>JAMZAV010000090.1:0-600000 GCA_024449915.1 Sweltsa coloradensis
AAAGAAAAAACCCGTTAAACTTTCGATTTTCTTGAGAAATAATTTTTCGATCGCGCTCAAATTTCACATGAATACCTAATTTCATAAAATTAAGGTTCTGTGAAAAAATCATTAAAATCCGACAAAGCATGTAGGTGTTATAAGTCGAAGAAATTTTCAAAAAATCGAAAAAAATCGTAAAATTGCGATTTTCATCAGAAATAATTTTTCGATTGCTCTCAAAAACGTGGCAGTTCTTCGTTCAGAGATTTCGAAGGTCTCCATAAAATTTCATTGCAATCGGATTATCGGTTTAGCCGGAATCGTGCTAACAGACACACAAAAATACAAAAAGAAAAAAAAAAACATTCCGGATTTTTTTCTCCAGTGTAGTGAAATGGAATCTTCGCTTCGCTCGCTACGCTCGCTACGCTCATCCAACAATCTCAAGAAAATCCAAATAAATTAAATGGATTTTAAAGATTCTGGATTTTTGTAAAATCAACAAAATTGGTAAGTTGTGGAACCTCTTTTTTCGTAATTAGCAATAATGTTTAGAAATCTTCGACTATGGAAGAGTGATCATATCCTTGCTTGACAATTATCCAAAATTACATGTCAATCGGTTGACAACTGGAAGCAGGAAAAGTTCCAACAAAAGTTTCAAATAGATAAAGATGACTCTAATCTTCTTCTTAAACACATTTAAACCACTTGAACAATATGTATTTTTTTAATTACCTGCGGCGCTATTGTGGGGCCCATCTCTTTACACCCTCCATTTGCGTCGTTTGTGGAG
This sequence comes from Sweltsa coloradensis, assembly GCA_024449915.1. NCBI lineage: Eukaryota > Metazoa > Arthropoda > Insecta > Plecoptera > Chloroperlidae > Sweltsa > Sweltsa coloradensis. The sequence continues at coordinate 779 of JAMZAV010000090.1, forward strand.
CACCTTTTGCAGTTATCTTAGACTACACTTGGTAGCTTCTCCCTGCCCCAGAAATATATTCCTGTGTAGTCTCAGATATCAGATTATATCTCGACTATCCTCATTGCATAAACAAGCGACATTGAGCTCAATAACGGCATGAGTTCGTCCACCAGCGGCCGATCAGAAGAAATACTCATTTCTGTTGTCCTTGAAGGAATGAGTGGCATGTCGTGTTACATTTCACAGCGCTCTGCATAACGTAAACAATTGCTCTCACATTCCCACATTCACTAAACGTCCTTATAAAACATGTCATTTAAAAAAAACATTGATTAATTACGTGACGTCATTGAAATGCTCTGCACTTGAGTAGACATAATAATATGTTAGCAGTAGTCTCGAAGATCTTGTATCGCGCATACCATAAGAAAACCATCTCCGTGGCACTGGATACCGAGCCAAAGTTTGCAAGGATGTTTGCTCGTGTTATGAAACACCGGTCTAGTAAACTATCGTGGCAGTTGTAATTGCTTCCAAGAACATTCTACTTCCGCCAATTACGTCTGCTTTGCATCTTAGTCAGCATTCTATAAATGACACTCATCCATCTTCTATCGACAATCGGTGCAGTGCATCCATTAGATTACCAAGGCGTCTAAATTAGAACATAACTCACGTTTAAATAACGTGTTGAAATTTCAAATTAATGTGTATTATGATAATATCCGTCTATTTTAAATTTTCGCATTCTACATTGCCATGGCGTCATCGTAGCTGCTGCACATGCAAATAACTCGGCTGCATTGAAGTGTGTGTGTGCAGACCTTCATGTGATATCCAGAGGAGCACATCGCGATGAAGGCTCGGACAGTGTTAGGGGTGTTGGTGACACTGTGCGTGTTCGGTGATGGAGTACGCGGACAGTACGAGAGCACGAATCAATTTCAAGAACTTATCTATCATGTTATTGATCACGGTTTCCAAAGTAACTTGACTGGTAATTTAGTGGATCAGTTTCTCGAGATCTACATACCCACGTCTGAGGCGGTGAAGAATGAGGAGTGCAGGAGAGACAGCGAGGACTACAAGGAAGCAGTCAAGAGGAATGAAGGATGGGCATTGCGCAGTGAGTGATTTTCAGATCAATACAATAATGACCTTTTTATTTGTATTTTGTTAGTAGCATTATATTTATAAATTATAGCAAAATATTATTTTGACCAGTATAATCGAAACACTAAATTTAAATTGCGAGTGAAGCACGATGTAATGTTACAAAAATATGGCACACTTCCTTGAGTACTGGTTGCAATGGTGCACATTGTGGATGATCATCCCATCATTTAACCAAAATGTATTTGTTTATTTAATTTATTTCGTGTCGTAATGTATGAAAACAATTCGGAAGATGCAATTAAAATATTCGTTTCTGCATCTTTTTTCCTCCCAGCTTATTCAACACAAAATACTACAGAAGAAACAAACGCTGGCGGCAACCCATCATCATCGTCCACCCATTTTGCAACGTATTGATATTGTTGACGGTGGACGAGTCTGAGCAATTTTAATTTTTTTGTTACAAAGTTAAACGTCTATGTGAAAATTGCTCATTCAGTGGAATTGTCCACTGTAATGGACATCAACTTTCAAAATTTATATCCGGGTAAAAGATAGTTTTTTTTCAATTTGACCCCAATTTTTTTATTTTTTTCGGTGCATTAAAAATTAATACTTTTTTCCCCATTCCGATTGTACAAAAAGTGCCTTTTTTAGAGAAAATTGAAAAAACACATCTGCAAAAAGGCTAAAAATGGGGGATAAAATTGGTTTGTCCTGGAAAAGTAATATATTTGTAGTATTGCTACTATTTGAGATACAAAAAATGTAAAATATGCAAAACAATTCAGAAAAAATCTTGTTTTAGGAATGTACATCAAATTTACATCTTTACCTGAAATGAAGCTTTAATTCTAAATCCAAAATTTCCCAAAATTCCTTAAAAAACACGTTTTTTTTTTTTAAAAACTAAAAATCTTAGAAAAAAAATAGTATTTTGAAATTATTGCTTAAAATAACTTAATTATGGCCAATTTAATTTTCCACTGAAAGGGTTTTAATCGTTAAATCCTGGGAATTTTACTCTAATCTTCACCACAAAAGAGTGAAACATTTGTAACTGGGTAAAGAATGATATAAGAATCAGACAACGTTTCGAGATATGAAATTAATGTCTACTACAAAGGATTAACAATTTACTAATAACAACAAGTTGTGGCTTTAATGGCATATTAACGGTCAGTTACTAAGCAAACACAATCAAAATTATAACCTGTGTGCATGGGCCGTTTGCGTGTCTTGCTATGCAGAAGGACCCAGGTTTGAATCCCGCTTCGGGCAAAAGATTTTGAACTTCTGATATTGACTTATAATCAATCCATCAAATCATTGGTTGAGAATGTGTAAACGGTGACTTTAGAACTAACCGCCCTAGCAACGAAGCACAATGAAAAGTTGTTCCGAATTAGCTTTGTTGATTCTGGCGTCGCATGAATGAAGTTGTAATTGTGCCCAACGAGTTTATACTAGGAAGCTTCGCAAACACTTTTTCAGGCGCGTTGTTGGATGAGCGTAATTTGTGCATTGAGCTGCCATGTGTTCGAATATTAAATACGAAATGCGACATAACCTACCCGGTTGACGCGCCCCTGGTCCTCATGTCGTCTTCGTAAAAATTAAAACAATATTACCAAGCGTGTCTCGCAGGCCATAGCAATGGGAAAACGAAATCAATTTAAATACCATCTACATAACACATGGCAGCTCACTGCACCAATTACGCTCATCCAACAACGCGCCTGAAAAAGCGTTTGCAAAGCTACCAAAGAAAAAGCAATTTTGGAGAAAACAAAGAAAGATTCGGCCCATAGGACGCACGAGTTTCTTTGGATGTTCTTTGGTTAGGTCACCGCCTGCTTAATGTAATTTTTGTTAACGTTAAATTAGATACACGTTAAAAATTATTCTTCAATTAACCTCAAATTTTACACGAATATACGGTAGTTTTAGTAGAGATTTGTGGGCGCTGCCATCTTGGCTGTGACGTCACGGAAGTGCTGCTAGAAACTCGTTTCCACCATGCAGCACATGTTAGCACCAGCGTTAGCACAGCACCTTCATGGCGCCAACAAAAACAACCGTATATTTGGATGAGCGAAGCGAAGATTCCATTTCACTACACTGGAGAAAAAAATCCGGAATGTTTTTTTTGTATTTTTGTGTGTTTGTTAACACGATTCCGGCTAAACCGATACTCCAATTAAATGAAATTTTCTGGAGGTCTTCGAAATCTCTGAACTTAGAACTGCCACATTTTTTAGCGCAATTGAAAAATTATTTTTCATGAAAATCGCAATTTTACTTTTTTTTCGATTTTAAAATAATTAATTATATTTATTAATTATTAGTAATTATATATTTTAAAAAAAACGTAAAATTGCGATTTTCATAAGAAATAATTTTTCGATTGTACTCAAAAACGTGGCAGCTCTTAGTTCAGAGATTTCGAAGGCCTCCAGAAAATTTCATCGCATTTGGATTATCGGTCCAGCCGAAATCGTGGTAACAAACACATAAAAATATAAAAAAAGAAAAAAGAAAAAAAAATCCGGATTTTTTCATCCAGTGTAGTGAAAGGAATCTTCGCTTCGCTCATCCAAATACCGTTCTCTGGTTGGCCATAGCTCACTCGTTCATGGCATCAGCGTCGACATGGTTGGCTTTGTCTGCTTTAGATTAAAGTGTCCCACTAAAATGCAGTTTACTTTAATGCATATACTGAGATTATTAGAACAGTCAGGTTAAATAAGTAAATACAATTTTAGGACGTTTTGTCTTCTTTATATCAGAATTAATATTTTAAAGCTATATTTTGTGTGTTTTAAAACACCCTTCTAATGGCAACAAAAAAAACGAAAAAAATCCTAGCCAAGGGGCACATCAAAAACAAACTAGGATCTTGGTTTTTAAATGCAGTTTGATCGATTATAAAAATTTCATATTAGTTAATAGTTTTACCCCCCATGTCATTACAAAACCCCTAGGTATAACCAGTACGAACAAGGATCTGCTCTAATCAATAATAAACAGTTTTTCGTTCACAAAGTATAAAAATATAGTTAACCAAAAACTTCTCAACATGCATAATATTATGTTTCAATCAATATTAGAAAACAGTATGACATTAAATATTGCGATCAATTACCACATTGCTCACACATTACCACATTTTTATCACAAGGTTGAGATATTATTTTCTTGGTTCCAGTCACTTACAGGTAACAAATACCAAAGTCGCTTTCAGCACGTAGCTGTTCGATTGAGAACAACGGCTTTTGAAACAATAATAATTTAAACGAAATTTATCTATCAGAGAATGGAAATAGTTAAAATAAGTTAAATTTTTCTGCATGTAATTAATAATTAAATAAATAGATTGAATAAGATATAATAATTAAGTACAAAAAATACGAAAAAGCTCGAAACGTACAAAAAGTACCAGTAAGTCAGTTAAAGAGTAGTAGACAGGGGTCCCCAGCAAAACATAAGTAGGGTTGAGGATGGCTGCGTGCTGGCACTTCGGGCCCACTGGGGCCACGGTGGCCCGCGGAGAAAAGGGTAGCCGTCATGGGATACCGTTGAAGGGCTGGCCAAAAACAAAAATAACCCCAGCCCGGTGTTGGTTGGCCCCCTGTGTGTTTATGCGTTTGCCCCACGGGCGTGAAGATGGCTGGCCATCACTTTGCCCGGGTGCCGGTTTGGGCCCCCAGCGGATAAGTCATGGACCATCACTTGTAACCCTACGCACGGCTGGCCAAACATACTAGTAACCTGCCCAGTGAAGGTTGGCCGCTGCCGTGTCGCTGTTGTTTAGCCGCCACAGGTGTGAAGATGGCTGGCCATTACTTTGCCGGCTGCCGGTTGGCCAGCAGTGTTAATGTGTTGGCTCATCACTAGAAAACCGTCTTCCGGCTAAACATATTTAACAATCACCCATCCGGTGAAAGTCGATTTGCTATTGTATGTATAGGTGATTATTCCCTCAACACAGCAAGCTTCTTCCGTAGCGCAACGGTAAGAGGCTAGGCTTACAGATGGAGAGTCGCCCTGCTGGACCGAGTTCGAGACACCTAACTTGAAACTTTATAATTACTTGCAAATAATACATGTTGTGTACCACCCTACAGATATTTGACTGGTGTCAGAAATTAAGACGAAATACCTTTGTGAGACCGATATTATAACAATTATACTTATTATTTTAATTTTTTTGTTTACATATTTAGATACCAGATCGCGCTGGTTCCAATGATTTCCAAGCAAACACGAATTGATGGGCCATAAGTGGCCCGCAAGCGGCTGGCCAGTTCAGTTCTGGCCAGCCGCTTGCGGGCCGGCATCTTTGGGCATTTGCCGGTTAAGGGCCGGAAGCGAGCCACAAGTGACGGCCGGCTGATGGCCGGTGGGACAAAATCAGAGCGAGCCGTAACTGGCCAAAGATGCCGGCCCGCAAGCGGCTGGCCAGTTCAGTTCTGGCCAGCCGCTTGCGGGCCACTTAGGGCCCATCAATTCGTGTTTGCTGGGTAACTGATGTGAGCCAACCAAATGAAATAAAAGTGAATTATTCCTTTTCTCTGATTTATTGTTGAACGTTAATTTGATTCATTCACATGTCCATTGATTGTCGGCTCTTTGCCAAGGGCGTTTTGCAACTATAACTCTTATATTCATGCGGCTAGAATAAATCAGTCTCGTAAACAAGACTTTGACATAAACTGCCAAGATACGTGTATGTTATGTTTAATCTACTGAAGTCCTTTCTAAGAAGACAATGCATGTTTAGACAAAGCAATATTTATAGATGAAATGCCATGTTTAAGGTCAAACCAGACGATAGTAAACAAACACTACCACTACCACTACCATAACCACTACCAGTAAACAATATCAATTAATACAGCATGTAGTGAATACACAAATTCATTATAGTAAATCAAATGATTGCTGATTGATCACATGCTGTTCGTCAGTTCTGATCAATGATCCAATCCCTATGACACTATAAGGACATTGAAATATATATTCCAATCACTACATATCTGATCTGATATTAATTAGGGTATGATCATAATCATTATGCTCCAGAATATGTGATAATAATAATAATAATAATAATAATAATAATAATAATAATAATAATAATAATAATAATAATAATAATAATAATAATAATAATAATAATAACAATTTTAGTGGGTAACAGTTAAATAATTGGTAACATAGGTAACAGGAAATTATTATATTACTGTAATTTAACGCCACCGGTTGGAGGCAGAATCGCATTTATCAACCGCTTGCAGACTGACCGTGCTACTTAAGTTGTAGAAAAATTACTCATTTTTTTTTGGCGGGGGGGGGGGGGGGACAATATTGCAAAATGCTTGATTCGTAAAGATGATATATGTTGAAATACGAAAAATCTAACCAATTTTCTGCATTTTCTTTAATTATTTTAAGGAAAATGGAAAGTAAAATTCATATTCTATTCCACACGAATCAAGCATTGAATAATTACTTAACTTCGTCTTAAATTTTATGATTTTCGGTAGTCATCTCGCTGTAATTGGGGTACTTTGAAACTATTAAGTTTTGGTCTAATTAGAGACTATCATATTTCGTTCTTATTATGTATTATTTCCTTCGGAAACAGTGTTGTAGAGTATGTTTTTATTATTTTCTTCTTATTCGGTTGTCAACTTTCAGTGTTGGACTCTGGTTCGAAGATCTCCTCGGGTCTGGTGACGGGCAACGCTGTTGGACTGGGCAACTATGACGAATGTCTGATGGTGACGAGTGGTGTCAAGGAGACGTCTTCACACACCTTCCAGGGACAGCACTGCATGGTGAGAGCGGTGGTGCTTGCTGAAGATAACCATGAAACTACTGACGTTAACAACAGCAATGCAAGGGCTAATGATGTGAGTGTAAATAAGAGCGGAATCGATTATGTTTTTAATTTTGTGCTTATATCTGACAAACAAAGAATATTTCTTCAATGTGTACCAGGTTTCCTGTGCTTATATTGAGAAGTGATACGTTTCTGGCAAAATATATCATTTTTTTTTCACTATTAATAAATTCAAAATAACTCATAACTATATATTTACTGTACATATAATAAACAGCTCGATGTTTAAATGAGATTGAAAATCAAATATATTATAAGTTTGGGATTGGACTTATGTGTATAGATGCCATGAGGAGGATTGGACTTATGTGTATAGATGCCATGAGGATTACACTGGGAAAAATTAACATCAAATTCACATCATAATTTAAGCTTACAAATTACAATCCATAGACTGATTGGGAATTCGCTTGTACGTTTAAAATCTGTAGTAGCTCTGTTAATTTGAAATTTGAATATAAATTCAAAATTAAAATAATTATGAATACACCATAGTATTTTTTTGTTTGTGAGACATTGTTGACACACCACTTATATCACGAACCCTCTTCATAATCGAGGCACTCAAACAGTGGCGTATAATATGAGCATTAGCCCATTTTTAAAAATGAAATATCATTGTTCGAGATACTATTTTTTAACGTTAGGTTTTTAATGCTATATCGGTGAACGTACATTTTGTGAAACGCTACAAAATGTTAATTTTATTAATATTGTTTTTCCATACATATTGAGAACCAGTTAAAGGGGCTATTACCCCAAAAAATTATTTTTACCACATAAACTATAGCATAATACGAAACTAAAATGACCGTTTAAAAAATGATATCTTGTTATTGTGAATTTATACGAATTTTTCAATTTCTTTGATACAGAAATTTGAGAAAATTTGCGTTTTGGAAAATTTCTTAAATCGACTTTAACCTGCTTCTTTTTTGTTTGTTGCTAGAGCATTATACCAATCTAAAATGGCCCTTTATAACATCGTGTCTTGAAACCGTGCAAAAATATACTCTCAAACATGCAAAAAATATGCATTCCAAAATCACAGCCCAGCTTGGCAATCAGTATATTTTGGACCGAACCACTTGCCCAAATTGAAAAACAAAACAAGGAGGATTTACAGAAATACAGAAAAGCCTACCGAGTACGTCAATAATGGCCAATTTGTTTGGATCAAAATCCTTCAAGATCACGGGGCATAAAGATCGTCCTCATGTTATTTTCTTATGGAGATTTTTGCCGATGGGACCTAGATCGAAAAGAAGCAAGTTTGACATTATTTCCCGGTTATGGTGGACCCAAAAATATTTCTGTTAATTTATAAATTCATAACTAGTTAGCCTGAATGAAATCTATTTGTTGAGTTTAGCGGGTGAATACCACTTTAAGCATTATTCTAACTTTTATGTGACTATGTTGAATTTACATTTTTCAATAATTTTACTTTACCATTACAGGTGCAAGACAAAATGAAAAATTAGTTGCCACAAAATGCTAAATATGAAAATATAAATGCTTAAGGTTAGGTTCAACCGAGGATTGGCAGGATTTAACAGGTGCAGGCATGATTTCCCGTGTTTTCTTCGGAGCCCAATATCTTCTGATCTAATAAAGATACAATCACGATTTTACCTTTAAAAGAAAGCTCTATCTTTCGTTATCAATAATATACCCAACACTCATAACTTAATCCAATACTTACCTTGAAATTTGAGATTTGGCAAACACCTGAAAATGACGCTCTTGTACGATATTATCATAACTACTTGGAATTTTTAAATTTCGTTTACTTGTGCTGAAAGAAAAAGCGAAATTCAGGTATTTGCTGAACACAAATGTCGGGAAAAAATTTAATTTTTCCTCCAAAATTCGAAAATTTTTATAGGGCCTATATATGAAGTACCTTTTTAAATATAAACCAAATTGCAAATTTGTTTCCGCAAAATACTAGATAAAGCATCTACCTATCCATCGCACTATTTACATTTGAAAAATAAATAACGGTTGTTACGTAATAACAAAAGGACGTCCCTGGTTTTGTGCAAGACCGGCACAACTGCATTTCCATCACCGACACCCGTCGAGTCGTAAATTACCACCCCTCCTTTGCCTTCGAGTGAGCGGTGTCGTGTGAACATCCGAGCGCGCAACTTGAGAGCGAGTGTGACCTTGCATTTGCAATGCAACGTCCCGACACTGCGTTTGGTAATACTCAAAGCTTCCGAGCTGTTACATTGCAATACGAAAATTTATACCATACAAGATAATTGATGCAAATGTAGACTTTTTTCAATCACTTATTTCTCGTCACTCAATTCTAGTGATCGGGCCATCGGCTGATCATAGGTATTTTGTTTAAATCTAAGATGAACTAAAATAAAAATGAATTGCAAAGTGAAACACAAGGCAAGGCGTCTCTAAAAAAATTGACTTGAATGCAGCCTTGAGCCACGCGTATTTAGCTAATTTGCGTACGCTATCATATTATTTATGACATGATCGAGTAAGATTGCAATGAAGCGCGGTCGAAATGTGTTTGTAGAGATTGGTGATATGCGTGTTTTTGTTTATTCCCAATGGTACCTGTTTCAAGTCAATTATGATATGACTTGAGACTTGAACGGCTTCACGTGCGATGTCTGCTCCAGTCTGTTAGTTTAGATAAGGAAACGCTTACAATTATAAAAAACATAATGCACTCATAAAGATGATTTTAAAGTCTGTCATTGCAAGTCAGCATAGATAGTCTTTTATAAGGAATGGAACTGAGCGAATGTCTCTCCAAATATTATCTTTAACTTAATTATCTAAAATATATATCTTAGCCAAGTGATCATTATTGTGAACTTGATCTAAAATATTATAATAATGTATGATATGCAGTTAGTACTTGGATAGCAATTTTCCTAATAATATGTCCTGATAAGAGTTCGAACACAGAACATCTGGCTCTAAGTACCGTTGCTCTTGTCAATAATTTAGCTATCGGGGCCACAAGGTGTTGATTGTTGTGTTCCATAATATTAAAAATCATACATAACACTTTCATGTTTGCTGTCATAACTGAAAGATCGCATGGATATTGACATGGGTATTGAATATAGGCCTAACAAGTAGTGATGTTAGTTTTATGTAAATAGAAAACAATTCGAAATAGTTGAAATGTATGTTTTAAAAACTTAAAATCCCAAATTTACAGTAAATGCCAAATAAAGTCGCAGTCTATGACTAATGAAGAAAGGTGATGTTGATTTCGCAATTATTGGCCAAGAAAGTGCATATTTTACAAATTATTATTTATCCTAAATTGAAATGTATTTGATAAAAGATCCACTTCAAGGTAAATTTGTATACATACATATCAGCTGCAAAAGGCAACACATCGCAAGGGCTATGTCAATTGACTCTATATTCAGGTAACTAGGAAAACGCTTAAGTCCCGCCGCGCTGTTGGATGAGCGTAATTGGTGCATTGAGCTGCCATGTGTCATGCGGATTTTCTGTTGTTCTGTGAAAAAATCATTACTAAGTTGAAGATTTTTTAAAATTATTTAAATAAAATAAAAAATAAACTTTAATTTTTAATTTTTTTAATTAGTCGTAATTTAAAAAAAGAAAAAAATCGTAAAATTGCTATTTCCATAAGAAATAATTAACCGATTGCGCTCAAATTTAACACGATATATTAATTTATAAAATTAAGGTTCTGTGAAAAAATCATTACAATCGGGTAAAGCATGTAGGTGTTATCAGTCAAAGAATTGTTTTAAAAAAGAAAAAACCCGTAAAATTTCGATTTTCATAAGAAACAATTTTTCGATTGCGCTCAAATTTCACAAGAATATCTTAGTTCATAAAATTATGGTTCTGTGAAAAAATCATTAAAAACGGATAAAGCATGTAGGTGTTATATAAGTCGAAGAAATTTAAAAAAAATCGGAAAAAATCGTAAAATTGCAATTTTCATGAGAAATAATTTTTCGATTGTGCTCAAAAACGTGGCAGTTCTAAGTTCAGAGATTTCGAAGGTCTCCAGAAAATTTTATCTCAATTGGAGTATCGGTTTAGCCGGAATCGTGTTAACAAACAGCCAAAAATACAAAAAAAAGAAGAAAAAAAACAAAACATTCCGTTTTTTTCCCCAGTGAAGTGAAATGAAATCTTCGCTTCGCTCATCCAATAAATTAATGTAAAAGGTTTTAAAAGAAATCATGTTTTGTTTCATACTCATGGTGAATTTAATACTTATTGTGTTTGATATTATTGAATACTGCACGGCTAACGAGGATAAAACGAAACTAGCATAATTAAAACAAGAGAGCTTCGCAAACGCTTTTTCAGGCGCGTTGTTAGATGAGCGTATTTTTTTTAACGAAAAAAACGTGAAATTGCGATTTTCATGAGAAATAATTTTTTGATTCCGCTCAAATTTCACATTAATATATAAATTCATCAAATTAAGGTTCTGTGCAAAAATCATTACAATCGGATAAAGCATGTAGATGTTATGTTGAAGAAATGTTTTAAAAATTTTAAAAAATCGTAAAATTGCGATTTTTATGAGAAATAATTTTTCGATTGCGCTCAAAAACGTGGCAGTTCTAAGTTCAGAGTTTTCGTAGACCTGCACAAAATTTCATCGCAATTGGAGTATCGGTTTAGCCGGAATCGTGTTAACAAACACACAAAAATACAGAAAGAAAAAAAGAAAAAAAAACATTCTGGATTTTTTTCTCCAATGTAGTGAATGAAATAGAATCTTCGCTACGCTCATCCAAATATTTAATATGACTTTTGTTTAGTTTTGTATTATGTTGATTGATTGGATGAGCGTGGGCGAGCGAAGCGAGTGAAGCAAAGACTTCAATTTCACTGACCCCCAAAAAATTTAGCTCGGGTGTTTTTTGTTTGTTTGTTTGTTTGTTTGTTTTTTGTTTTTTTTGTGTATTTTTGTCTGTTAGTTCGCTCTCTACCGGGCAAACGGCATATGCGATCTTGATGAAAATTTGACAGGACCTTCGAAATCTCTGAACTTAGACTTGCCACGTTTTTGGGTACAATCGAAGAAATATTTCTCATGAATATCGTACTTTTACGATTTTTTCGATTTTTTGTGCGATATTTTCGTACCATTTGGGCCAATTCTGACCAAACGGGTGGGGCTACAACGTTCATATTATACTAGGAAAACGCTAAAGTCCCGCCGCGTTGATGGATGAGCGTTTTTGTAAGTTTTTTGTTTGCGTTTTTGCGTTTGTTTGCACTTTTCCTTTGCAAGTGCTTTTTGAATGCATTGTAGGTGATTGTTGTCAAGTTTCTATTGTTACGTGTTAATTGGTATTATAAACCTCAATAAACTCATATTAAAACCTTTATTTCTGTGAATTCTGGCTAACTTTTTCAACTTTTTCTTTCAAAAGGTACTACATCACCATAACCTTAATGTCCATGTGAAATCTGAACGTTGTAGCCCCACCCGTTTGGTCAGAATCGGCCCGAATGGGACGAAAATATCGCTCTAAAAATTGAAAAACTTATATTAAATTAAAACCTTTATTTCTATGAATTCTGGCTAACTTTTTCAACTTTTTCTTTCAAAAGGTACTACATCACCATAACCTTAATGTCCATGTGAAATATGAACGTTGTAGCCCAACCCGTTTGGTCAGAATCGGACCAAATGTCACGAAAATATCGCACTAAAAATAAAAAAAAAATCGTAAAAGTACGATATTCATGAGAAATATTTTTTCGATTGTACCCAAAAACAATACACCTCTAAGTTCAGAGAAAACGAAGGTCCCCTCCAATTTTCATCAAGATCGCATATGCCGTTTGCCCGGAATCGAGCGAACAAACAGACGGAAAAAAAAAAAAAAAAACACCCGAGCTAAATATTTTGGGGGGTCAGTGAAATTGAAGTCTTCGCTCCACTCGCTACGCTCATCCAACAAGGACATTAAGGTTATGGTGATGTAGTACCTTTTGAAAGAAAAAGTTAGTTAGAATCCATAGAAATAAAGCTTTTAATATAAGTTTTTTACGGTAAATAATACCAATTGACAAGAAACAATAGAAACTTGACAACAATCACCTACAATGCGTAGGCAGCAAAACAACACTTGCAAAAGTAAAGATCCCACGCAAACTAAAAACTTAAAAAAGCTCATCCATCAACGCGACTAAAAAAAGCGTTTGCGAAGCTTCCTAGTTATTTATGTTCTCCATTCAGCGTACCTATCAAAGTAAAAAATACTTTCTAAAGTTTTACTTTAATAAACCCTGAAGCTGCAGGCACGAGGTGTAGATAAAGACTAAAGAGGATATTTTATTTTGCCAAAGTTTAACAACAAAATAATATGCAAATAGAACCCTTTTTTATTTTGCACCTCCAACAATTCAATTAATTACCTTGCCGATCATCTACGGCACTTTAAATCTCAGACATAAAATCACGAATAAATCTTGCTCTCGAATCATTATGCTGACAATGTTTGACTCCCCCGCAACCAGTTCTTTAAGTAGGTTTCACGTGGTCTATCATCGCATTACCTATTGTTTTATTACTTTTTTATACTTTGTGTTTATTATTGTTTATTGCACTTTTGTACATTCATTTACGATTGTTATTGTCTAGCTGCAAATTATGCAACTTTTATTCACTGCTCTAGTTGTACACGTACTCCATTTATTTTATTTAGGTCAGTATTCTTTTGGTATTCTTATCCGGACGAAGTTCCTATGAGTTTGTATACTTTGTTTAAGTAGTTTCGACTCGCATTATTGTACATAACCGTACAATTTCATGTAGGTGTTGTTTCTTTTGTTTTGTTTAAACCACAGTCAAGTCTTGTTACAGGCTTTGTGGAACGAAGACAATTTTATTTTTAATACATTATTCAGAAGTTAAAAAATCCATCCCGATCGGGGTTCGAACCCGAGTCTTACACATTCCAGGTAGGGGCCTTAACCAATTGAATTGAATTTTATTGTATTAAATATTAACAATTCCACCTACAGGAGTGTTTCCCGACTAACCAAAACTAGAAATAAACCCTCACTCATACCTGCGTAAGGTAATGAAATTATTAATAATGTTTGTTTGGTCAGTTCAAACTTCAAAGGCAACAGATATTCGTTGCAGTACTGTTCCATCCATTCAGATCTATAATGCAACTACAATTCAGAAGTTAAATAGTTACCGTCTCGGTGGTCTAGTTGGCTAAGGCGCCTACCTGGAATGTGGGAGACTCGGGTTCAAACCCCGATCGGGATGGATTTTGTAACTTCTGAATTGTATTAAATATTAACAATTCCACCTACATGAGTGTTTCCCGACCAACTAAATCGAGAAATGAAGACAATTTAGTCTGTATAATAGTATAACAATTTATTAATAGTTTTTCGTATTATTGTATAATGGTATATGGCAAAGAGTACAACACTGGCATACAATGATTAATTATACAAAACTAACCAACCAAAATAAACCTATAATTTCACAAGTTCACATAGCCAGAACACGGCTTCACTATACGATGTAATAAGTTCAGTAAATAATTAATAAGTAAGGAGGATCCACATAATAGAAATTATAGCAGTGATGCTGCAAATTAGATTATTGGTTCTACATTCGTATTTTGTTTCGAGTGGTGGAGTGGTAGAAATTCGAGGCCACACAAGGCCGTCGCGTCGGCACAGCGTTGGAGGACTGCACGTGCACTCCGCTGGACTGGAGTGAGGCGGGCTGGCACAGGAGGGGAAATGTTTTGGGTAAAAATGGCATAAAGGAAAAAATTGCACTATCGTGGCGCGCTCTTGCGAAACTGCATCATATTGAAGCCCCCTATGTCCTATCCTTAACATGAAAAATTTAAATTTTCAAAAACGTATCTTTAATCATTATGTTTTACGACGTTATGTGACATCTGCAGTATGTCCACAATTTGCAATATATTTTTCAGACCAGGTTCCTGGGAGAGCTAACACTTCTGCTGGGATCTAAATGGTCCGTCTGCATCCCCTCATCTTGTACCTCGCGTGACCTTCAGGCGCACCTGCGCAGTGTGCTCAAGGACATGATAGGAAGCGTCGAGGTCACAGTAGGAGAAGATGCCTGCAGAAGTCGGGCCCATCCCCAGGTGCTGACACCTGCCGACTGGTTTGCCATGTAAGTTCTTGTGCTACAATATGAAAAAAGCAAGTGTTGGGGCCAATAGATAATATTTTACATATTGTTATTGTTAACTTAAAATTATTCTATTTTAAGGTGAATCCATCGGCCTAATGAAAATGTTCGTTCCTAAATATTAGTTAATTAAACAACGAACGTACTTCAATGATCATCTGACATTTACGAAACTACTTTGATTAATTTTTGGGTTTCGCAGTACGCCCAATAGCTTTTTGACGATTATAGTGACATTAATGACGTTTACCCCGGACATATTCCTGCTCATAAATTTTGGGCTAGAAGGCTCATTTTTGTTTCTATTTGTAACACATACTATTTTCTACGAACTGACATACTTGGATTTTTCCCCCGTTAATATCTGCATGGTCCGAATTTTTTCTTCCGCAGCTACAAATACTAACTTTGTACCGGAGGAAGAAAGAAATCGTACCATGCAAAATATTAACGAGAAAAATCCAAGTATGATTGTTTGTAGTCAAAAGTATGTGTTATATATAGAATCAAAAATGATCCTTCTAACAAAAAGTTATTAGCAGGAATATTCCCAGGGTATAGGTACGTAATAAATTTCACTGTAATCGTCTATATTAGGCGTACTGCTCAACCCACAAATAAATAAAATACAGTTTTGTCAATGTCAGATGATCATTGTAGATAACTGTAGATAGCTTGCTCTAACTCTCACTACCATCAAATTGTTTTCGGCTGATATATTGTATCATAAATATTATGTATTCGTCATAACAAATTGAAAACAAATAATAATAATAATATAATAATAATAATAATAATAATAATAATAATAATAATAATATAATAAATAATAATAATAATAATAATAATAATAATAATAATAAAATAAAAATAATAATAATGTACGTTGTTTTATTAAACTATTTTTTTGAATTAATTAGGCCGATAGATTCACCTTAACAACTAATTTTAAAATGCCACAATGAAAGTACAGTAAATAGTAATGAGATAGATTGGCAAAATAAATTTGCACGAAACTTTACATTAAAACAACTGTAGCAAATAGAAAATATCATAGATTTGCAAGGATGCAGTTACGGGGCAAGGTGAATGTATGTATATAGGCCCGTTTCCACAAAATGTATAAAATCTTAAGTTTAACTAACTTTTAATTGTGTTTTATCTAAAGATTAGAAGTAGAAATATTCCATGGTAACCACGATTTAAAGTCCACATTAAAGTTAGTTGAACACCTAATCTACCTATGGGCGCCCATGGTGGCTAGCACTTGCTTACAACACTCCCAATTTAGGAAGTTAAAAATTCAAGTCTGTCGTCTGGAAATCCTGACTAAAGTGCTTCCGAGTCAAATAGAAAAATCAAATAACCCTAAGAATAATTAATGTCAAAACTCTCTGTGCATTACTTATTATAAAATAGAATTTGGATATGTTTATACGTTATGAGAACAGTTACTATGTGTGTTAGAAATTAGCTATTTTCTTTCTTTCCACCTTTTTTTTCTTTCTTTCTTTCTCTCTTTCTTTCTTTATTTGTGGCCACATTACAACAGGACAAATGTCCAACAAGTGCAATTTACCAAATCATAATAGATACCATAATAGAGCTCCAAATTTAAAATTTTAAATTTGATTCTGAACGTTTTTTTATGATTCCAGTGTTTTGCTGATGTTCTTTGCAGCGTTGGTGGCGGCTAGTACGGCATACGATTTGAGACGCACGAAGTCAGGTAAGCATGACAAAACTCTACTTCATCGCTGGGAACGCAATCCCATGCATTCATTTTAACAACTAAAGAAAACTTAGAACCAAACATTCAGTCTAGATAAGCAGTGCAATGTTTATAGAAACCTGAACGTGCCGATTCAGATAAAGTGCTTTACACTCGAGCTACATCCGCCAAAGTTATTTCTTTATAAATAGATTTATGTTTATATATAAAAGAGTTTGGAAAATAAATTGCATTGAAGTTGAAGTTTCATAAAACAGAACACTGCTCTTTGTACTCGGCTTTCAATGGAGTAGACTGTAACATAACGACTTACCACCATCTTTTTCTATATTTTATATGCCTATTATAAGTTAATTCAGTATTCAAGTGTACCTAAATGAGGCAAATACTAAAATTATAAGAATGTCATTAAATGATTACTCATAACTTCCTTGAGAGCCTTCGCAATATTTCGGTCTCACCGGCCCAAATATGGTCGAAAAGCAATTGAGATTTAATTAGGCTTGAACGGTCAGCGCCAGTCTGACGGCTCTAAAACACTATTTTGTCACGTACAGGAAGACATAAACTATAAGTTTTACGACGCTTAGTCAGCCACAAGTTGTAACAAAGTCATGTATAGGACGTTCAGATTTCACTATAGTTCTTTTAAAAATTTCATTAAAACTTCAGTCCTAACATGTAAAGAGGCAATAGTGTGGGTATTTGTCTTAAGTAAGGTGCACCCTACATGAAAGTTACGAACAGAGAGGCTCATGGGTAAAAGTGACATCATAGTGCGAATCCGTGAGAGCAGGGAGTTTTGGGCAGGACAGTCGATGTCGGGGAGACGGTGTTGGACAGTCGCTTGATGGAGGCTCTGAAGCACGGCCGCGATTCGCGATAACAGACCAATGTTTCTAATTAATTCGTCATCAGGATAAGTCATCGAACTGTCGTCATGGTCATCATAACAGACCAATGTTTCTAATTAATTCGTCATCAGGATAAGTTACATATCTCCGAGTTCAACAGACTGTGTAACCGAGTTCCAAAACGAGTGAAGTGATCATCGAGAATACGTCGAATTTCCGTTTCAAGTGTCATCAAAACACCCACCGCAAGTTCCCCCAAGAAATCCCCCCCCCTTCAAACGTCGTAACTGCAGAAACCCTAAGACGCCGTTATTCTACGTTGACTTGGTCTCTAACAGGATGAGTACCTGTCTAATGACAGTTTGTTTTTATTTTGTATAAATAAATGTCCATGTAATTCTTGCATGTCGTGGGGTAATTATAGAAAAACTGAGCTCAGTTAATAAGGTTTTTTGTGATGATGTATCGAAATCAAATGTTTTAAATAAGCGTTTTAATATAGATCAATGGAAACATACATTTGCTAATTTCTTTTCAACTTATTTACCTAATTGAATCCTTTTTTTTGATTGTTGGTTATTTTTCTCCCTCGAGGGTATAATTTAGTTACAATTGGCGCCCAAACTAAGGCTCTCGAATTTGACCAAACGACCGGGATTATGAGTC
Organism: Sweltsa coloradensis; assembly: GCA_024449915.1. Taxonomy (NCBI): domain Eukaryota; kingdom Metazoa; phylum Arthropoda; class Insecta; order Plecoptera; family Chloroperlidae; genus Sweltsa; species Sweltsa coloradensis. The sequence goes on from JAMZAV010000090.1 coordinate 19,228, forward strand.
GGTAGGGAACAGTGGTCAGTAAAGATCAGTATTTATAATGCTTTTTTCAGTTTTTTAGGTGTTTTGCTGGGGTTTTTTTGTGTTTTGGTGTATTTGAAGTAGGAGTGTTTGTGATCATTGCCACTATGTCTTCAGATGAGGAGAAAATCTGTTCAGCGACGATAGTGGGTCTGCAGGGAGCAGTTTGGTGGGTCAGGACGAGTTCTGGGTTAGTCGAGTTGATGGCGCAGAACTTGGACAGAGAAATGGCGGTAGCGGGGTGTTAATACAGTTAGCAGACAGGTAGTGACGATGCAGGGGGCGTTATTAGTGAGAGTAGTGCAGTCGAGACACCGCTATTGACAGGGTACGAAGATACCGAGCCATTAGTTGAAACCGAGGGTCGTAGGGGAGGAGAAACAGACGGAACTACTTTCAAAACAGTAGAAGTTGAGGTGGAATCGGAGCCGCGGATCATGACCACCCAAGAACCCCAAGAACCGAATATTATGCAATATCTTATCTCTATGAAAGCAGAGGCAAGCGCAATGAACGCAGAGGTAAACGCTAAGCTAGATGCTAATGACGCAAAGTTAGAAGCAAAGTTAGATGCTATGAACGCAGAGGTAAACGCAAAGTTAGATGCTACGGGAGAAAAAAGGGTTTGAGTGTCGGGCTGAGATGACAGCTGCTCGGATAGCAGGTACTGTTGATAAAAGGAAATTATTTGTGAAGAGAAGATTAATAAGGTGCTTTGTGTAGAACATAAAAGAAGATTATAAAGAGCTTTGCAATACTAATAATGAGCGTGATGTTAATGAAGAGCATGATGCTAATAAAGAGCATAATGTTAATGAAGAACATGATGTGAATGAAGAAATTCATGTTGAAAATACCGAGGAGTCTAATGACGAGGGCGAAGTAATTACCGCCGATGCGAAATATGAAAATGATAGCGTAAAAATAGTAGATGTTATTGCTGGGAGTAATGGGAGTTCCACGTGAGAAAGTTGACTGGCGTCCTGGGGGGGCGATATAGTTTACGAGGAAGGTCGTACGCACTCGTAAGGTGTTGATTTTTTAGTTCAAGGGGGGACCGAAAAAGGGCAAGGGTCAAGATGAAAGACGTACGAAGAGAAAAGCTTTTGCTGGTCTAGGCAGATCAAATTAGAATGAAAGCACGGGGAGTGGCGATGTCCGGTCATCTGACAACAGCTGTGCAATTGCACGTAGTTGGGAGTGGAGGGATAGAAAAGAAGTTGTGTGTTATGAATCAAAGGTGTGTATTCTAGAAAAATTGGCGGATTGGTTTTAAAGAATTTTCTGAAGCATTTAAGTTGATATCGAAACCATTCAGCATTGCCGAATCAGAGGGATGAATTTTTTGTAATTGGGGCTTAGCATGACAAGAGATGCGAGCGATTTGGGCCAAGCGAGTCGTTTGAGTTCACATGAGTATTGAAATGAATATACCATGAAAAGAAATTTTGGAGTTTGAGCCAGTGACTACTCTGAATACGTCGAGGACTTTGATTGAAGGGGGGGATTCGTTTCGATATTGGTAAAATGTGTAGCAATTGTATTCAGTTGATTCATTTATCGGGAAGAAAACACTTGGGATTTCATGATATCTTAGCTTTGGGTAACAGGGAAAACAAAAAGTCTGGTTTATTGAGAGTTTTGAACAAACCCGTAATAAAATGTTTTATGCTTGTAAAATAGTTTGACATATGAAAAGTAATGACCTTATTTTACGATGTGGTTAAACAAGGGGAACACAGATTTTTTTGGTGCTGGTTGCACAAAGTGTCATGTGGGCCCCACTAGCCAGATGGAAACAGTATGTTGTAAATATTTTACTGCTTGTAAATCAGTATCGCAGATTTTAAATACAAAATGATCATATGAGATAGTAATTGTCAAGTTTAAACCGAGTAGGAATCTAAAAAAGCTACAGATTTGTAATTTGGTTTTCTGTTATTGATGTACAATAAAGTACGTATAACAAAATAAATAATATTGGTGTTAGTTTTAGTTTTATGTTGTAGCATTGTTGTTCTTTTAAATGAAGGGCATGGGGTTTCCGTTCTCGAACGTATACTGTACCCTAGAGCAGGGGAGTCACAGAGCGAGACAAACCAGAGATAAGTAAGTCGAACAGGGGACGCAGCTAGAGACAAAAAATTCGAGATTTAATAAGATATCCAATGTGTTAGATTTGTGTGCCGTAGAAGGCAAAAGGAAATAGGAAAGTGCCTAAGGGCGTTGGCAATAGGAATTGTCCAAAAATAAATGAAGTTTGAACAAGGGATATTAATTGAATTGAAAAATCTAAAGAACGAAGAGTTTTGACTCGAGTTTGAAGTTTAATTTGATTGCGATGTAATTGAATGTTGGCCCCGCAAAGAAACAGCAAACGTACGTTTCCCTCGAAGATACAATGCTAAGGTTAAATAATGGGAGATAATAAAACTGCATTAGAATATTCCAATAGTAGTAAATTTCGTTTGAAGTAATTTGCATAACCAGTGTAGAAAAGTATGAACTTTTATGAGAAAAGTATGAGGGATAGAAATGTTTTGCTGCAAGTCAAGGAAAGTGACTTAATTGGCATAGGTGAATTTGACAGAGATCAGTTCAATAAGATGCAATTGGCTCCCATGGTTGATTTGTTGTTAGTGTTTTTTGTTGGTCATCGTTTTTGTACTGGACGTATTATCTATTTTTGTTAAATTTTGGGAGAAGTATGAACTTTTATGAGAATATATGAAGGGGTAGGAATGTTAGCTGCGAGTCAAGGAAAGTGGACTTAATTGGCATAGGTGAATTTGACAGAGATCAGTTCAATAAGATGCAAATTTGGGTCCCATGGTTGATTTGTTGTTAGTTTTTTGTTGGTCATCGTTTTTGTAGCTGGTCGTATTATCTATTTTTGTTAAATTTTGTGGAGAAGTATGAACTTTTATGAGAATAGTATGAGGGATAGGAAAAGTTTAGCTGCAAGTCAAGGGGAAATGGACTTAATTGGCATAGGTGAATTTGATAGAGATCAGTTCAATAAAATGCAATTGGCTCCCATGGTTGATTTTTTAATTGTATTTCTGTCAGTCGTCGTTCTTGTACTAGGGCGTATTATCTATGAAGTATCAGCAAGTTTGTGGTTTGACACAGTAAATAAAATAAAATCCGATGAAAGGGAAAGTAATGCAGTTTTAAAAAAAATGTGGTCCTGTATAGTTAACTAGCAGTTTTTGGTGATTTTTTGTATGTTTTTGTGAGAGTTTGAACAGGAACAAGCATGTCTATTATTGCTAATCAATCTGATACTGTTTTCAGATAAGTTTTCTGCTATTATGATGCTTTAATAATATTTTTATGTCTAATGACAGATTTTACCTTGATTAATTATTACCTATAATGGTTATCCTTTAATCAAGTCCTTAGTATAAGAGTAGTATAGTATCAAATCTTTTTGTCGAATGCTAAAACAAAAAGTTGAGTACAACATGATCGGTTGAGGACTAACATGTGACAAATGTGTCAAGGTTACAAGGTTATGAGCGTAGGAGATCGTAAAAGCACGACCTATACAACCAGCCGAGAGTTTGGGAGGGAAGTTAAACATGCGTGAACTCCACATAGCTAAAATGTAAACAAGGGAAGCTGAGGTCTATAGTCTGCTCATACTAAGATCATGTTAGAGTGCATTCACACTAAGAGTATTTGAACTTGTAGGTTTTTATTTTGAATGTTAAATCTAATCATATATTAATAAATAAATATTATACACATCTATATAAAAAATGTTCCTTGGTCTACAGTATTTAAAATTTTGGGGTCAAGTAAAATATATATGGTCAATAGTCAATGAAGTGACTCATGCAATGTTTTGTAACTTATGGATAACGTGCCCTTCAAATAACTAGTAAAGTTTTTGAAGTAAATTGTGTGCAATTGCCTACAAAAACTTGAGGGATCATTGTAACATAACGACTACCACCCTCTTTTTCTATATTTTATATGCCTATTATAAGTTAATTCAGTATTCAAGTGTACCTAAATGAGGCAAATACTAAAATTATAAGAAGGTCATTAAAAGATTACTCATAACTTCCTTGAGAGCCTTCGCAATATTTCGGTCCTCACCGGCCCAAATATGGTCGAAAGCAATTGAGATTTATTAGGCTTGAACGGGCAGCGCCAGTCTGACGGCTCTAAAACACTATTTTGTCACGTACAGGAAGACATAAACTATAAGTTTTACGACGCTTTGTCACCACAAGTTTTTAACAAAGTCATGTATAGGACGTTCAGATTTCACTATAGTTCTTTTAAAAATTTTCTTAAAACTTCAGTCCTAACATGTAAAGAGGCAATAGTGTGGGGATTTTTTCTTAAGTAAGGTGCACCCTACATGAAAGTTACGAACGAGGGCTCTGGGTAAAAGTGACTCATAGTGCGAACCGTGAGAGCAGGAGTTTTTGGCAGGACAGTCATGTCGGGGAGACGGTGGGGTTTGGCAGTCGCTTGATGGAGGCTCGAAGCACGGCCGCGATTCGCGATAACAGACCAATGTTTCTAATTAATTCGTCATCAGGAAGTCATCGAACTGTCGTCATGGTCATCATAACAGACCAAAAGTTTCTAATTAATTCGTCATCAGGATAAGTCATCGAACTGGTCGTCATGGTCATCATAACAGACCAATGTTTCTAATTGATTCGTCATCAGGATAAGTTACATATCTCCGAGTTCAACAGACTGTGTAACCGAGTTCCAAAACGGTGAAGTGATCATCGAGAATACGTCGAATTTCCGTTTCAAGTGTCATCAAAACACCCACCGCAAGTTCCCCCAAGAAATCCCCCCACTTCAAACGTCGTAACTGCAGAAACCCTAAACGCCGTTTTTTCTACGTTGACTTGGTCTCTAACAGGATGAGTACCTGTCTAATGGGCGTTTGTTTTATTTTGTATAAATCAATGTCCATGTAATTCTTGCATGTCGTGGGGTAATTATAGTAAACTGAGCTCAGTTAAAAAAGGTTTTGTGATGATGTATCGTATCAAATGTTTTAAAAAAAAGCGTTTTAAAATAGATCAATGGAACATAATTTGCTAATTTCTTTTCAACTTATTTACCTAATTGAAACCTTTGTTTGATTGTTGGTTATTTTTCTCCCTCGAGGGTATAATTTATTACAAGACTAAACATGACATATCAACTAAGTTTCAAGTTGCACCAACTGCCAACACTGGCTTCACAACGTGAACTAAACACGTTTGAAGTTTTAAAGGAAACAACAGTTACCTACTGTGAGTCACTGGTCGGATCCAATTTATTTATTTATTTATTTATTATCATGCATATTACAACAGAGTACAAATACTCCACAAGTGTAAATCATAGCATAGCCTATCGATAGAAAACATAAACTTAAAGACATTAAAATATACAATATACACAAAATAACACATGTAACTCTGTAAACATATTTGAAATACTCAATTTAAATGTAAAACTATCAAAATTATTAACAATGAAAATTAAATAACAGATATTCTTGAAAGAAAAGAAATGAAAAATGCATATGAAAGAAGAGACTAATGGAAATAAGCTAGTGAGTAAATTATAATGTTAATATCCTAAAGCTTGAGTGATCACCTCATCCAAGTTATGTATAACCTCATGATTTGTATAATGATTTTTAATTGTTATATTAGGGGTAGGTAGATATAAGTCCCTATGCCAGACAGTTTAAAAATTAATAAACCTAAATTGTCAGTGCATATATTAATATACCGGTATTATTAAATAATAAAATCACATTGCAATCTTAGGTTGCAGTTGACTGTATAGCCTTACAATTGACTTCATAGAGTATGTTCTAAACTTCTGACTGCAATCGGCGATCGCAGGTTGGATTTTTGTGATACAGCGCATGCGCACTTTCATATTTATTGTAATCAACAACTGTAAACTGCTGACTACAGTCCCCGATTCGGTAAATCACACCGACTTAGACTTTATATTATATATTAGGTAATATTGTTTTAGATTAGCGGGTGTATCCACCAAATCCAATGTTCTTGCCCATCACCGGCCGAAATCTAACTTAAGTGACGTCTCACGTGGCTTTCACATAATATCTGGTCGAAATCAAATATTTAAAGCGATACAAAACACGTGAAACAAGATAAAATATTAGCACTTGAATTTTTGATTCATTGAAGAAATGATAAATACCATACGTCAGAGAATTCCAGTTAGAAATTCGAAATAGCTATATAGTACCTCGGTACCCTACGTCTAGGAAGTAAATGGCATATTACCGCGGGTGCGGGTATACCCAAGGAATGAAGTATATACCTCATGATTTGAATAATAATTTTCAATTGTTATATTTGGGGTAGGTAGATATAATTTCCTATGCCAGATAGTTTAATTAATAAGTAATCCTCAATTGTCAGCGCATATATTAATATACTGGTATCATTAAACTTATTTTCCTTTATACTGAACTTGTTCAGTGCTTTCAATTTACTATCATCTCAACTTGTCGGGAAAATAGCGCTATATACGTTACTATATCAGGCGAGATCATGTCAGGTGATGTTCGACATGATTAGTTTTAATGCTTAGTTCATTAAAGTATTTTTAATTTACCTCTTAATAGTAATTTTAACATGTGTTTGTTACAAAATAATGGCTTTGGATAATGCCAAAGCATACTTGGTAAATCGGAAATGCGCACCCACGTGAAATCATGGGCGCATTCAGAGTGTTTACAAGTAGGTTTCTTCTCCCAGCCTCCAGGTCAGCCCTGTTCGTCTCCTTCTCCGTCTACACCAACGGGCGCAAGTTGCTGACTCTCTCGCCTGGTAGCGACGACTTGCTGGCGTTGCACGGGATACGCACCCTGTCCATGTTGTGGATTGTCATCGGCCACACGTATGACTTAATTATGTTCGATAGTCCATCAGTCAATGCACTCGATATCGACAAGGTGAGTTATGACTGCCATCTTAAGGCTAGTCGACCGCGTTTTTTCTATTTTCGCACATATGATATTGCTACCAAGTCAAAATATAGCAAATGGCTTTGAAACGACCTGTATCCTTTAGAAAACAAAAACTTTTTTTTAATTTTTCTGACCAGGCACACGGCTATATCGCCACTTCAAAATATTTTCAAACTTCGATTCGCCCAAGCACTCCATTCAACGTAGGAATTGAGTTTTTGTGACATAAATTTTCAACTGGTTTTCTAGAGGCTGACTGAGAGAATAAAGTTTGTTTAGCTAGAAAGCTTCGCAAACGCTTTTTCAGGAGCGTTGTTGGATGAGCGTAATTTTTTTTAAACGGAAAAGCGTAAAATTGCGATTTTCATGAGAAATTGTATTTCGATTGCGCTCAAATTTCACACCAATATATTTATTTATAAAATTAAGGTTCTGTAAAAAAATTAATTGCAATCGGATAAAGCATGTAGGTGTTTAAGTCGAAGAAATGAAAAATTAAAAAAGCGTAAAATTGCGATTTTCATAAGAAATTATTTTTAGATTGCGCTCAAATTTCACACCAAAATATTAATTTATAAAATAAGGTTCCATGAAAAAATCATTACAATCGGACAAAGCATGTATGTGTTATAAGCCAAAGAAATGTTTAAAAATCAAAAAACATAAAAAATTGCGATTTTCATAAGAAATAATTTTTTGATTGCGCTAAAAAAAAGTGGCAGTTCTAAGCTCAAAGATATTGAAGGCTTTAAAAAATTTCATCGCAATTGGAGTATCGGTTTAGCCGGATTCGTGTTAACAGACACACAAAAATACAAAAAAAAACATTCCGGATTTTTTATCCAGTGTAGTGAAATGGAATCTTATCTTCGCTCGCTACGGTCATCCAACAATTGTATTTCCTGCGAATTCTTTTCGTTTCGTGGTACAAATCGGTACAAAATACTGCCAAACGAAAAAATTCGCAGAAAGACAATAATTGTAAAAAAAATCTCGGCGAAATGAATGAATTACAATGGCGATGAGGTTTTTTCCACAGAAGCACTGGGTACTTTTCGTACCCAGTATCTGGCGCAAAATGTATTAGTTACAGAGATAAATTGACATAAAACATTGTTAAACTAAAATTGCGTTTATCAGATTCGGGAGAGCTGGACTCACGCTGCGCTCATGAACTACCGCCTGGCTGTTGACTCGTTCCTCCTCCTTAGTGGTCTCCTGCTGTGCTACGGGTTCCTCAAGGAAAGGGCGCGAGGGGACACCTTCAACATCACACGTTTCTACTTGCACAGATACATCAGGTACATACAATTCAATTTCAATAGTATATTAGTCTTAAACTTTGCTTTATAGTAGGCGACTATGACAACTGTTATTAGTACTTAGACAGAAAATTAAAAAATGACTACACGGGTACCCGTCACGTTTTTTAATTTCTTCTAAAGTACTGACATATATCTATATTTTTTTTGCACATAACAGTTAAATCATTTATTTTGCAAATAACAACACAATGCATAACACTGCTGTGAAATACACGTAAGAAGAAGAGAAAAAACATAATCATTCTATTCCCATTCGTTATTTGTACTCAAAGAGTGATGCTCTTCTGCAACTTGCATAGGCGCCCATGCAACCTGTAAATGCAAACGCTAGAGAAGCATATACTATTGAGGTGAGGTCAAAATATTATGTCATAATAATAATATGTATTAACTGTATAGGATATAAATCGTATTATACATAGACAATTAAATGATTTAGAACATGCCGAAGCCATACGCCCAAATCCGAGGCGGCTAACTAAGTGCAGAATAGCGAGGCCGGGTCAGACGTGTTGTCAGGCAGCCATTCCCCTCACAATTATCCTCCAGCCTGCCGACATTCCCCCTCACAATTATCTGCAAGCCATCCGACATTACCCTCCTCACAATCATCCTCCAGCCTTCCGACATTCCCCTCACAATTATCCTCCAGCCTTCCGACATTCCCCTCACAATTATCCTCCAGCCTTCCGACATTCCCCTCACAATTATCTTCCACACTTCCACCTAAATTTCCTCGCTAACCAGCGGTTTAGCTGCGGTTGCTTAACCGGGTCCAATTCGAACACCAAAGTTAAGCAACCTTCGGGCGTGGTCTGGGGTAGAGTGGGAGAACGCTCTGACCTCAAATACACGTATACCGCTAGTTAGAGCAGATGGAGGGTTCGAGAGCATGTGTAACGGCTTCGTTCTCCTCGACGTCTGTTCGGCATTCCGGGTTGGTAGAAGAACCTATACGACTGTCAAGGTTTCACCGTCCTTTTGGATGGGACGTAAAGCCGTTGGTCCCCTTGGAACTTTAAGAAAGGTGTTGGCTAAGTGCCGGTACCTGGTTTCTCCTCCACCCTTCTTCATTATAATGCATCGTTGTTAATCGTCAGTTGTTTTACTGGTCACTGTAAAATGAAAAAATATGCTGTATGAGGCCAAATCATTAATAAATAAATAGTCACCTGAAGAGGGCCACACCGCATAAAGCTGGTCTGAACCCTACAGCGGGATGAAGGGAAAGGACAATTTTAAAATTAATGATTTGCGTTTACCAGTTGTGAGCCAAGAGGCACATATCCCAAAATCTAACATAATCCTGGGTTTGAATTAAAGTATGGACTCACATTCACTATCGAATCATGTATCGTAGGGTTGAATCGGCAACTGAAGAATTAATAAATTGAAAAAAGGAAAGAAGAATTAAGTAAATTTACGTAGCTGGCAATAAGGTCGAAACATTTGTCGTGTCTCTATGGGAATCACAGCAACCATATTTGGCAGTCCCAGGTTCAAATCCCGTTGAGACCGGCAATCCTGAGTCCTGACTGAAGGTTTTTCCGAATTTTTCTGGGGCGAGTGCAAGACATTGAGTCCTCTAAAACAGCCCTCGGACATCCTTTCACAATTTCCTATTCCAATATACTTAGGTAGACACCCGAAGAGGGGTGTTATTGATTATTTATATGTTTTCCACGAGAATTTAAAAAATGTGTCTATTGAGGCACGTTTAAAAATTAATTCTGAATTAAATCGTAAAACAAAACATTTAATTTGCATTTTTTTTTAGAAAAATTAAGTACAAGTAAATAGTCATTCATATCAGATTTTCCTTCTGTAAGGTTGACTCCAGCATTTGCGATAATGATACTGTTAACGGCCACCCTATTGGACAACACTGATGACGGCCCCATGTGGGAAGAGATTGTCGGCGCTGCGCAGAAGAATTGCAAGAATTATTGGTGGACTGGGCTGTTGTATATCAACAACTACATTTACCCCCTAAATGTGGTAAGTACGTCAACATATCACAAGTGATGATTAATCAATAGTAATGCAAACTAACATTTTAAACTAAAAACACTTAAAAACGAAATGTAAACAATATTATTGTTACTAAGGTGGCTTAATGGAGAATTTGTTTGGTTGTATAATGTATATTGCCTGGTTTTTATGCTGCAGTGCATGGATCAGACCTGGTACCTGTCATTGGATATGCAGTTGTACTTGGTGTCACCTCTGATTCTCTATCCACTGTGGAGGTAAGTGTGCGTGTGCGTGTTCGTGTGTGTGCGGGTGAGAGTGAGCATGCAAAGTGAATCATACCTACATCTTGTTGTTTCAGGTGGCGAAGGGTCGGCAAGTATCTGTTAGGATTGACAATCACAGCAGGCATTATCACAGCTTTCACGATAGCTTGGGTCAATCAGTTTACAGTGAACCCCGATGCGTAAGACAAAGTTTGTCTCTTTGCATGCAAGTATCTTTTAATATCATCCAATATTATTTAAAAGAATTTAACTTTTTGTCTCGAACATTATAACTTTGGGACATTTTCTCTCTCTCACGATTCACGAACTGAATGTATTGTCCGGCTGGACATTACGACGAATAAGACATTTATTTTTGTTGTAGGACTTATATTTTGTTTATTACCATCGAGCGTGAACATTTTGGTATTTGGGCCATTTGTCGATTGGACCTTTTGACGTATGACTTTTTTGTATAGGGCCCAGTGTTTCGTAAGCACAGAAATTGCGCACTCCGTGCATTTTTAAGCATTATTATAAATCTCAGTGACAATATATCAATATGTTCATTTTGTATTATAGTATTTATATTCTTCTCCCATTTTAATAGAATTTGCAACTATTCATTTAAACGTAATAGTTCACACAAACTCTATTTTGCCAAGCCTGTCAAGGATGTAGTTACGGGGCAGTGAACGTTTATGAAATTATGAATGCGCAAATCTAGAAGGGTTCGTGAGTTGGACTCTTCTTTTGATCTCATTGCTTTTGAATGTTTACTGGGTTTGGCTGTATTTTACAAGTTTTTTGTATGCGTGGGATCTCATTACTTTTTCAAGTTCGATTATAATTTTTAAGTTGCCAGAGTGTGTTACCGCACCGCGGCTTTGAGCGGCGCCCTAACAGGCATCTAGAACAGTAAGACCAAAGCATTAAATCGATTTATATCAATATCACTCCCTACATATTATGTCTCTGTAATAAATTACTTGCGAAGAAATAAAAGGTACCCACCCCATAAAAATTAAAACATTAATCAAATAAATAATTAATTAACACACTTCCAATATTAACAGTATTTTAATGATTTACTATTTTCAATTGATATTGTTTTTTTAATATGTTACATTTTTTTTAAAAAAAAAAACATAGTTTAGCAAATTCTTATTACCTGTTCAAATCTTGAAAAAGAACTATTTACATAAATTCTCTTGATTTTAATGTATACATTATTAGATAATTATATAATTATTAAAATTATTGACTAATGTGTTATTAATAACAATGACGACCAAAACACAAATGCGCTCTTAGTGTGTGATCTTTTCCGCAACTTTTTCTTTGTTTGTTTCTACTTATTAAACTATGACCTATCTTATATGTTAATGCATTCTTTAACACAACTTAACCTTATTATTTCACTTACACTGTGATTAATCTTGTATGTTCAGTGTTCATGCATATTCCTTCAGTATTCTTGACATTTATAATTTTATTTCCTGAAATAATTGTGTGCTCCTCTCAGTTGCTAACAGTTACAATTATTTATGTAAGAACAAAATAAATTTCAGAGACATAAATATATCCGAGTATCTACCCACTCACGCCCGCTTCACCCCGTGGGCGATGGGTGTCGCGCTGGGCTGCTACCTTCACACCACCAAGAACACCAGACCCACCCTGTCTCGTCCGGTGTTGGCTGGGGGGTGGACACTGAGTGCCGCTCTTCTTATCTCGTCGATAGCAGCTAACCACGTGTTAAAAGAAGACTACTTCGAGTACAGTAGATGGGCCGAAGCTCTCAACTCTGCATTAAACAAACCAGCATGGGCTCTCGGTCTAGCATGGATTATATTCTCATGCTCGAAAGGATTTGGAGGTAAATACATTTAAGTTGATTTTTGTAATATAAATAATTCAAATATGCTGTTGCAATGTGTTGGAATATTAAAACAAAACATTCCCTTGGCTGCAAGGTACATTCAATTCAAGGAGATAAAGACCCACTAATTGTCTGTTTCGTTAGAAACGGTAACGATGGCCTATAGCAAAGCAATTACCATTTACCAGAACAGGTGTATTCCTCCGTAGCTTTGCCAAGTTCCTCCAGATTAAGTCTGAAATTTATTAGATTTATTTGTATTTATGAGACCATTATTAGGTGAAACATATATTCGGGTTTAGGATACTTATTGCATTCCAATAAATTTCCTAAACAGAAGCGGTAGGTATATTCGGACATTACGGAGGCTAACGGCCTGGCGGCTTACAACCTGTATTCCCAATGTTACTTTGCCGCAGTTAGCTGATGCATTAACTAAGTAGAAGCAGTCACCAAATGTCTATCAACTTCACTATGCAAGAATTTTATGTATGTAAGATTTGCTGATCTGGTCTGGTCTGGTCTGGTCTGGTCTGGTCTGGTCTGGTCTGGTCTGGTCTGGTCTGGTCTGGTCTGGTCCGCACTATTTTCGTGTTGGCACCCTCGTGCTCATGCAAACCTGGTTGCTGGGGACTTCGGTTTGTTACTGGACAAGTTTAATTAGTTTCATTCGTTTGTGTGTACCATCTACCATAAACTCATTTGAAACACAATATGCAAACAAGTTGTCCATTAATGCGCGAGTCGTCATGCAAAATCAATATATTATTTTGTAAAGCGATGGCAAATAAATAAAATAATCTGTACTTATTTGTTACAGGTTTCATCAACACGTTCTTGTCCTGTAAGATATTCCAGCTGCTAAGTCGCTTCACCTACTGTGTGTACCTCGTGCATTACACGTTTATCCTGTATCTGACAGGCTCGATCAGGACGCCGTTCTATCTCAACGACAAAACAATAGTAAGAGCATTAGCCTTGTCAGAAAATAGGAACTAGTGTAGGCGCATTACACTGCCAAATGCCAGACGCATTTTGTTATATAAGTGTTTTAGGTTACATTTTTATTTCCTTTAGTATTTCATCCAACGTTTTCTGGAATTCTAGTCTGTTGTTGGGTAAGACAAATAAATAAATATATAATGATTTTTTTTAATAATGATTTTTGTGGGAAACCTGCCCAGGGTGCAATGCATGCCCCTGGTGTCTAACTAGTTATCTTGAGGATAGGACAATAGTGAAGGGATGTCCGAGGGCTGTTTAAGAGGACTCAATCCTTTGCATTCGCATTAACGACCAAGGAAAACCTCGAAAAAAACCTTCAGTCAAACGCTCGAGCCAACACTGTCGAAATAAATAAATAAACTCGGAAACTCGAGTCAAGGCGCAAGTCCGAAAAGTGTATCCAATCAAAAAGGGTTTTAGAACTCCAAATTCTACATTAGGCAAGGTTCTTTGTATTGTGTTCTGTTTCACTCTCATCAGCTCTCTGTGAAGCGAAATGAACGATTTTTGGTACATATAATAAAAGCTAAGTACCAGCGTACGGGAAATTTTATATGGAATTCCAATAAGCGATGAATGTAATCTACTTTTACTCTCGTTTAGTTATGCTTAGAATTTCAGTTATATGCTATTGAATCGAGAATTTGAAAGAAATCTTGTCGATATGACGACTTATCATCCAAGTTGAAGGCATAGGGAGAGGTAGGTCATGATCCTAACAAGTAAAACTCTCATTCGGGAGGTTATGGATTGAAACCCGACACATAATTCTTCCAAAAAGCCCATATCCGATGTTTTATGCAGTCTGAAATGCGAATGCAAGGGATTTTCTTCCGAACTAAATTTTTAGCATGGGAATATTTTCGGATACTGTATTAGATTAGAAGTAACATCGGTACCCATGCTACCCATGTTATTTCTTATGGGAGATTTTACCGATGGGACCCAGCTCAAAAATTACCAAGTTTGCTAAATGTTTTTCGGGTCATGGTGGATCCATATAATTTTTCTGTTTCTTTCTAAATTTCCTAATTGTCTAAGTCGGCCCTAGTGAAATAATTATATGTTTTTGGTTTAGCGGGAATATCACTTAAACACAATTTTCCACATCTTACACTCAATTTACACTGATGCAAATTACATCATGAGCATCGCTATCACGATATTTTACTGGCAGACACTAGTCATCAGAAAAATACCACTGTGATCCCTTTCCTGCAAATATATTACAGACATTGAGGCAAGAGAGCACTTTTCAGTAGTTTTGCGCCTTATCTACAACACTCACCGGTTTGATTCTCCGGTGTGACGTAGGCCCTACAACGTTCTACATAAGACAGTGGGACATATAATATTCAACTGTGTGTATTGTTTCAGCTGATGATGTTTCTAAACATCACCGTGTTGTCCTTCATGGCAGCACCTGTCTTGTCACTGATCTTCGAAGTCCCAGCTCTCACTATTGAAAAGATTTTACTAGGCAAAGGTGAGTCATATCTTATTAATTCTTTATTCCATAATTATTTTGTAGTAGGATTGAACTGAAAGGAAGTATTTTCTATTTCTGATAATAAAAGTAAACATTAATGTCCACCAGTTCGATTTCAATTCACTGGGAAATCTTATTTGAATGTGGTGGTGCGAATCTTTTTACACGTTTTACATGTAATACATATATACACAAAATATTCTAGTATTTAAATATATACATAATATAAACATGTATTTAAAACTATGGTGTAAAATATATATATATATTTTTTTTTAATCTAGACTCTGAAGGAAATATTCACCATTTTAATATTTCTCCTCATAAGAAAATAAATATTTTTATGACTGAAAAGCCTACACTAACATAGTAGACATGCAATAAATAACAATTGCCTGCAAGTGTTTTTAAATTATATTGAAAACGTCCTTCGTCGATAAAGTAAGTTAATAAATAAATAAATAAATAAATAAATTGTATTTAGAGTCTACCCATTCATCTGTGAGGTGTGTTTGCGTGAAAGTGTTTGCTTGGTATAAAAAGCAAACTCCATCCCCAACCAGGGATTGACCATAGTTCTCCGGCTTGCCGTGGTGGCAGTCAGGCAGCATACTAGTTGTAAGTTGCTTTCTAATAATAACATTAGATCCTTTCATAAGAATATCCATTAGCAGCTGCCTCGACATGATAGTGGCATTTCCCTTGATTCCTCAAGAACATTTTGAAACATTAGGAAATTAAAGAATAATAAATGCTTCCTAGAAAACCTTAGAAAGTATATGTGTTTTACAATTTACATGCATGATGTAGATAATACTTTATTAGTTTTCTTGAAATGTTTCAGGTACGCCCAAAGAGGGGAAAATGGCGAAGTATGATGTTCAAACGGGAGCTCCCAGAGAAAACCTGTTAGGGGAAGAGCTTGTCGAAATTATAAGCAGCGATGACAATTTGAAGAAAAAAGAAGAAATATGACAAAGGTCCTAGAAATAATAAATAGAATACGGTTTCTGAAAGTAAACGAGAAAGTTATTACCACAAACAACTACAAAAGTAATAAAGTAACAAAAAATACCCATGTTGATGGGTATTTTAGCGTAATTCTCATTTTCCATACTAACAGTTTCTTATATAACTTATGTCAATCTTTCTGCCAATACGTCCGGTCAATTACCAATAAAGAAATAATATTTTTTCAGTAAGTGCCACGAAATGCGTGATCATTGGATAATAAAGCACGCTGGAAAAAAATGAAATGGTGATGCTAAAAATATCAGATATGTAACACTGTAGGGCTTGCTTGCTTGTTTAATTACGTTTAATGTTGTTCAGTATTTTTGTTAATTTTAAACATTGTTGTGAATTTGTGTTAACTTATAAATTACATATTGTTATTTGTATCTGCTAAAAAAAAATTCTTGCAAAGAGTGGTATTTTTTTTCATCGTTGTTTTGCCTAGAAAATACTCATTTAATATGGCATGCATAATATTATGGTCAATTATTATTTAAATTAAAATAAATTTACTACGCCGTATGTATTTGATTGAGAATAGAAAATGAGCAGCTCAATTTTGATGAAGTGTTCAGATAAGATATTTTTGAGACTAACATTGAACTCGAAATGTCGCTGGATGTAAGCCTATAGCTATAGCCTGCCCAGTGCCAACCCGTATGGACGCTATTTATTTGGTAATTTTGATTTAAATTTTGTTATGACTATGCGTTACTGTAAACATGAATTAATGTTATAATATTTTGTGTAATAAGACACCATGCCTCTGTTATTCAACTAGAATTTATGTCATTGGATTTATTTAGTGTTAAATAATAAATAAATAAATAAATTTAAAAAATAAAAACAAAGAAACACTGGCGTTTAAGATCAACATATTATTTTTGTTAAATTACTCTTCTTTTAAGAGAAGTAGTGCTCTTAAAATATAATGAAGAACATTGCTGAAAGACTCACTGTATTGGAAGCATTTTAAAATATTTATTTTGTTATTATTTACTACAATTCAGAAATTAAAAAAGTCCGCCCTAACCGGGAATCGAACCACGGATCTCCCGCATTCCAGACAGGCGTCTTAACCACTAGACCATCAAGACGGGTACATTTTAAACTCTGAATTGTAGTTGCATTATACATCTGAATGGATGGAACAGTACTGCAACGAATATCTACTGCCTTTGAACTGACCACCAAACATTAATTATAATGTCATTACCTTTACGCAGGTTTGAGCGAGGGTTTATTTCTCGATTTGATAAATCGGGAAACACTCCCGTAGGTGTAATTGTTATTATTTACTACAATTCTGAAATTTTATTGACAATTTATTTTTTACTTTCTAATGTATTGTTGTTTTAATGTGTTATAGGTTGTTATTTGTTTGTTTATTTGGATAAAGGGCGCGTAAACCGTTAGGTCATAATGCGCCACTCTAGTCTATGGGATATGAGGAGGAAGAATCAATGTTGGTGAGAACCAGCCACGGGTTTAGGGAGGAAAGGGGGGATTCTCACGTCGCGGTCGTCATCGTCCTTGTCATCGTTCGTGTTTCAATTAGTCTAATTAGCCAGAGCTCGCCTCTAGTTTCGGGTAGTAATATACTCCCCTCAAACTAGTTGATATTTTTGAGGTGGACTTTTTCTCTTGAATCGCCTTGTACGATTAGCAGCACCATGCTTTGGGCCAATAATTGGCCCGGGGTAGAATTATTCTAAATAATAAAAACTCACATGATTATTTGCATACGATAATATTCAACTCATATGAATCCAATTTTAAAATAGACTAGAATTTGAAATAAGCAAACTTACAAATTTACTTAATGTGTCAAATGTGTCACGAGTGGGGGTTGGGAGTCACTCCAACCCCCCCCCCCCAACCCCCAGAGTCAAAAATATTCCCAGAAAGCACAGAATGATAAAGCATCATGAACATGCAAGGCGGGGGGCAGGGGGGCTATATATATATATATATTTATTTGTGTAAAGTATTATATGTTCATATAAAATATTTAAAATCAAACATTATAAGTCTTAACATAAAATTATAATAGCCTATACAATATACAATTTAAACACATTTAGTTAAACTTTTATTTACAGTGTATCTCATAGGTTAACATTCTAAATGTATAAAAATATGTTAAAATGAGAACTGAAGCAGAATGAGAGCCTTAGCACTTTTTTTGGTTATGTGGACTTTAATGTGAATTGTGTACAATGTGCCCTACAGCATTTGAAGCATTTAAAGGGGTATTTAACCGCGAAACTCAAAAAATTTATTTCATTCAGGCTTTCTAGTAATGAATTAAGCAATTTACAGAATATGGGGCCACCATGACCACCCAAAAAATCGTCAAACATGACATTTTTCGAGCTAGGTCCCATCGGTAAAAGTCTCCCATAAGAAAATACATGGGGACGATTTTTATGACCCGTGACCTTGGAGGATTTTGATACAAAAAAATATTGGCCGTTATTGACGTACTATACAGCCTTTTCTGTAAATTCTCTATATTTTATTTTGTAATTTCGGCAAGTGGTTCGGTCAAAACATGATGATCACCAAGAAGGGGTGTAATTTTGGAATGCATATTTTTACGTGTTTGGGTATATTGTGCACAGTTTCAAGATACGATGTTATAAAGGGTCATTTTAGATTGGTACTATGCTCTAGTATCTATGTGGACCAAAAAAGGAGCAAGTTAAAGCCGATTTAGGAAATTTTCCAAAACACCAATTTTTGTCAATTTCTGGATCAAAAAAATTAAAAAATTTCGTGTTAAATCACAGTTGCAAGATATAATTTTTTAAACGTTCAATTAAGTGTAGTATTGTGCTATATATCACGTGGTAAAAAATAATTTTTGGGGTTTTTAGCCCCTTTAAGAATAAAAGTAGGAAAAGTTTGCGATTGATATTTATGTACGATTACTATTATGAGACACTTTCGAGGAGGCCTAGAAGGCACTTCCCGCTGCTCGTTATCCCTATATCTTGCTCATGTTATTTATCTTAAAGCAAACTCTAGCAAAAAGATCTGACTGATGAACGGTTAAAGATAGCAAGTTATACTGTACACAACTTTCCTTATTAAGCTAAAATCAGTAAGTAGGTATGCCTAAGATGTCGGTTTAAAAACAATTTGTTGAATAATACAAAAATACACCATAACACACGCAAAGTATTATCAAAACTGCCATTTTGTAAAAATCGGCATAAAACCGCATTCAAAAGAACTTAAAATTGAACAGTATAGTAGCAAAGATGTAGCTATCTTTTACAATCCAGTATTAACTTGAGTCTTCTGGAATCATTAGTTTGACAATAATATCTTTTTCCGTGAGCAATGTTTAGTGCCGAATTCTGACCGGGAAGTAGCCTCTTAATAGCACGTTCAATTCAGTTTTGAAAATGGACATGCTCGAAAAAATCAGCTACGTGCTAATGCATCGTGTTTAAATAAATAAATAGGATTTTATTCAACAAAAGTATGTTTTGATGCTTGGATCTTACACACAACAAATTGTCTCAAAAGTGTTTTCCTTATTTTAGGCGTACTTCACGGTATTAGTAGACCTGCATGTGTTCTATGCGAAAATATGAATGTGAAGATTAAAATTGAAATTAAAAATTTATTATCACTTCTACTGGACAACTTTTGTTTTTCATTGCTTGAAGATCATGGTCTACCCAAAGGCGGAGCTTCTAGCTCCCGTTCTTTCTAAAGTTGTTTCTTTAGGATAGACCACATTGTATGACGATGATGACAACACGTCTTTGCTTGCGTCCGAAACTTTGTTAGTGTGTTGCAAGTTCTTCTCCGTCTCGGATGCTGAAACATAAATGAAATATATTGCGTTGTGTTACCTTTTTTATGAATAGATAATAATAATCAAAACTCATTTCCAACAATGTCGGGTTGAGTGGTGTTCTTCACACCGATATCTAGGGCACGAAACTATTTTTTGCCGAGATTGCCAGGCTCAGCGTTTCTTCATCATCATCATCATCAACATCATCATCATCGTCATCTTCATCCTGCATCATCTGCTTTTCCACCAATTTTCTCCACTCCTTCCTGTCCTCCCACAGCTTCAATTCCGTCACCTGGTTCCACGATTCACCTCTCTCTTCAACGTCTCCTTCGATCAATCTTCCCCATCTTTCTCTCGGTCTTCCTACTTTTCTTTTACCTTCCTCTCCTGCTTCGAAGTCTCGTCTTGGGATCCTATCCATATCCATCCTCTTCATATGACCAAACCATCTTAAACGTTCCCTTCCTATTTTAAGCCTCAACTTCTCCAGACCTAATTCCTTTCTTATAACGTCGCTTCTAATCCTGTCCAGTTTTGTAACTCCCTTTATACTTCTCAAAAACTTCATCTCTGCTGCTTCCAACTGACTCTCTTCCTTTGATCCAACTGTCCAAGTTACTGCACCGTAAGTAAGTATAGGTATGAAGTATGCTTTATAGAAAAGAACCTTGCATCTCTGTGGAAACAGCTCGTTCCAAAGCAGCTTTCGCACCAGTTGATAAAATCCTTCGGCTTTTTGTACCCTAGCTGTTACTTCTCTATTTACTTTAGCATCTTTTGTCAAGATACTTCCTAGGTACTTAAATTCTTCCTTTTCTTCTAATAATTTTCCACGAAGTCTTAACTTTTCTTGATTCTTAGGCATGCCTTTTATATCCTTTTTCATAACTAAACATTCACTTTTATTCTGACTAATACTTAACCCAAACTCTGTTGCAACTACATTCCATCTATCCACCTTTTCTTGCACCTCTTCAACACTCTCACCCCAAATTAAGACATCATCGGCAAAAACTAAGGTTCTAGTGTCTCTTCCGTCTATATTCGGTTCCACTCTTCGTAGTATTTGATCCATTACGACAGTAAATAGAGTCGGTGATAAAACACTACCTTGCCTCAGTCCCTCATTTATTTCAAACCAATCTGATCTACCCTCATTTGTCTGAACACAACTTGCACTCCCTACGTATGTACTTTTTATCCTCTCTATCAAACCTCGTCCAACTCCCTTTTGCTCCAGACATTCCCATACTTTTCCTCGAGGAGATATTATAATATAGATATTAAAGATATTTTAGAAAAATATTTCCAATAGAATTTAGTGCTAAACTAGGGTAATTTGCAGTTTTGAACAAGTTCCCCCAAAGAAGGAACTTTGTAAAGTTAAGTTACTTCTGCAAAGAGGAACTGATCCAGGTTCCCGTTCCTTTTAAAAAAAAAGGAACCGAGACGATCCCTCAAAAGGAACTTAGTTCTTTCACGTTACATTTAAAATAACTGATCGTAATAAATGAGAGAGGAGTTAATTTATAATTACTTTTATTTGACAAAGTGATAAATATAAAAAATTCCGATTTTTCCCAATGAATCCGTTGTCTTCCACCACTCGGAATCTGACGACGGGGTGAAACTTTTTTCGAAAACACGGGAAATCATCAGATATTTCTTCATGCTGTATGTAGTATATGATATCAGGTACTGGAATTTGACGGGATAAAGATGGCCAAAGGAAAGTTCTAACGAAATGGTGACATTCATGCACAAGTTCCTGACGTAAGAAAAAGAACGCATCCCCATAAATGTTCCTGAAGAAGGAACGCGTTCCCGGGAACCAGTCCAGGTATATCATTGTACAGTGCATGAATCTTAACCTAGGCTTATTATCAAGGATGCTCTCTACACACATTACAATTTTCTCAGTCAATTTTTGTCACATTGTCTCATACTTATCATAATTATTAAAACACGACCTTCCTCATCTTAGAACTATACCCATGAATTGAGTATAGAAAATTATTATATCTCTTGTAATTTTAAAGTATATTTTTATATGGAGCTAACGCTCACCCCAACCTGAGCATGTTTGGAAATAGGGACGGACACAAAAATTAGATTCTACTTGAAATTCACAATTAAAATAAGCCCATGTATACTTTTCTTTAGGCAAATTTGGAAAATCTGTCATTTTAGGGGCGTACATTTATTTAATATAAGAGGGAAAAAAGGTATAATATTTAACTCGCAGTCGCAGTAATAGAATTATACCAAACAGTAAATCGGTACAAATCTCTCTTCAAAACTATAGAGAATGCTGTAAAAAACTATTTTAGAACCCAACATTAGCTAACTTTGTTACTTACCTAGTTTTGTCGCAGACCTCCACGTGATTTTCTTGATTTGTTGGAACGGCAAATCAAATAAGAGGGTAAATACTGTAGAGACGATTAGGATAAGTCCGATCTCAGTGAGGTTGGCCTGATAACAAGAATAATATGTCAAGGTTAACACATATGCTTATACTTTATGTGGTATTGAGTAAACGGAGCCTGGATTTCCGTAAGTGTATAGGGCTATAATGAAACATTTTTGAGCGTAGTCACTAGTCAGTCTTGTGTTGTGGCATCTATACAACGTAAGAAGATTGAATATTAAAAAAACGATTCAAAAAAATACATTGGTTCGATCAATTCAACAACCAACAATCAACAATCAACAATCAACAACAAAACCAACAACCAAAATCAACAATGATTATAAATGATATGATCATGATAAGATTTTCTAGGACGTTAACCCAGTACACCAGAAAACTGATGCCAACATGTTTCATGTGATGTGTTTAATATTAAATGTTCTCATATCTCAGCAGGAAATGTGAACGCAATTCTAGTATCAGCAATTTGTCCATTGCAACAATATTATTTTCAATGCCTTCAACAACTCAAGTCATAAGCAAATTTTATTCAATTATTTGTCCAGTTGATCAATTCATGATTAAAACAATGTTGTCAGTCATTAACAAATAAGTTACGGTGTATTTGTTACTTTTCGACATAGACATATCCTATGGAGGATTGTTGTTTGAGTATGATATGGAGGTATTTATTTTGTTATCGTCACATTATACCATTTTATGCATTAAACGTTTGTTTTTTCTGTTTCATAGAAATAAGCAAGTGAATTATATTATGGGTTATCAAATCTTACACTAACAGTACATGGGATAATATTTAATTTATATTAATGGAAAGATCTCTCCTACATTCTGCCAATCTTCCTGCCTTCCGAGTAGCATCCCGACTTAACCTAGTCCTCCCACTCACTAGCATGAAAGGTGTGTAGAACTCTGCTGTTCGTTGTGAGCCCACGCTGTAGAAGAAGATAGGGAACTGTGTGAGGTAGACTGCGTAGGCCAGACGGGTGAAGACTACGAACCCACGCCAGGAGAGGAACTCCCCAAACTTGCCTGCAACACACAAACACGCAGGTAGATAGGAGGTAGTTGTACACTTACTTGACTACGACAAAACAGACACCAGTATTGGGGAGGAACGCGAACCTTTTCTATCATCAGGAACTCATAACGTGAAAAATTACTGTTTCGTAGAAGCTTGGAAAGAATTTAACGAATTACCTTTCGTCATCGAAATCCCGTCGAATTCCAGTACCTGATATCGTTAACTACAATATAACAGATATCTAGGGACATCCCGAGGTTTTCGAAAATGATCTACCATCTTGTCAGATTTTGGTTGGTGGAAGCAAACGTATTCCATGGGGAAAAATTTTCGGCAGTTTTTTCTATTGATTACTAATCTTTACGAAAAAAAAACATAATTAACTCTTATCACATTCATCATTATTTATATCAGTTACTTTAAAAGAAACGTGAAAGGAAACGTTTGA
This sequence comes from Sweltsa coloradensis, assembly GCA_024449915.1. Classification (NCBI taxonomy): domain Eukaryota; kingdom Metazoa; phylum Arthropoda; class Insecta; order Plecoptera; family Chloroperlidae; genus Sweltsa; species Sweltsa coloradensis. The sequence continues at coordinate 42,903 of JAMZAV010000090.1, forward strand.
ATTAAGATCCTTTTAAGCAGAAGTAACTTAACTTTTCAAAGTTCCTTTTTTGGGGGATCTTGCCCAAGACTGACAGACACAATTTATACCATCGTAGCGTCGACGACGTCAGGTGACTTTTGGGGAGGATAAAGGCAGGCCTAAATGGAAGAATCAAAACACATTTTACCGTCCCTAAAGAACCAATAAATGGAATATATTTGACACATAAATTGTTTGTACTTTAACTGGCAGATTAAATATTGCATTGCCAACATAGTTCAGCTGTAGCGCGCAAGACTCGGGGTCGGGCCCCACGTTGGGCGCCAGATGTGGAACAACCAGAGTACAAACACTACACAAAGGACCCTGACGGGTTCGAAGTAACTCGTTTTATTGGTCGAAACACTCTTGCTACAACCTTGTGGTGCCCGAAGGCCGGCTCCACTTCAACTGCCAGCTCTCTCAACCCAACCCGCCACCTACCTACCCCGCTAGAGAGGAGGTAATTCTGGTAAGAGGGGAGGTTCCATTGCAACGCCATCGGCAATCCTAACTGAAAGATCTTTCTCAGGTTTTCTTTTTGTCGTTACCAAATATAATGGATTAAGTCCTCTATAACATCTCTTGAACATTCCCTTCAGCCTGTAATTTCATAATAAATAAACCGTTATTAAACCAAGAGGGATACGCAATAATTGTCCTGAGTAGGTTCACCAACATAAATTTTAAAAGATACATTTTTTGCATTACCTCCATAATCAGAAGCGCACAGTACTATGCCGAAAGAAAGGAAGAGACTCCATAAGATAGGTGCGCCGGCATTCCAAAATGCCGCGTCCGAAGCTGAGTACTGGTAGTCACGCCTGGCCATCTCGTAGGGGCCGCACATTGCGTACAGGCCCATAGCGAAGGCGACAATCCACGCTGCTCCTGCTTGAACCTGAAATAACTCATAGTACAGCCATGGAGTTTGACAGTATTTTTATTTAAACTCCATGATATAGTCATGGGCAAGACGTAACCTGGACCATGTTATGAAGTGACCTGATACCGTGTCACAAGAGTGATTGCTGAAGTTTTAGGAGTCATGTTGTCATTATGTTTTGATTTCTTCGTTAGTAAGCATGATGCAAATTATGGCGAACATCCGAGTGTCATATTAACAATGAAATATATTACTATATCATTGTTATCGCGACAACAAAAAGGCATAACTTGAGCTCAACTTCGAGGCAGTGTTAAAAAAGAAGAAAAGCTTGAATTCCTACACGTAGGAGCTATGACATACCCTATCTAGAATGGGCCTAGAAACACAATTGTGCTTGAAGTTCGACCAGTGTTGTATAATTCATCAATTTACGCAGGGGGATGTTTAATAGTTTTTCAAATCCTACAAATTATTTGAAACATTTTTCAGGCCACAATATACACACATATTCATGTCATAATGTACAAGCTGAAACTCACCCTGTTTAGTTTGATGGTCCCGACTCGCTTCATGAAGTAGCCTAAAGCAAGGCCCATCACGTACACAGTAACGCGATGGCTTGGTAAGATGTATGACAAGTTGGCTGTGGATATCATTTGGGCCACTCTGCAATCAAGTTGTTAACACATTGATCTTTTCTGTACAACTTACGTGATCCTTATATTACAAGAAGCTATATAGAAACTGAGTGGATAAGGTTAGGAATGTGGTCAAAGAGAAGAGTAGCAATTAATATGGTTGGATTTCCATTCATTTCTTTAAACTATGCTCGGTGGTCCTGTGGCTATAAGACGACTGTCAGTGGTAAGCGGGAGACTCGGGCTCAAGTCCTGATCGAGGTAGACTTTCGTCATTTCTGGATTGCATTACACATAATTCCATAAGGGAGTTTTTTCCAACTAATAAAATAGTTAAAATATAAAGGGGTTGTTACAAAAAGGGACAGAATCGATGGCAAGTTGTGGTCGTATTTGTAAATGATACTGGAATAAAGGAATGGTTAATATCAATTACAATTAATATGAGAAAACTATACGTATGCATTTTGTATGAAGAAGAATTGTTATTCTTATATTATTATATTATTATTGTGGTTCTATTGTACCCTAGTTATTGTTGTTCCTGTTGGATATAAAACCAGGACCCAGTGATGGTTTGTGTTTGAACTTGGAATATAATCGTACTTTAACACTCAATTTGAGATATTGCCCTTCATATTGAGTGTTGAACTTCGCAAATAAAATTTGTCTCCCATTTTCCACATAAACTATAGAAAGCATACACAATTACGAGCGAATAAAATCCCAATCACTTCTTTCAACCTATGAGCATCATTTCTAGTCAAAATATTAAATTCGAATCACAAACATAATAAAAGGATATCTTACGATACACCAAAGTACAGCACTGGACTGAGTTGGTTCTGAAGTGCAACCGTGTATCTGAGTAGAGTCGAGCCCACGCCAAGTGCAGCAAAGACGAGCACGCCTGCCAGACGGTGGCGCCACAGCAACCAGACGAGGAACGGTGAAACTAGGAACAACTGCATGTCTATTCCAAGCTGGTGGGTGTGCGTGAAACACTAAAACACAGCATCACGGGGCAATTAGTAGCTGGCATGTACGGCGAAATAAACAAACAGGAGTAGGAGGCCAAAATCTTGGGGCCACTATACGAGTGGAATATTATAACAGTTTATTTATTTGTTCACTCAAATACAGCATTGCTGCCATTTTACATTGAGGTACTAGGATAATAAACTTAAAATCATATTATATAAACATAAAATGTTATAGATAAAGTAGAACATAATCATTTCAGTAACATATCGTTGGTTTACACTTACAATAACTTGAATAAATATAAATCAATAGTTAATATCAAAATCGTTTTAAAACTTAAGCTTAACTATCCAATTAATGATTTGTGAGATGCCGAATTGATGATAAAAAAGGTCGAAATTCATTAGCAAAAATGTCAATTAATGGAGATTGTGGGAAGGAGTTGAAAGTTGTAGGAAGACGAATAAATAGTGATCTTTTCGTTGTTGATAGACGGGGAGTTGGGACATGAATCAGGTGACGCAGTCGAGTAGAACGAGAAGGAACTCTGAGCGGGAACAATGACGCTAGAATGTCGGGCCTAATATGTACATTTACAACGCGATGCAAGAACGCCATGTCTGACCTTTGTCGACAAGTTATCTACAAGAACAAGATAAACTCGCAGCTTACCTATACACTCAGCATGCAAATTATCTGGGTGAAAATCCTAACGGCAAAATTATTTTATTTAAAGCCAACATCTATTCTCACACTGTTCCTAAACATGGTTATCAAGACAAAATTTTAGCTCCAGTTTATTCACTTGTTAGCGATGTTTGCTATTGTACAGAGTAGTAAACACACTAAAATTACAAAATACATTCAATACATAGTTCAAACATGACATAATACAACGAATGTACAATGTAGTATGTAGTGCAAAGCAACTATTGTGTTTTCGAGATAAAAATAAAGGCCTTCGCGTTGTAGAAATAAGGATGAATAACAATTAAAGAAATATTGCGTAATGCGGTATTTGAGTCCAGAATGACCTAACCCAATGAACTGTTTCGAGCGCACTTAAATCGATTTTAAATTTAGTCATGATTACGAAGTAAATTTAATATTTGTAGAAATTAAATTAAAAATATTCGTATTTACTGTTTGCCAGTTTTGTATAGGGTGAATGTGCTTATTAGACAACGTCAGACTCTAGTATCAGGAAGTCTCATCTCATTCACATCCACGGACGATCACATCAAACGAATCTTCAAGCTCACCGCCTCACGCCCAATTACCCAGCTTGACATTTAGCGGCAAGACTGAGGGATGTATTTCGTTTCCTATTGTTATCTTCCTTAAGTAAACGAAGCAAAGGAAAGTGTTCAGACACGCATCAAACGGAAAAATAATCCTTTCACAGGATGGCCTAAACAATTTCCGTGACAGAAAAGTTTTTGTGATTCTATTTTTACTCAATGTTGTTTTAAGAAAGTTAGTTGTCTGTTTCGTTTGGGAGATAGTTTATGTTGACTTCTAGTTGTAAATTGCTACACACAAAACATAACTAAGGTAACGATTACTAACATCGCAATAGTGCAAACATTTTCAAGCCTTGGTCATTATTAAATGTCGAGGTCTTCCAGTTCGTTTGTGGAAATCATTTTCTGTTGTGTCAATGCCTCGGTCAATGCTGTACGAATTGTTATATAATGTATTTATTATATGCCTAGCATATTCTATGAATAGATAAAAATGAATTAGACTTTCACAAATTGAAACGAATTGGACTTACCATTGTTTCAGTTGTATTCATAGCATAAATGTTGTATAGATTGAATAATAAGCTATTAATAATATTATAAAATATCTTTATTGGTAACGATTTTGTATTGATTTGAGATTTTTTAAATTTGTAGTCTTGATGATAAAATTAGGTTCTTACATAGATCTACACTTTAATACGTTGACCTTTACGTTCCATGTACTAGACAATGTAGAAAGAATAATCTATTTAACTATTTCTGTGTCTATTATGGTACGTAATTTTTGTCATCGAGATCGTTCATTGCATGACCTGGGCACCTGATTTTTTACTGTGAACATTATATTGGTGACATTGGCACTTTGATGAGGGTGACGACGAACTCACTTGTCACGTAACAAGTACACCACTTACCACCCACCTCATACAGGCAACATTGTTGTGGAACGTGCGTTGTGTAAGTGTAATGCACGTCTGCAATTTAGTTGCGGCAACCTGCGATTTTATTTTAGACACCACGAAATAGCGCGGAACTGCATCTTAGTCGTTTTACACGAGGCGACATTGTGCAACGTGTCTACTGTGGACTTGCGTCATAACATTGAGTCAGGCGATCTTGATTGATTGATTTTTCTTGCAGGGAAATTTTAAATATTACAATGTCGTAACATGTATAAAATACAGTCGGAAGAAATTAACTTTATTCGCATAATTTACATAATAAGCAGTTTGCTTGACTCAATTACAAACCCATTGTCACACTAACGTCGTCAAATAATGAGTGCTTGTTGATACTGGTCGAGTTTTTATGTCACTCGTGCTTACATTTTATAAAGTATTTTTGATCTGAGCTAATTATTGAAAATATAGTCTATTTTAAAGAAATAAAATAGTTTTTGATCCCAAATTTTTAACAAGTACCATCATTAAAAAGTAGATTACAATCACAGCATTATTTTCACCTTATCATTTCACTCAATATTAATTTCACTTTCTAGCTTCAAAAAATATTTAGATTGCCTATGTTAATTTGAATTACATATCAATAGAACTTTGAAGTTTGAAGTATGAATAGCAATGCATTCGTCAAATAATTACTAGTGAATTGTCTCATTCGAATATTGGAGATGGAAAACTACGCAAATGAAAGCTTTGAGAAAAAGTGTGTAGATCGAAGAATACATGTTTAGGAAATGTTTTTTCTGTATAAGGCTTAGGCATATGCCTTTAAATATATTTTAAGAAATTACAAGGGTTATTTTTACACTTTCTTGCAATATGTTTGGTGTGCTGCCAAAATATATAGTTTAGTGAAAACTGTATTGGAACTTGAAAAGGCAACGAGTACGTGTTGACCAAAAATTAGTAGCTTAGGTTCATAAATAGTAACTTGTATATAATTTTGTTTTAGAAATCAATTTATGGTACACTTTGTGCATCTAATATTTGTATAAAACCATAACATTCCCCATATGTGGCGTTTCAATATATGGTTTGGGAAATTGACAATGAAGTTGATCTGTAGATGCTTCATGTCTCAGGAAGCTCCAAACGTGGATTCGAAAACTCACCATGTTTTCCAGGCCGAAGTAATTGTGAATGAACATGAAGTTACGCCACATGTTCTTCTTGCAGAGGTCCGAGTGATGCTTCACTACCAGTCCCCACTGGGGACCGGACCCCAGGTCTACCATGATGTAGGTACCGAACAGGATCAAGGCCAGGAGACTCGGGACGATTCTGCAGGACACGCATACCAACAATACATCAGACATTGCAGTGAGCATTAATTATTAGGTACACAATGCGCAACCATGCTTTACCAACGGTTTACGCCTAGCTGTATAATACAAAATAAATAATGACACAGTTTCATTCATTGTTCAATTTTTTCATTTTTCTTTTTCTAAAATGACGTGTTTATATTATTCAAGTACTAACAATTTGTTTTTTTTATAAGAATAAATGAACAAGATAATCTTGTTACATTGGCGCTAAGATGGCGGCAGAGCTAAATATTGCGGCCGATGGCGGCCAAGCTTAAATGGCGCCGTGAACAAAATGGCGACTGAAAATTTTCAAATGGCGGACAAAATGGCGTAGGAACACTGACGGAACAAAATTGACGGCCTAAACAAGATGGCGACCAGAAACAAAATGCGTCACGAAAAGTGGCGGCTGCCGTGACCGGAAATACGTCAAATGCCCACATTGGATCCTCGGGGGGGGGGATGGCACACAAGTAAGTATTTGTAACGATATCAAGGTGAATGACTTTTCGGCTAGTCCGCCATTTTGAATATATTTTGAAATATCACTTGACAATAGTGCAATAATTATTGTTTTTTGCATAATTTGTAATAATAATTTTTTAATTAAGCATAGTTCAATATCAACTTTAAACGTTTAACTACATGTTAACAAGTACTTCTCAAAGAATCAAATACGCTATTCAAGATACAGGTTAATTTGACTCCGTGACAACATTATGTAAATCAAAATGTCTCACCTACAAATTCGTGTCCAGTACCGCTCCCTGAGGTCCACCCTACCCTTCTTGTCCAGTTCCTTCAGCAACCCATACGCTGTCAATAATCCACTCAGCAGGATGAACGAGTCGGTGTAGACGCTAGCAGTTCGACCAATCACAGACCACGCTAGGCCTAGCGACTGGAAATGTAAAATTATAAGTCCACTGTATTGCTTCAATGAAAACATTTACAACTTTTGCCTAAAATTCATGCATTTAAGATTTAAAAATAATAATATGCTCAATAACTTATTTTAGTTTTAGTTTGATGCACCTTTTGTATTTGCCTCTTTAAACGAAAACATCTACAACGTAAACTATTTACATCGTTTTCTGCATTGAATATGTAGTGGTGTATGTATGTGGTGTATGTACCCGAAATTTCGGGTCGGTTCGGGTATTTTGGGGTCGACTATCCTCAAATCAGGTATGAGCCTACCCGACTTTCGGGTAACGAAAAATATATATTGCCGTTCCAGGATTTTGTACTGTTTTGGTGGAGGTGCCGGTCCAGAAAAATGCTATTCGTTGAAAATCCAGACAATAGAAAATAAATTGGGGGAAAATTATAGTGTAAGAATTCTTCAAAAGTAACATTCGTTATCCATTTCAACATGCAATACTAACGGCCGCTTTTTCCTTACCCGACCCAACCCTACCCAAAAACCCGAAGCAGTTAGTACCCGAACCCAACCTGCTGACGGTCAAAACTTTTTCCTGCACAGTCATATAGTTGAATGGGAATGGGTCTGAAATTTAAATTAAACAAGCCAATCTGAGTACCTTGGCCATTGCAGTCCGATTAACATATGGGTTGAACATTACTGCACACGACTTGTGGAAGATGATAAGAGCCAAAGCGCTCAACGCTCGGATCCCGTGAAGACATTTTATATCGTCCTTGGCTGTGGTGGCGCTGAACAGGGTTGCCCAGTTCCGCCGCACGGAGAAAGAGCGCAGCACCTTCCACGCAGCACCTGCGATCAAGTATAAGAAGTATTAGTATTGGAAGCATGCGCTGCATGCAGCTCTATTGGGTACCAGCTACTACTGAGCCAAATGCCAAACCATGTTAAAAAAGTGCAGCATAATAATCAGCACAATAATCATAAATCACCTGTTGGACTCCTCGGGTTGCCGCACCAATGACTGACCAATATTTTTTTTTATTGGTTTTAAATTAAACATTATAATCATAATAATTTGTGCTAGAAACATTTACAGGAGTAGGGTACCGGTAAGGCATTTTCTTGAAATTATTACTAAATACATGTGAAACACTAATATATATTTGTGTAATGGTAGCGATTGTCTACGAAGGTGTACGATTTTCATTAAAGTCACTTACTTTCATTGTTTTGTATTGGTAATTTATCTTCTTCGTCCTTTATTAATGTACCAATGATTGTCATTGCAATTATCACGCTAAAGAACGATCTGGAAAATAATAACATATACATGATAAATTAAATGACAATGAATACATAATTTTCGGCTTACTTATTCAAATTACTGTAATCAACTGAAAAATGAGAAAACTTGTGAAACTACCGGGTTCCTTATTTAGTAATTCATTATTTTTATTAAGATAGTTGAGAGTTGTTTTAAGTGCAACTTGCATGGCCATGTATTTGGCTGTTGAAGGTGGCTGGGCGTCTTTTGTGTAGCACATCTCGGGCTCGACCTTGACCTTGAGCTGCATGTCCTTGACCTTGTCGGCCGCCCACGTGGCAATCACGTGCTCAAGGTCCTCGGCGTGACACGTGGCAGGGATGCAGAATCCCCAGCTGACGGTGGAGAAGCGCGAGATACGGTGGCCAGGCTGTCAACACACGGACCAAGACAAATACTAACGAATTTGCTAATTTTATTGATTGATTTGTATTGATTAACGTATCGTATTAATGCACTTAGGCTATTCGAGACGATGAGTGGTGATGAGGATGAAGGGTGAATAGAAGGGAGGAGGGGAAACCCGGTACCGGCACGTAACCTACTCCATTTAAAAAGTACCAAGGGGGCCAACGGCTTTACGTCCCATCCGAAAGGACGGTGTAGCCTTGACAGTCATATAGGTTCTCAAATGACCTGTACTGCCGAGCGGACGTCGAGGAGAACGAAGCCGTTACACTAGCTCTCGAACCCTCCATCTGCTCTAACCAGCGGTATACGTATGTTTCAGGGCAGAGAGTTCACCAACTCTCGCCATGATCACGCCCGAGGTTGCTTAACTTCGATGTTCGAGTGGGAACCGGCTAAGCAACCGCGGCTAAACTGCTGGCATACGGGTTGAGATACGGAGAAAATAAGTGAAATACACATTATCAAAAGACAAATTATTTCATAAATGTAATAACTAATGAAGGTTTGAAACTTGCAACAGGTGAAGCAAAGAATTTATCTTGGTGCAGATGATAACGGGATTCAAACCCGCGTCCTCCTAGTGACCTACGCTTTGGACTTGCGCCCCAATCGTATGTGCGGTATAACCCACCGCGCACAGCTGAATTAATGATATTCGGTTTTTATTAAGAAACCATACTCCTAAATAATATTACAATAGGTACGGTTATTCACAAAATAAAATATATGTCTATGGAATATTGTGATTTTTCCATTATTTTTCACTTGCAATTGAGAGGTTTAGGCCTACCATATTCTTGTTCCTAATGTAGGAACATGGTGCTACATGGTATTAACACCATATTATTATTTTGTAACTGTCTGGATTGAAAGCAATCTTGTCCCTTATAAACATGTTGTACTAATTAAGATAATTTAAATGTGGTGTTAATAGTTTAGTCTCCGTTTGACAATAATTTACGTAATTTGCATTACTTGGCACTATGATGTTTGGTATATTTTATATTCTCATTTACCACTTAAAATAAAGCTGATAGCATATTCTTATTTCGAGTCAGTTGTCCTCATCCATATTCGAGTTTTATATTGGCTCATATTAGTTTAACCTATATTGGACACATGAAATTAACTAACAATTATTATTGTTAGTCGTAGTCTATTTGTATGACAGTTAATTAATTATTCACGAAGGTGGGAACTAGTTACACGTCGTATTGAACAACACTCATGTTGTATGGGCTGTGTTTGTCCACCCTATTTATACATAACGTGTCTATTAAAACTGCTCCGTAGATTGATGAACGAGAGGCTTGGAAAGACAAATTTTGATCTGATTTAACTAACATCTTTATATATCACGACGATTATCCTATATAACGATTATACTATTATATAATCACAGTAAATAATAAGATCAACAGACAATGATCAGTTAATATTTGCAATGGTTAAACTAATTCTGCTCGATTCACTCACGTGTGTAAGAGTGATTTTTCCACCTTTCTTTAATTAGTACAAATCACTCATTCCATATTGATACTCACTACATATTAAATTAAATTTATAAAACTAGGCCGCTTCGCGAACGCTTCTTTTAGTCGCGTTGATGGATAACTTTATTGTAGGTTCTTAGTTTGCGTGGGATCTCTTTAGTTTTGCAAGGGATTTTTGATCAAATTATAGGTGATTGTTGTCAAGTTTCTATTGTTACTTGTTAATTAATATACCTAAAAATACTATTATTAAAACCTTTATTTCTATGCATTCTGGCTAACTTTTCCAACTTATTCTTTCAAAAGGTACTACATCACCGTAACCTTAATGTCCATGTGAAATATGAAAGTAGTGGTCCCACCCGTTTGGTCAGAATCGGCCCAAATGTCACGAAAATACCGCACTAAAAATCGGAAAAAATCGTATAAGTACGATATTCATGAGAAATATTTATTCGATTGTACCCAAAAACGTAGCAGGTCTAAGTTCAGAGATTTCGAAGGTCCCGTCCAATTTTCATCAAGATCGCATATGCCGTTTGCCCAGTAGAGAAAGAACAAACAGACAAAAATACAAAAAAAAAATAACACCCGAGCTAATTTTTTTGGGAAGGGGGTCAGTGAAATTGAAGACTTTGCTTCGCTCATCCAATAATTCCAAAAAATCTAAATTAAAATCATTTATACCTATTAAATAAGCATGATAAGTAACTTTCATATCGTCCACTTTTTCATTTGGAATATCGTACATAAAATTATTTTAAATCGTGTGGGAAACATACCTGAGGTGCAGTAGCATTTTTTTTTTAGGATTTAAAGTAGGTATTTTGAAGTCAATACAATGGTGGAGGGAATATCCGACGGCTGATTTATATGCTCAATCCACTACTAGGATATGCATTAACACGACTGAAGAAAAGCTTCATAAAACTTTCAGTGCGGATTGACGGTGACGAGATTCGACCCGCTGACCACCCGAATCAAAGTCTTGCGCTTTGCGTTTAGCTAATAAACATATATTTGTCAAGAAAGAACAGATACTCCAGCATGCATTAATTATTGAATAAACCAAGTGTCCGTTCGTTATACTGCCGCGTTGTTGGATGAGCGTAATTGGTGCATTGAGCTGCCATGTGTTATGCGGATTTTCTGTTGTTCTGTTAAAAAAGTAATGACTAAGTTCAAGATTTTTTTTAAATAAATTTAATTTAATAAAAAATAAACTTTAATTTTTTTTTTTAATTAATCATAATTTATAAACAATCAAAAAATTGCGATTTTTATAAGAAATAATTATTCGATTGCGCTCAAATTTCACAAGAATATATAAATTCATAAAGTTAAGGTTCTGTGAACAAATAATTGAAATCGGATAAAGCATGTTGGTGTTATAAGTCGAAGAAATTTTTTTAAAATCGAAAAAAATCGTAAAATTGCGATTTTCATGAGAAATAATTTTCCGATTGCGCTCAAAAACGTGGCAGTTCTAAGTTCAGAGATTTCGAAGGCCTCCATAAAATTTCATGACAAGTGGAGTATTAATTTAGCCGGAATCGTGTTAACAAACACACAAAAATACAAAAAAAAAAAAAACATTCCGGATTTTTTTCTCCAGTGTAGTGAAATGGAATCTTCACTTCGCTCGCTACGCTCATCCAAAATATAGTCTACTCCCTGAGCTTTGAGCTCTCCTGTTATTGAGAATACACATTGATTATCATCAAACTCACGTCACTTAGGTTGCTGATGATGGCCCCGTGTGAATGCAGCAAGTCCTCTACGCCAGGGTTAGACAAGACGTGCAGGTCCAGGGAGGCGAGGCAGTACTTCCCCTGGACTTCAGGGACTTCCGGTGTCCTGGAGTCCCGTGACGTCACCGACAGGCACTGGTCGAAGTCTCCCAGCTGATTCACGTTCCCGTTCAAGAGTCCTGAGGGAAGCCTTCCCGACGAGTCCATCACTGCATAAATAATCACATTTAGTTTAATAGAATTTGAAGCATGCGCATCGTTGCTTTAGTTGACTAGCTGAGTTAAATCCTGAATATCTATAGTAAAATAAAGATATTTATTCCTAATACTCACTTTTAAGAGCCCACAGGTCCAACTGTTGCATTTGGCGCAGGAATAGCTTGACATCCCGATAACACACAGGGTTCTGGATGTTGCTGGTAGATTGCGCCAGCAGCGCCCCGTCTGGCCACAGGCCTAGCAGCGAGAGATCGTGCTGCGATCTATCTGCCCGATCATCAACTAACGTTGATAGATTTATATTGGGGTGTGCTGTTCGCAATGTCGGCACATGATGGCTTACAGTACCGGTACCTAGAACGAGAGCGCATACACTATACAAAATAATCCTAAAACTCAAACTATAGCATGCCATATTGATGGCGGCATCAAAATAATCCTAAAACTCAAACATTTAATTTCGCTCAATAAAAAATCATTTTGAATGTTGACAATATAAATAATATAATTTATATTTTTTACAACAACTTTTCCAACATAAGTCGGGTCAGAGGGTGGCTAGCCAACTGTTTTCTTGGGCATTCAGAGTTGATCAGCATCGGCTGCCAGGCTTGTAATGTTCTCTTCTCCTTCCATGTTATGTATCTCCTTCCATATCTTCTTCTCCTTCCAAAACTTCTTCTCCTTCCACATCTTCTTCTCCTCTTTCTTGATCCTACCCACTAAGTCACACCAGGTTCGTGTTTTGTCTTGCACTTTTCTATGATGCCGGTGTAGGGTGTAGACCGGAAAATGTCGATGTGTAGGGAATTATTTTTTTAAAATCTTTTATTAAACTCCAGAGAGTACAACACCAACTATGGCGTAACATAACATAAGCCTGAATCTAGATAATACCCTTTGTGGCAAGATCAGTAATGGAATGGGTCCTAGCTGGACAAATAAAAACATGATACAGGTTGCAATCCATGGAACAGTGGAAGCATTTGCAGTCTGTGTATGATGAATGGAACTTTTTATCTGGGCAAAACAAATGGTGAAAACCGTCAGATGCTACACCTACACGGGTTAGCACATGCCTGATTTTGGCAAGAGGTTTTTTTCAATCATAATTTTTGAACAGATCCATTGTAAATAATTCAGGTCTAATTTCAAGGCGTTTTGACATGCGGTTATGAACGACAGTTCGAAAGGCATCTGATTGGCTAAGGTTAAATTTAAACTGTATGTCAGCGACAAACAATGATTCATCTACCATCTCATACACCAAACGGGAACGAGTAAATTTACATAGCGAAAGGATCTTTTTCATATTATATAGGGTCTTAGGGAATTATGGTTACACTACAGGAAGACAAAAAACCACTGTGGTGTAGTATCATTTGATCAGTTAAATAATTCTGTACAATTTTGAATTCTTTTTACGTTTGTATGAAATAAGTAATGTGTGTAATATAAATCATGACTATTGATGGTGTAAAGCCTGCAAGAAATGTTGATATTACGTTAAAACACATTTAAATCTAAGTTGCCGTCATCTTTTCACTGCACTACACCGCACACCCACCTCTGGAGCGGGTGTTACACCGCGGTAAAGTGTAGGTTTACACTGGACAAAATAACGCTGCAGTGTAGGTTGCACGGATACAGAATAACGTGTAGGTGCTCTAAACCGTGCACCAGCGATGGCAGTGCAGGACATAAAAACGAACCTACCATTTCCTACTGTCATCCCACAGTCTTGCTCCCTTCCATATGGAAATACATTATAAGATGTCCTCACGTCTGCATGTATAGTATTTAAAAATAAATCATTCCAATATTAAAGTTCACAATAAATTATACAAGTTAACAATATTTGCTTAACAACGATATTAATATTCCAAAATTGTACTAAACATTTGTTTTATTTTAACTACTAGAACGGATACGGCTACGAAGTAAATCGAAAATAAACTATAAATGAGAGTAAATATACATAATTAAAAACGTTAATTTTAAATGTAGGTCTAATTCGTATTTGAAGATTTTCAGAAATATTTTAACAATTGCATTTTGGAAAGGTCTTTATCAGCATTATACGGAGATTAACGAGCTTAAAACATTAAACAATTCATGAGCCCAGTTCTTTAGCTTGCAAACTATAAAATAACTTTGTCGAAATGTCACTTCAAGTTAGATGGCCGTGGATGAAATATTATTATTAAATGAATTTTACCTGCCCATAGGGCAGGAAGGCTAATGCAGGGCAAGTGTGGCCCTCTGTATCCTGACATTAAGTACATAGTTACAAGTTATATAGAAGATGCAGAGCATATAGGCATTGCAGCATCACAGGTAATTCACCTGACAATTTAGATAGTTTTAAGCTAAATTCAGCCAGTGTATAACAATCAAGTAATTTAAACCTTCAATAATTACAACTACAAGTGTAGGAGCGAAACACACTCCTTGGCATGAGAAACCAGAGATTAAACTGCTAGTTTGCCCTGAACTACAATCAGGCACGTACAAATTGTCAGTGTAACGCACTAGTGACAACGGTATGCCCAAATGACACGTACCATATTCCTCGACCCACACAACATTTTAGCTGATGTCGAAAACTGGACCACGAATCGGGAGCTCCAGTCGAGTCCCGAGGAGGGGGTTCATCACCAACCAGGAACAAGGACAGTTAAGTACACAATTGTCAAGCACACTCTGGAGTCTGGACCTGGAGGGACAGTCAACATCTACCAACAGAAGCTGCTGGGTGCAGCAACTTGGGTTACCCGGGGAGCTCTACCCAGAGATAGCAGCAATTGAACCGGACAACAACGCCGTATGAGACAACATCCAACAACACCGGGCTCTTGAAGGTCTGTAGTTGTATATAACATCCCAGAGTCTCCACTGCGGCAGTAAGTCTATACTCAAACTTCAAACCATACTTCAAACAGCTTCATACTTCAAAACACTTCAAACTTCACAAATCTGCGCGTGAATAAAATAAATTACCTACAATAACATTCTAGTTCTACAATAACATTTTCAATCAAGCTGGCTGATATACTTTAATTTTATCTTTATTTTAAAGAGCTCGTATAACTTTTTAATTCATAAAAAGGCCTATTAATTATAATTATGTAATACATTTTCTTTATTTTTAATACAATGGTTTTAAATGATGTAATTGTATTTTTGTGTTTTTGTACCTGCAACTTCCTTGGAATTCACTTATTTTTTAGATGTTTTGATTTCATATGTTGGCTCAACGGCTGAACTAGCACGGGCAACGTAAGTTTCAGAAGTTGGTCAACCTATTTCTTGATTTAGTAATTATTTTCTAAATTTAAATAAGGTTGTGCCACTGCAGCATATTTTATCAACAGAAACAAAAGCATAACCCATTAGTCTCTTTCAATCTAGTCATATTATGTTAATTGTCTACTCACCAAAGAAGTACAATCAGTCATGTTTGTGTAATTATGGACTTAAAATAGAAACTGACGCCTTGGATGTGCATGGTGTAATCACGACATTACTATTAAAACTCCATGGTTTCACCTTTATCAATTTACGATTTTTTAAGCATGTTGTATATTACATAATAACAGAAAACTGTTCGAATATACGCATAATTTAATTTGTTTTGCATTCTACCAAATGCAAGAAAAGAAGAAGAGGAAATGATGAATCCACGAGACCTGAAGCTTTGCCAAACGCCTCACAACACGATTAATTTCTCGCGTCTGAACCCCTCACCGCGTCCAAGGCGCAGAACTGGGTCGTGCAGTAATACAGCTCGTGATCTTACCTCCAATGTCTACGTGCTGAAAGTCACTCTGCACACAGTATCCATCATACACTCTATCCCCAGCGCTGGTGTTAGTCCTGGCAATATTATTAATAGGGCCACAGTTACTGTTGGCCCACGTGATTCTAACCCTACACAGAAGACACACGCACACCACCCACAAAAACACATTTCGCGCCATCAGATGATTCGTCACGTCACACTAAAAATATATTTACAAATTCACAATCACTGCGATCACCATTTTTGTTTTTTTATTAAGTAATATAAAATATGACTATAGATAACTACTATCATCCGCACACTGCATACACGATTTGTTCTGGATAAAGTGTGTGACAAGCAGGCATTATATATAAGCCTGCTTACGACACATCTCTGTCCAAAGCGGATGTGAGTGGTGTTCATATAACAATGGGGAATCGAATGACATAATCGAATGAAACTAGAACAGGTGGGCTATTTTAATCAACACAGACGAACGCGCATAAAATTATCTTTCAGACATGTTTTGACGGCATTGCGATGTTATTGTTTACATTGTTTGGTCTCATGAAGAACTTTATGTAAAACAGCACGGTTTGGATATGTTTGGTAAGAACTTGTAACTATGAACGGTAACATGTGAAACAACTGTGGCCCAGATAGAAAAATGTGCGTATTTTGACCCATGTTTTGACTTTAGGGGACGTATGAAAACAGACCATGGATTTACAAGGCCAGTTACTATTACTAGGAAAACGCTCAGTTGAACGCGTTGTTGAGCGAGCACCGGTACGTGCAACACGACCCGAGTATGACATTTTCATAATGTTACACACCAATAAGTCTTTACGGTCTTGACCAATTTAGCTGAAAATTTATAAAATAGGAGAGAATGGATAAAATCCACCGCCACTAGAGGACCTTGACATCATTTCTTTGGGAAAACTATTTTAACTCTTGATTACTTCTAGGTGGCAGTACATAGTGACCAGAATTCTTGTGCGACTTTTCGTTGCCATGGTAACGTTACTTTTGTTAAAATGTAATTTCTATCCACACTACTTATCGGATCAAAATAAAATTAACATATTCGTGACCGGACGGACATTCTAAATGATTTGGCTACCTCAGATTTTGTCGCCGTTAAGTTTAAAAAAAAACTTAAGGTTAACTTTAATGTAACTTTATAACTTTTTGAACGATTTTGCCACAAAACTAATGTCATTCAATCGGGAACGAAACGTGCGGATGGTCAAAATTTCAACTCGATACGAGCCTCCGTTTGACCGCTATCATGAGCCAAAAAAGCTGTGCGACTTTCCGTTGCCATGGTAAGGGACTTTGTTATAATGTAATTTCCATCTACACTACTTATCGGATCAAAATAAAAAATAACATATTCTTGATCGGACGGACATTCTAAATGATTTGGCCACTTCAGACTTTGTCGCAGTTTAGTTTGAAAAAAAAACTTTCGATTAACTTTAATGTAACTTTTTAACTTTTTGAACGATTTTGCCACAAAACTATACAGCAACCCGCCTAGGTGGTATGTACATGTGTGCAAAATTTCAGGTCGATCAGAGAAACGGTGCGACCTGTATCGAAGCAGTAACAGAAAAAAAACCCAGACATTCGAGCCATAAGAGTCAAGTGGAGACGCTCGCTTCGCTCGCTCAATAAGTCCATGAACAGACTAAAGAGAGAGACCATATCTTTCCTCCTTCTACTCCTTCCCCAGCCGCCTTCCACTACACTACAAAAAATGAACCCTGGATTACCAAATTTTAAATGGACCCAAATAAATATTACACATTGTTTGCAACATTCACAATTTATTTCACTACTTTTCACCTCAAATCAGACTAATAATCAAGGAGGTGTGTGCGATTATGTGGGGTGAGTATAGTCAAACACATTACTGTGTATACTAGGGAAACGCCAAAGTCGTTGTTAAACGAGTGAGTGAGCCATGTGTATAGTACCCGGTATCATTCCCCATACTGGGCTAGATCCAGCCTTAGGTATATGGGAGGAAATGGGATGTTCCCGGGTACTCAACACTTGGCTCACTCACTCGTTTAACAACGACTTTGGCGTTTCCCTAGTTATTTAAATTGAACATTCAAAATGCGAATCGTGTTCGAAACGTATTAGCGTGAAACATTAACAAATTTCCAAGATAAAACAAAATCACCTAATTTTTATTTCCCATTTAACACCCCTCAAAAATAATATGTGGGTGTAAAAATATAAAAATGTTCGAACTAACGGGTATTGAACCCTAACCCTCCGTGCGGTAGGCTGAATGCTTCCCACTGTGCCATGTCAGCCACGCAGATCTCGTCCCGCTAGCCGCTACTAAACAAATGCTATCGATAATTTAAAAAATCACATTTTTATTTATTGTAGGCTTAAATCGCAACGGATCTAGTAAACTCGTACCGAATGTCTGTTTAAAATTGCAGCGAAATCTATTCAGCGGTTCGGCTGATTTTCAACGTACAGACAGACAGACAGACAGACAGAATCACAGAATGAGAGCCGTTTGAGTTGAATGGAGACACTCGGTCGCTCCGCTCCCTCGTTTAATAAGTATTTTTCTTTATATCTGAGAGGCAAGTAGCCTGTGGAAATTGGCTTGCTTTTTATTTGTGTTTCTTTAAATGATGTATAAAGTCTCAAATTTTTATGTGCAATGTGTGACTGTTTTGCTAATAACTTAAAGTGTAGTTGATTGTGTTAGATTGGAGCATCTTGAAATATTGTGTTTTTACCTCTTTGTTGTTCATTGTTTTGTTTATGTGTTCGTTTCTTCTTGTTTTATGTATTATTATAATATCACCTATGTCTTCCAATGTCTTCTCATAACTACTTAAATAAAAGCTTATTTGATTTTACCTTTGCTTTCTTCACCTGATTTACAGATTGGTTTGATTTTGCTAAACGTCCCATATTAATACACTTAGGCTATTCGAGAGTAGAGTGGTGATAGATGAGGATGAAGTATGAACAGAAGGGTGGAGGGAAAACCCGATAACAGCACGTAGCCTACTCCTTTCAAAAAGTGCCAAGGGGACCCCAACGGCATAACGTCCCACCCGAAAGGACGGTGTAACCTTGACAGTCATATAGGTTCTTGTTTAAAACTTGTTTTTATCCAACCATATTACACATACATTTACTGTAAAAAAATTTTGTGTGAACTTTTTTTTAACAAATTAATAATATACGATATTCATAAGAAGTAAGAAATAATTTTATTGTTTTAAAGTTATCCAACCGTGCATAATAGCCTACTGTACGTTGTGTGTTTTGATCATAATCTATACCAAAATACCTATTATGGGGCGGGAAAGGATATATAGCCTATATTTCGGTCCAGAAACATTGAGTACAAAAGTCACTATTGATTTAAAAAATTATAATGGAATTGATCCAATAACATATACTCACCTTTATTTTTTCTCCGTTTTATTATTATTATTATTATTTATTTTCAATATGTCTGGATTACAAATACGTACATATTGCTGGTGGCAAGAGTAGAGCAAGGCCCCATAACACAATGTGCCTTGCCACCAGTTTAATATCTAAATGTTAAATTTAACAGCAACTTTATACACAGTAACAATATATACAAGCAATATACTACAGTTAACCTACTAGGCCTATAACAGATGGGTACCTATAAGAAATACACATATTATATACTTATATATCGGTGATGGATTTTCTGAGAATGAGTGAGGCAATTAATATACATTTTGTGAGTTTGTAAGTGGGTGCATCTGTGTTTCATTCGTTTATCTTCAGTGACTGTATGTGTGTGAGTGTGCGTGTGTTAGTGCGAGTGTGAGTGTGAGTGTGTGAGTGACTTTAAAAACTTAAATAAATGGCCAATCTTTTACGTGGCCCAATAACATTGATAACCAAGATCAGCATCTTACATCGTAGAAACATTACGATGTATTAAATTTTCAGCCCGAGTGTGAACTTTATTTTTAGTTGTAAATTAGTTATTCGTAGTAAGTTTCTTATTAACGACAATTACTAGTGAACACGTGCTTAACAAGCGCTGGCCAAGTGATGTCAGGCACGTTGTGTTTTATGTTATGTCTATGAGTCGACTGCTAATTCCCCTGGAATGCTAATCGTCTCCATGTTAATCTCGAACCTCCCATATAGATACCATTAAACGTAACAGGCAAAGCACCCCGAATAAGAGTTCTCGTAAATCGTAACAAGACCGCATTATTCAGGACGCCATTCATTAATTTTCTTTCTCACAAACCCGCGACGTGGCTTTATAAATAAGAGTAAAGCAGGTCACGTCACACAAGAGACCAGATCAAGCTGGTTGTGCGCGTGCGCGTGCCAACACCGTGCATACCACGTGGACAAGAGCCGTACAATCTATTATTGAACTCCTAACCTAGGCTCTGATTCTCAAGTTTGCCTTTGAATCTTCTAGCCAACTTGTTGACTGTTTTCTCTATCACGTGGCGTTCCGGTGATCTATTTAAATGCTGACGCGTCGCGACGCCTTTAGTTATGTCTTGGATGTTGCGGAGGTAAAACGTTTCAAGTGCGCTTAACAAAATAAAGCTTACTCATTGCTTGGAATTTTTCAGGTGTGCGGGTGAAGACAATTACAAAATTGGTGTTATATAGTGTTAAAAACTAATTGGTGGCAGCGGTAAACAATTCTCAGCTCTGTAAGCTAATGATATAGGTGGAAGTGAGATAGTGATCTAGTTATCAGTGAACTAGCAGTGAGACAGGAAAGGGTCACAATGATCAAACACTCGGAATGGAAGAGGGTCTTCCTCTCTTTCAACCCCTATCGGTTCATGGCGTGTTTCGCAATCTTCCACATAGCTCGCTGTGACGCCACCAGGAACGCCCCCGTCGACAACGGACCATCCGTGGACCATCAATTACTAGGCAAATAAACTATATCTAGATGGTGTGTGTGTTTTAAAATATATATTAAAATTCCCATTTACATTGCACAAACGAATTTATCAGAAAGCATTTTCCAAAACAGTTTCTTTCCTTGAATTGAAAATAAAATTTGTCATGTTTTGTTGTGTAATGTTGTAGTTCGCTAGCAACTGTGTTTTAATTGCCAATGCTACCGAAATGTAGATTATATATTAATGTATAGGATTTGGTGCAAGTTAACTTCAAAGTTAATTGTGTGGAGTGTGCCTAGTTGCTCGATAGGAGCCTATAGCCAACCCTCCATATGAACTCAAATCCGCACGTGAATGATTTGCTTGTTATTTGAATGGATCGTGGTACAGAAATTACGTGCATATCATTAGATTCATGGAGTTAAAAGTTTTATATGATAAAATCCCACTATTAAGGGGAGCAGGAACGGCCAATGTTCCCAATGTTAAATTTGAAGATTTCCGGTACCTTTTAATCGAACACTATTTAACTTAGGTCCAGAATTTCAATGTCTAGTTAAAATTTATCTGCCAGTTAGTCCTCTCAGTAAATATTTACAAGGCTTCTGATTGGTGGTTGCCATAGTGAAAACAAGTTATGTGTCAGTTAAATTTACTTGCCACTTTAACTGGACATTGAAATACCGGGCCTTAGAGACATAATTTTTTATTTTTATGCTAGCTTAAGCCAATAGTAAGAAACTGTAGGTGGGATTTTTGTTTGTTATCAAATTTGTATTTTCTACACATTTGACATAATATACTTAATATATATATAATATTATATATACATAATATACTTTTTGTCATAAATATCTCAATAAAGTAGTCCTTAAAATTTCAAGGCTCTAGCTTTAAAGCTGTCTAACTTATCTGTACCGTAGTATAAGAAAAGTATAGTTTTGAGTAAACGGGTGTTAAATTTAATAATGTGTACTTCATGTGCAGTCATTTTCGGTACCATTTTTCGAGGGTATTCAAAGTACAGTTTTTTTTTATTAGCAGATTGGAGTTTTTGCTAGCAATTTATAAATTTATAAAAAATATTCGATTTTTATAAACATTATTTTTTAGTCGTTAATATAAGGTCCGTGAAGTTGGCACCCCCCATTCATCCGATCTCATTCAAACTCTACAAATATTTATTGCTGAATTAGTGCTAATTAGTGCTGTTTATCCCAGAATTATTGCTGCCTTATTAACGAAGTTATTGAACAATGTCTGTGGGGGGTGTCAACTTCAGTTAATATACGGTGGTTGTCAAAGCAACATAAATTAATTACATTTTTGTAAAAAATTAAAAATTAATCTTTTTAAATTTAGTTGTGATTAACAATATAAAATATTCAACCCAAAGAAAACAATTTTGACAATAGGTTTCATTCCTGCTTCCCTTAAGATTTGCAGGTGAGATGACTATGAGTGTTCGGTACGAGATATGAACATAATATAGATTATCCAATTTGTCATTGAATTACGTATGTGAAATACATATTAGCCATTTTATCATTAAACTGTATTATATATGAACCTATATCAAAGCAAACAGTAGGTAGATAGTAGTACTACTAACTATTTTTTAAATAAATCTATTAACACAATATAATTTTAATCGGGTCTAAAATTAGTTTGGTATGGATATTTACGTTAAAATAAATAAATACAATCATATCTGCTTCATTTGTAGGCAATTTCATCGATGAAGCGGCTTTGGCAACGGATTTCTACGCATGTGGCATGGATAAGTCAGAAGGCGTACTCAAAGAAAAGGACGATCCTGGATATACGACACTTGACTTCCTCGTTGAAGACATAATTGAGAACCTTCAAGTTGAGCCTGACTTCGACGAAAGCAACGAGAGTCTGATGATGGACGAGGCGCAGAAAGAGGATCACTTCCCGAGCATGTTTGATGACACCGTGAAGCACCTGACGCCGGCCGTTGACAAGATGCAGAACGCAGTCTGCAGGAAGCATAGCAGGATCTTCCTGCAACAGCTGAGGAGGTACAAGATGTGGGCACTGCAAAGTACGTATCTTATTGAAAACATTAAGCGTGTGACCATTTCGGTGTTTAACAGGACTAACAACTAACAAGGCAATAACCTAAAATTATATCAGTAGGCTGCGTCAAGTTACTTGCGACGTTGAGGTTGAAAGTAGTCTAAACAGAAACTATGCATAACTAAAGTATAAACTACAAGTTATTTTAATTCTTTGAATTAAAGTAGAATTTAGAATTACTAATACACATTATAAATAGTAATACACATTATATTTTTGTTTTCAAATCTGTTATACATTATGCCAATAATAAATTAAATTAAATCAATGCAGTGGTAACGGGCAATAATGCTCGTATCAAAATTATCCAGGTAGATTTGGCCATCTAAAGGTATGTGAGAAGAATTGCGATTGAAAGCCAAAAGCTTTTTAGCCTTTTATCATTAGAAAACCTAACATATTTTACATGCATGTCTGCCTGACTCCGGATTTGTATCATTAAACCTTCCAAATAAGATCACCGAAAACTGTTGTATTATAAATGTTTCCCCACGTTTATTGTTTTGTGTTGTGACGAATGCTTACTATAAATGACGACTGACAAATTATTACTGATATATGTATGATTATTTAATTATTACGTGTTATTATGTTATTATTCACTAGAAATATCACAACCAGCATAGCCCCTAGCCTTATCACAAACTAATTGTGTGATAGCCCCCCCCCCCCCAACCCCTCCGGATCAAAAAAAAGAAAGAAAGACTGCGACTAGGAACTGTCATAAATGAATGCTTATCATTATCTAACTTTCTTACACAATAAAAACAGATACATGAAATAAGAATCTTAAATAAATTCAATGAACAGAATAAAACAGCTATCTTGTTAAACATTCAGTCAAGTGCGCACTTTAACAAACACGTAAATTATGTCACATCCCAGAAATGTCGACTGACGGATGAAAAGAGAGTGACAACTTATTGATAGTGATGACTGACGATAATGACTTGTCAACGAAAGACGGCTAAAATGCGCTAACAATGTATCGGAGTTGCCGCCTCTTCGTGCTGTTGTTCCGGACACCACGTGCTCTGATGTCACAGCACGGCTGAAAATAACCCGCTCCTCATTTCCTTCCCGATACTAGTTATTGTGTCGTTGATTCACTTCCGACTACTTCTGACTGAGCCTAAAGCAGGAAGCGACGGTTCTATTTATATGTTGAAGTGTTTTGGCATTTTAGCCAGAACCACATATTTCAAGAATCAAGAGTTTTTAACGTAATCACAACATAGTTTGCCTGCACACACGCTTGGTCTTCACTGAAAAGCAGTCATGCATATGTTATATAACCGCGAAAGCTAAAAATAAACTATGCTTGAAGTGATGAACATAAGTGAGACATATCGGAAACCTGAATGTTAATATTATGCTGCCAATCTTTGCATTCGTTTGTTGAGTCAGGTGTCCCTTTCAACTTTTCTTATTCTGCTCAACTATTGCAGTGATCATTTGTTGTTTATTTTATCAATCTAGTTCTTCCTCCTCAACTTTTATTTTCAATAAACTGTACTTCAATGCTCAGATTGCAAAGAGATTTAAGATCTTATCCCAGCGAGCTCCTTCGTTAATTGGACGCCAACTTTAAAAATTATCTATAAAATATAATCTTTATTCAAAATAATTGGATGAGCGAAGCGAAGACTTCAATTTCACCGACCCCCCAAAAAATTTAGCTCCGTTGTTTGTTTGTTTGTTTGTTTGTTTTTTTTTTTTTCCCGTCTGTTTGTTCGCTCTCTACCGGGCAAACGGCATATGCGATCTTGATGAAAATTTGACACGACCTTCGTTTTCTCTGAACTTAGACTTGCCACGTTTTTGGGTACAATCGAAGAAATATTTCTCATGAATATCGTACTTTTACGATTTTTTTCGATTTTTAGTGCGATATTTACGTGCCATTTGGGCCAATTCTGACCAAACGGGTGGGGCTACAACGTTCATATTTCACATGGACATTAAGGTAATGGTGATGTATTGCTTTCTGAAAGAAAAAGTGGAAAAGTTAGCCAGAATCGAGAGAAATAAAGCTTTTAATACACGTTTTTTTGACTTTTTGTGCGATATTTTCGTGCCATTTGGGCCAATTCTGACCAAACGGGTGGGGCTACAACTTTCATATTATACATGGACATTAAGGTTATGGTTATGTAGTACCTTTTGAAAGAAAAAGTGGAAAAATTTAGCCAGAATCCATAGAAATAATGCTTTTAATACAAGTTTTTTACGGTAAATAATACCAATTGACAAGAAACAAAAGAAACTTGACAACATTCACCTACAATGCGTAGGCAGCAAAAAAGCACTTAAAAAGTAAAGATATCACACGCAAACTTAAACCTTAAAAAAGCTCATCCATCAACGCGGCGGGACTTTAGCGTTTTCCTAGTGTTATAAACTATCGATGAAAAATGAGCCCTAAGATTTCCACTGGTATTTTGCTGTTTTGAACAACTATAACATTAATGCTGCAATAATCATGAGTCAAATTTTCAAAAGATAAGTAGTCCATAAATTTCCTTATTGGTAAGGTTAGACAATACGAAGCAATTTAGGGTTTCAGTACAGGAAAGGTTTATTTAACACAATAACAACTTTTGTATATAATTTGTTTTCAAATCTTGTTTCCTCTCGATATTTCGCTTCAATTTAAATGAGTTTTTTGCTAGAACTTCACAATTTCTTATAGTATTTTTAAAATTTACACCGAAGATAAAACCTTTAATAAATGAAACCAGTCACATCATACTTTAAAATTGTGAAAATTTATACATGCTGGAATTAGTGTAATAGTTTTTATTGGATGAGCGTAGCGAGCGTAGCGAGCGAAGCGAAGATTCCATTCTACTACACTGGAGAAAAAAATCCGGAATGTTTTTTTTTTCTTTCTTTCTTTCTTTCTGTATTTTTGTCTGTTTGTCCACACGATTCCGGCTAAACCGGTACTCCGATTGCGATGAAATTTTATGGAGGCCTTCTAAATCTCTGAACTTAGAACTGCCACGTTTTTGAGCGCTATCGGAAAATTATTTCTCATGAAAATCGCAATTTTACGATTTTTTAAAAATTTCTTCGACTTATAACACCTACATGCTTTATCCGATTTTAATGATTTTTTCACAGAACCTTAATTTTATGAATTTAGGTATTCGTGAGAAATTTGAGCGCAATCGAAAAATTATTTCTCATGAAAATCGAAATTTTACGGGTTTTTTCTTTTTTTAAACAATTCTTTGACTTATAACACCTACATGCTTGATCCGATTGTAATGATTTTTTCACAGAAACTTAATTTTATAAATTAATATATTCGTGTGAAATTTGAGCACAATCGAATAATTATTTCTTATGAAAATCGAAATTTTACGATTTTTTCTTTTTTAAAATTACGATTAATTAAAAAAATTAAAAATTAAAGTTTATTTTTTATTTAATTTAAATTAATTTAAAAAAATCTTCAACTAAGTAATGATTTTTTCACAGAACAACAGAAAATCCACATAACACTTGGCAACTCAATGCACCAATTACGCTCATCCAACAACGCGGCGGGACTTAAGCGTTTTCCTAGTTATTATATTGACACAACGTTTTGTCCTTCGAAGGAGCTGGGTTTTGGTTTGTTTCTCAGATAACAATGATTCTGCTCCATTGCACGTAAAACTCTTATGTTGGAGGTCGTCGATTCGATTACTGCCCCCGCAACCCTGACTGAAGTTGTCTGTGTAGGGTTTTCTCAACCTTAAAATTAATGCTGGGTTTCTTCAACCCGCTACCATAGCAGACAACACCTCCATATAGAAAATATTTTTAACTTTGATTAATCAGATGCAATTACCACTAATCGGTTTGGATCGGCGCCAGTGATGTCATAGTTTCTTTGACGACAACGGAGCAGAACAATGTAGCAAGTTCTCCGCGCGCAACTAAGAATAACATCGCGAGAAACACACATAAACAGGACATAGGAATCGCGTTGAGTAACGCGATCGGAACTCGGGAGGGTTGCGTCCAATGTCATGAGCGCTGCCAGGTTGCTATGCTTTGTGCGCAGTAGAATCGGAGATGTTACACAAGGATTCGCCGGTAAATATTTGCCACGTCCAAATAGAATCCGATCAAGAAAGAAGATCAGTCAAAGAGAATTTTTTGATAAAACTGTTAAGACACAAATAATTCATGACGATGTCAGACTTAAATGTAACATGAATTGTCCAGATCTCGAATTAAAATCCAGATTTAATTTAGATATTTATATTTTTTTTTAGCTTAGCACGTTACTATGATGTATCTATCCTCTACTGGAAATTGGAAAACGGTAAAGCCAAATTTAATTTATAGTCGGAAACCATTCTGAACAACATGTATCTATGGAACTTTGGAGTAAGGGAACTTGCGAGTTGCGAAGGTAATGTCCAAGGGCTGTGAATTATCGGGCTCAACCCCAACCCTTCTGAAGAAAACCTTGGATTAAACTTTCAGAAAGGAATTGCGGCATCGGGTATCGAATCCGTGACATTCCGAATAAGAGTTTCTACCTTCACGCTTGAGCTATAGAGCTGTTGATATGAGTATAGTATAAATAATTATTATGTTTTTATGTTATGTTGTTGAGAAACACCCTTTCTAAAATGTGCATCATCACCATCCTAAGATGGATGAAATTTCTTCCGGTGAGGGTGGCGGTTATTTATAGTTGTTTACCAATTCTTCACTTTTATATGCTGTTGCCCCGGCAAATATTGTATAATGCGTCATTCAAGTTGCTGCCAAGTTCTGACAACATAGTGTTCCAAAATATACAATGGCTTGAACTTGGCTTATTCATTCAACCGATGTAGCCTACTTCATGCAGTTAAAACTTATTTTAACTTGCAGATTAGATTTATATTTTGAATTGTGTCAAATTGGAATATTGCAGGTTTTAAAATGTGTAGGTTTATAACACAATTGTCATTGGATCTGATTTCTCTAGCTAAAGTTATTATTAATAAAAACTCCATATTCACGACAAATCCTTAACAGTTGATACATTTAAAGAGATTTCCCGTCATTTAATACATATATTATTTCTTTCGATCGAAATGGCTACTGATTTACAATCCAACATTTTATAAACATGTTTATATTATTATCAACGAATATGCTATCAAAAAGATGCAATAAACATTACTATACCACCATAATAACATATCATTGGAATCGTATTAGTTCTTTCAAATTGTTGCTTTATGTTTCGTGACATTACAAGAATGATTAATAATACGTTGACCCATAACTTTCTCGACATGGAAATTATGTTTGTGATACAGAGAAGGCAATCGCTGACTACAATACTAATGTATAAATTCGTATTTATAGTCTACCCATTTCGGTCATAACTGATTTTCAGTGAAGACAATTAATTTAAAGCAGACTGAGCCAACACTGTAGGCGCCGTCAGCATCGACAAACGAACAATGAAAACCTAGATACCGGCATATTTAATTAGGAAACAACCTATCAATCAAACTGGACACGATTCCACCCGCGGACAGCACATTCATACGCCAAGAAATGATGGACTTAAGTCCATATCAGAAGATAAAAGTCTTCAGCCTCAAGCGGGAAACGAACCCTGGACCTTCTGCATAGGAAGCAGAACCTCTATAACCACAAGACCAACGAGCAAATCTAAACTGTTTAACTCTCTTCCAGTGTACGACTCTTCCGCCAAGCTTCCGTCCGGGGTGCTGAGTGGCAACCTGAACCAGCTGGGTGACAACGACCAGTGTCTCTCTGTGTCCGCCACTGAGGACGCGTCCGAGGCTCCCGAGCACCTGGTTCGGACAGTACTGCCTGGCGCAGCTGCTAAACTGTTTTAACTCTCTTCCAGTGTACGACTCTTCCGCCAAGCTTCCGTCCGGGGTGCTGAGTGGCAACCTGAACCAGCTGGGTGACTACGACCAGTGTCTCTCTGTGTCCGCCACTGAGGACGCGTCCGAGGCTCCCGAGCACCTGGTCGGACAGTACTGCCTGGCGCAGCTGCTAAACTGTTTTAACTCTCTTCCAGCTGTACGACTCTTCCGCCAAGCTTCCGTCCGGGGTGCTGAGTGGCAACCTGAACCAGCTGGGTGACTACGACCAGTGTCTCTCTGTGTCCGCCACTGAGGACGCTTTGAGGCTCCCGAGCACTGGTCGGACAGTACTGCCTGGCGCAGCTGCTTAACTGTTTTAACTCTCTTCCAGTGTACGACTCTTCCGCCAAGCTTCCGTCCGGGGTGCTGAGTGGCAACCTGAACCAGCTGGGTGACTACGACCAGTGTCTTTTCGTGTCCGCCACTGAGGACGCGTCCGAGGCTCCGAGCACCTGGTCGGACAGTACTGCCTGGCGCAGCTGCTAAATCTGTTTTCAAAATCTCTTCCAGTGTACGACTCTTCCGCCAAGCTTCCGTCCGGGGTGCTGAGTGGCAACCTGAAAACCCGCTGGGTGACTACGACAGTTGTCTCTCTGTGTCCGCCACTGAGGGACGCGTCCGAGGCTCCCGAGCACCTGGTCGGACAGTACTGCCTGGCGCAGCTGCTAAACTGTTTTAACTCTCTTCCAGTGTACGACTCTTCCGCCAAGCTTCCGTCCGGGGTGCTGAGTGGCAACCTGAACCAGCTGGGTGACTACGACCAGTGTCTCTCTGTGTCCGCCACTGAGGACGCGTCCGAGGCTCCCGAGCACCTGGTCGGACAGTACTGCCTGGCGCAGCTGCTAAACTGTTTTAACTCTCTTCCAGTGTACGACTCTTCCGCCAAGCTTCCGTCCGGGGTGCTGAGTGGAAACCAGAACCAGCGGGTGACTACGACCAGTGTTTTCCTGTGTCCCCTACTGAGGACGGCGCCCGAGGCTCCCGAGCACCTGGGTCGGGACAGTACTGCTGGCGCAGCTGCTAAACTGTTTTAACTCTTTTCCAGTGTACGACTCTTCCCGCCAAGCTTCCGTCCGGGGTGCTGAGTGGCAACCTGAACCAGTGGGTGACTACGACCAGTGTCTCTCTGTGTCCGCCACTGAGGACGCGTCCGAGGCTCCCGAGCACCTGGTCGGACAGTACTGCCTGGCGCAGCTCGATGTCGCCGTAGCAGATCCCAACAACACCACTGCGTCGCTCAAAGAAGTCGTGGAGAGGATCCAGGCCTTTGGGCTCATCAGGAGCACGGTTGATGACGTAAGGACAACCATATACATTCACAACCGGGAAAATAATAAACGACAAAAACTCCTTTTTTTTCACTCGCGTTCAATAATAGCATCTAGCCATAAGCAAATGGCAATCATTAAATAAAATATTCCCCCTTCAGTAGAGGAAACAACTTAACATAAAACACATATACTGATTCCGTATTGAAAAACTGCTTGTTAAACTTACAAGGGTAAAGAAATCCTTCCATATTTCGGCCATGAAATCATCCCACAAATATAGTTGCACGAAAAAAACAAGTTGGTTAATTTGTTTCGTAGTTGCCCAGATACATATTAACCTATTTCTCATGATTCTATTATTATTCTCCCCCATGCGTGCCCAAATTATACCATCAAATTAGGGTATTACACGGGGAATGTACCATAGATATTAAACACCTATAGTAGGCTAGATCCGCTGTCTCCAATACGTCAGCACAGACGCGAGCGTAGCAAATTGATGCGCCAATCTGCCATATTCAAAATGGCGATTGGGCGTTTTAATTTGTGGTGTTTTAATGCAATAAAGTATTTTTCTGGATTGTGTGGTATGGTTATAGCTTGTGCAGCATGGGAATGCACAAACAGAAACAATAAGAATTTATTGCAGAAGGGAATTTAGTAATTATTTGGTGTTAATGGCTAGAATTCTCACCTGTCAACCTGACGGCAATCTTGAGAAAAATTTGGGCTACAACCGCTTCCATTTAACCTTAACATGCAAACTGCTATATTAAAGATGATTTCCAATTGTCGCGGAAGTGGATTAATGACTGCGGATCTAGCCTACTATAGGTGTTTAAAATATATGGAATGTACCGATTGCAATGTTTCGATCATTTTCCAGTGGTCTTTAAACTAAAGTATGCTCATCTTGTTTACAGCCTGGCCACTTCATACCTCAGTTCACAACCATCAACTGGGCCGTTTGTCTGCCGTCATCATGTTCCTCCGATGACCTCCAGATGGCTATGACTGAAAAATTTAAATGCCGTGACAGCTTTTAAGTTTAGAGTCCGGGTTCAGCCGGAAATGTGCTATGTGAAAAAAGAAAATAAGACTTTAGACAATAAAACTCTCGCTGCCATGTAAGTTTAAATGAAATATATCGCATGCTGAAAATAACCTAAAGTACAGTGGACAATCATTGTAGACTCTCTATTTGTTAATAGATTGCAGCTTTGCATTCGTAGTCGGGGTAGCGATTGTGGCCCACAATAAAAGACAGCGGGGACGCCAAGAACGTTAAAATCAAAGCTGTAAGGCTTGTTATGTTTTCAATCAAAAAACTGGTCGACCTGTCCCGTCATGGGACAGGGAAAATTCAATGAACTAACTGAGGTTACTAATATAATTGTTTCAGATTATTGCCGACACGGTTTCACTAGACAGAGTTTTTAATATCAATTGCACGCACCTGTAGCTTAGTGGCCGAAACACGCAAAAATATATTTATTCCATAAGATAAAAGAAAAATATGAGACAAAATTAGATAAAATCGATGAACTATGTTTCTTTAACTATCCCGTATTTTTTAACAGAAATGTTATAAATATCAATATTCTAATAAAAAGTGGAATTTCAAGGTTGGACAGCTCAAGACAATATTTTGAAGGTGATACTGGAACTAAAAAAAAAAACAGACAGCCTTGATTTTGTGTGACCAATAATATACACCTCCAATCCAAAACCAGTATAGCTAAGGAAGAAACTGCAAACCTTTTCCCGCCACTTGGATAAAATGTTACTGGGACAAATTTAAATCTTAATTATATCAATTTTTAGACTAGCCACATTTAGTTGTCTTGTCGAAGGCTAGGCTTAAAATAGACATGGCAAAGAAACGATTGAATCAAATCTAATTTGTTATGTTTGCGACATTGGCCCAAAGCACATTAAAAAGTGTTGAGATAAACAGCGGCTGTGCAACACTGGGGTCACTGGCTAGCTGCCCAAACCACATCCCGCCAAACCCTTTCCATCTTTTCACCCGTTATCGTTAGGGCATACATAGACCGTACATTAGATCAACGAAATGTTACGCTTTACGCAAAGGATAACGACCTTAATTCAGTGAAGATCATGGATAGATTTGGTACAATAAAACTCACATGAACTCTATTTAACACCGTCCTTTGTTAAGAGATGTACTGGAAGCAGTTAAAGTTGCATGAGTTTGTACCTATAGTAGGCTTCAATTTGAGTGTTTACACGAACTATAATAATACACTGAAATAATAATAAATAAACTAAAAAAATTATAATAAAAAAATGAGGTTTAGTCATACTCATACATTATTTTATTTTGGCATACTTTCCCAAATATTATGCAAAATCCATAAGTACGATAAACATGATAGTAATATTGTTATTGACATTGCAAGTTATCATTGAATTTAATTGGAAAATCAAATGTACAAGGTCTTTAACCAATTTTACCATTAAACGGCAAGTTGTTTTCGATACGTAGACGGCTTCATTTATAATTTTTTTCAGTGTGCTGGTTGACGGTTTTGTGAAAAATTTAAGAGCATTACTACAACTTGTTAATTAAAAGTTTACACGTTAACGCACGTTAAACACGTTATAAAGATGCCAAAACGTGATAAAATTGTATTTTATATATTCCAATATGGCATATTATAAAATATATAAACTCGAGGAGAAACTTTGGGGAAATATTATAATGTCACGTTAAATCATTTCAAAATTTAGAATGTTTGATATTTTGTCTTTTAGTTTCATTAACGATGTGTCTTTGATTGCAGGCAAACTAGAACGAGTTATGATGGCGTTTTCTTTGAAGCGCAACTGGGCATCTCTGGTTGCCGACCTGCCCACTGAAGGTGATATCCACTGTATCCA
Organism: Sweltsa coloradensis; assembly: GCA_024449915.1. Classification (NCBI taxonomy): domain Eukaryota; kingdom Metazoa; phylum Arthropoda; class Insecta; order Plecoptera; family Chloroperlidae; genus Sweltsa; species Sweltsa coloradensis. The sequence goes on from JAMZAV010000090.1 coordinate 75,919, forward strand.
CGGGATCCGGGCTATTTGCACGATCATGCTGTATGTTGCCCATAAGCTTATACCACTCTCGATGACTCCCTTTTTCAACAGAGGAGCGATCACAGAGGTACACATCAATATTATTATCATAGGGTGGTTTTAATGAAGAAAATTATAAACTGCACTTGCCCCACTACTTTTATATCTGTAATCCGCGTATTGGTTTCCGTGAATGATATGAGGACGATTTCTAGAGGGTTAAACACGTTTTTTTAGAAATGCCCTTCCAGTTATACAGTAGTTTATCTGATGTGGCTCGCATGTGGTGGACTAAAGGTATTGGTGCTTGTTCAAAGGTTGGGAAGGAATTACTAGGACTGTTTGTACGACTATCGAGGGATGATTGAGTAAAACTTTGAGAAGAACTTCAGTCAGGATTACCACACTCTGGGATCGAATCACTGCACTGACATATTTCGTTTGCACACGATGTTCTGCCTAGACGCTCGATCAACAATAGTTGTTTTTCGTGAAAGCTTAAGGTTATTATTGTATCAAGCATATTATGTGTATATCTTTTGTATGTACAGTCTACATTTCCACCACATTTTCCTATAAACTAGGAAAACGCTAAAGTCCCGTCGCGTTGTTGAGCGAGCACCGGTACGTGCAACACGACCCAAGTACGACATTCCCATAATGTTACATACCAATAAGTCTTTAAGGTCTTGACCGATTTAGCTGAAAATTTGTAAAATAGGAGAGAATGGATAAAATCCACCGCCATCTAGAGGACCTTGACATCATTTCTTTGGGAAAACTATTTAAACTCTTTGATAACAAATAATACACTGCTTCCTCGATAGTATTTTGATTACTTCTAGGTGGCAGTGCATAGTGAGACTTTTCGTTGCCATGGTAACGTTACTTTTGTTATTTCTATCTACACTACGGTCTTGACCGATTTAGCTAAAAATTTGGAAAATAGGAGAGAATGGTGTACTTATTGACCCTGCAAATTTCATAACAATCGGAACAATTTTATTTTTTATTTTCTTATTTTTATTTTTTTATTTTTTATAACCAACGATCGGATTTTGTTCAAAAACTATACAGCAACCCGCCTAGTTGGTATGTACATGTGTGCAAAATTTCAGGTCGATCAGAGAAACGGTGCGACCTGTATCAAAGCAGTAACAGAAAAAAAAAGACATTCGAGCCATAAGAGTCAAGTGGAGACGCTCGCTACGCTCGCTCAATAACTACTAGGAAAACGCTCAGTTGGACGCGTTGTTGAGCGAGCACCGGTACGTGCAACATGACCCGAGTACGACATTCCCATAATGTTACATACCAATAAGTCTTTAAGGTCTTGACCGATTTAGCTGAAAATTTGTAAAATAGGAGAGAATGGATAAAATCCACCGCCATCTAGAGGACCTTGACATCATTTCTTTGGGAAATCTATTTAAACTCTTGATTACTTTTAGGTGGCAGTACATAGTGACCAGAATTCTTGTGCGACTTTTCGTTGCCATGGTAACGTTACTTTTGTTAAAATGTAATTTCTACCTACACTACTTATCGGATCAAAATAAAATAAACATATTCGTGACCGGACGGACATTCTAAATGATTTGGCTACCTCAGATTTTGTCGCCGTTTAGTTTTAAAAAAAAATTTCGATTAACTTTAATGTAACTTTATAACTTTTGAACGATTTTGCCACAAAACTAATGGCATTCAATCGGGAACGAAACTTGCGGATGGTCGAAATTTCAACTCGATCCGAGCCTCCGTTCGACCGCTATCATGAGCCAAAAAAGCTGAGCGACTTTCCGTTGCCATGGTAACGGGACTTTGTTATAATGTAATTTCCATCTACATTACTTATCGGATCAAAATAAAATAAACACATTCGTGACCGGACGGACATTCTAAATGATTTGGCCACCTCAGATTTTGTCGCCGTTAAGTTTGAAAAAAAACTTTCGATTAACTTTAATGTAACTTTTTAACTTTTGGAACGATTTTGCCAAAAAAACTAAACAGAAACCCGCCTAGGTGAACAATAGGAGCAAAATTTCGGTGGAAAATTTGGTCGATCAGAGAAACGGTGCGACCTGTATCGAAGCAGTAACAAAAAAAAAAAAAAAAAAAAAACAGACATTCGAGCCATAAGAGTCAAGTGGAGACGCTCGCTACGCTCGCTCAATCACTTTCAAGATTTCATATTGTAACAAGTAGCGCTGTAAATCGCTTATAGAGAATTAGCTCAAAACAATATTTTAAACAACTACGGACTTTAATTAGTGCGGTTCATCGTAAAAGTTATGTAAAAAATACAAATAAATGATCATAATCATCTTGAAAAAAAATGTATTCTATTTGTAGAGTTTTCAAGCAATATTGAAGTACCACCATAAGTCTCTACTCCTTGATAGTAAGAACATTTGAAGACTTTGAACCAGCTAACTTGAAACTCGTGGTTCTTGTTCCAGGTTTCCAACGAGCCAGCTAGTATTCTGTTCCGTGCCTCTCTCATCTACACTGATTCATTCCTCCTTCTCAGCGGAGTACTAACCGCCTACAACCTGAGCAAGGAGATGCACAGGACGGGGACAATCGAGTGGGGCAAGAGGAACCTTGCCCGGTTTATAAGGTACTTGAGACACCATGCGGTATCTAGCCCGTAGGGATTAACAGGAGAGCTGTGCGGTTTGAGCTTTTGACAGTCGGGTCAAGTTCGGGTGCTAAACTGCTACGGGTTTTCGGGTTAGGTCGAGTAAAGAAAAGGCATTTATTACAATACTGCATGTAAAATGGATACTGAATTTTTCTATTGAAGAATCGAATATTATAATTTTCTCACAATTAATTTGCTAGTGTCTGAATTTTTAGTGAATGGCATGAAATTAAAAATTATCTGGACCGGCACCTCCACCAAAAAAGTTTGTAAATCCTGGACCGGCACCTCCACTATCATCCAAAATATGTTGTTTGTTACCCAAAAATCAGGTACCTTTTTTGACAATCTAGTCAGTACACAAATACCGACCAGATCGGAAATTTCGGGTTCCAACACACCACTAATCAAAAGTACATCAAGGATATGGCCCAAACGGTTTTATTCCAAACAACAACTCAGCACGAATGTAGCTTAGTAAGTCAAAGATTGATTATTACAAAATACGTTGATAAAAAGCCATATAATTCACGAGGCAATGCATCAAGTTACTGTTCAACCCTTGAATTTGACGGGTAAACATTATTATTTCTCATATATTAAGCTTAAGAATACCATCGCTATTGATATTAATATTATAGGTATAGAACTTTTGGTTACTGATCAAATAGTTGGTTTGGAAAATTATTAAATTATTTTAATGTAACTAAAGTTAAAATTTCTTACTTTTTAATTATAACTGTACAACAATTAATCACTGGAGGACTTATTCGTTGTTCTTGCTGTGTTGTTGCCTAGACTGACTCCAGCGCTAGCAGCCCTGGTTGTGTTCTACGCATATATCGTTGAGCATCTAGGCGAAGGCCCACTCTGGGGTAGAGTGATACAACAAAATGCAGACATCTGCAAGAGAGGCTTCTGGACCAATATTTTTTACATCCAGAACTTCTTTCCATTTGAAAATATGGTAAGTGACTGTATGTTCTTCATAGTATTGTGTTTAGCTTAAAAATTTATTGTATTTTACCTGCCCAGAGGGCAGGAAGGCTAATGCAGGGCAAGGTGCCTCTGTACCCTAAAACAGTGATAACAGATTAAAAATTAAACATTACAGAAAAAAACAAGAGAACATACATTTATAAATTTTTAGAAAATTGAAAGGCAAAAGGCGGATGGGGTACTTTGAATCCGGTAGAGGTCTGAAGACTCGAGGACGCAAAAACGAGGTCGTGAAGTCTTCCTCCCGCCTGCTTGAAGACGTTGCACTAACCCCCGCGGGGGATTCGAGTGAGCGCTGATACCCCCGACGCCGGTTTTTTTTGGGCAAAACTCTTCACCCGCGTCAGAGGAAGCCGCGCGAGGGCGGCGAAGGATTCTTCGCTCAGCGGAAGTTTGCTGGAGACACCCCCAAAGAGGGTGTCAGCGCCGGGGGCCGCGTATTCAAGAGGGGAGGGAAAAAATTTTTTAAAAGTTCCGTAGAGTGGGGAAACTGCACCAAAAAGTCCCCCACGGCATCACGAGAAATTTTCTCGCCCGCGCAGGGTTTTGTGACGTCACGGCAAGAGCACCCCAGTTCAAAATGTCTGTAAAGGTACTCCAAGGTACTTGGCAGACCGTAGGGTCCCCCGTACCCCCCCCAAAAGGAGAGGGGACTGCGGATTGGTGGGGTTGAGACATTTTCTGCGTTTTGTCCCGGTGGGTGAAAAAGGATAAGCTGTGTTTTTTAAGGCTTTCGGCAATAACCCCAAACGACGCACCCAGCTTCCAGAGCTTTAAATTGGCGCTGTAGCGGCGGAAACTTCTCTCCTGTGGCCCTTTGAACCAGTAGGCCGTGTGTTGCATGAGGGCAAGGAAGGTAAGGGGACAAGGGGGAGGAATATCGTGGCAGTAGATCAGGTAGAGAAGGGGAAAGAGGCGGAACCTTGAGGCACGCCAGAAAGAGGGAAAACGAAAGTGGGATATTTGTCTTTAACCGACACAAGCGAGACGTCCCTGAGAAAAGCTCGGTGAAGCGCACCATTAAAAAAGGGACTTTTAGTTGCAGCAGCTTGTAACAGGCCCGTCTCCCAAAAACCTTGTCAAAGGCGCGTGATATGTCCAAAAAAAATAGCTAGCACACACTGGCCATGTTTAGCCCCCCTGAAACCTCCGCCCACCCTGTGAGGGGGTCGTCGTGCAGGACCTGTTCGGAAGCCGGACTGTGACCGGGGATGATGGAGGCGGTCAGCGAAAGAAACCAGCCTGGAGTGAATCATTTTCTCAAGCCCTTTGCCAAACGTCAAGGACTAATAGGCCGGTGCTAGCGAGATTCGTTGGTGGGGTCCTTTCTTTGGAATTGACATGACAGCAGATTTTAAAATGGGAGGGAAGTAGCCCAAACGGAGGCATCCAGAGAAGAGAGTAGCGAGGGAGAGCCCAACTTTGGCAGGGGCCTGGGGAAGCATCATCTGGTGATACCATCAGACCTGGCGATGAGTCCGTCCGTTTTTGTATAGAGACGAACTTCCTCCCCGCTGATATCCCGGGCGAGGGCGGGGTGGAGAAATTCTTCATTGGGGGTAGTCATGAGAAGCGAAGGACGGGGTTCGTGGTGGCTAGAGACAGTTCGACCCCTCTCTGAGACGTCATCAAAAAAGGCTCCCGGGAAACTGATAAACTCCCTTTAAGAGAAGACGCAAAATCCTGCGCTTTGTCGGAAAAACGACGCCCCCACTCGGTCATTGACAATGAGGGGGTCGTTGGCGCGGTGGGCTGGCCCGTGATACGCTTTAAGGGGGCCAAATGAGGAAAAACCCCCTGAGTCCAGCGACTCGCAAACGACCGTCCCCGAAGTCGCGGAAAAGAAAATGCGCGGCAAACCAAAAGCATTAAACGGTTCCCCTTGTTTGAGGCAGGATCACGAGCAAACCCTTAAAGGAATTATAAATTCTCCTTTTTGACAATGGATCAACAATATGACCAGGTAGAGCAGGGCGGTAATGCGACGCACGACCGGGACCGCAAAGCCGCAGCCCTCTTCAGACTGCCACCCAAAAGTTCCGTTGTGGTCCTAAGTGCTGGACACGACGTACACAAACCCCCTCTGGGGGAAGCCGTTTGACCTTTAGCCCTGTACCGAGCCCGTCAGCGTTAGGAAAATCCCTTTACATTTAAACCGTTGCGGATAGGTGGAGGAGGGGTACATTCGAGGAAATACCCAAATGGGAGGTGGCGCTGCTATTGATGGGCCGATGACGACGTCGCCAAGCCGACCAGGGTAGCGGTCACTTACAAGAATGTGGTCTGGTAATTTTTAGGATCCCCTGGGGGCCCAAGTACGTCGGGCCGTATTGTAACAACGTACATTGGGAAAGGGCAACAAGTAGTCAGCCAGAGTGGGGCCCTTTGGTTGGAGGAAGATCTCCAAACTCACATGACGAGCATTAAAGTTCCCCTGAACCGAAGTTTGGAATGACGCCACGTATTCAAAGAAGCTATGTGTGCGGCGATAGAAATGGTAGGCGGGGAAAAATGCAAGGGCGATCAAAATCGGCCGGTGGGCTCCGAACGGAGAGAGAAGACTTCGAGTTTTACGGAAAATTGCAGTGGAGGGGTAAATTTTAGTAACAGGGAATTTTTGGATGCAGGGAAAAAGGGCCCCTCGCCCCCAGGCTGTTGACCAGGGGGGCAGACCCGATCCCCCCGGAAAGCCCCGAATCCTGGAAGAAAGGAGATGATGGGGGGGAGGAGGGCCCCCGTTTCGCAACACCCAGAAAGTGAAAGGGCTCTGTGGCAAGGGTTTTCAAAATTTGGGGTTTCGCAGAGAAACCTTCCCGTTTTGGGAAAGCCTATGTGAGGGTCATCCCCCTTTAAGAGAGGTTGGGACCCGGTTCCACTTCCCACTCCACACACGGGATTTGCGTGCCGGGAGCCTTAGATTGCCTTTTTCCATATTTGGCGTAACAACGTCGTCGCATTGGAAGCTCCGCACTAGGGGGGAGAGCGTTGGCAACAAATGGAAGCTCCAAAAATAGTGGTGACAGAGTCGGCACCAGATGGCGTCCCAGGTTACAGAGGGAGCGCGAGCGCTGAGAGCTCCCTTTCCCTTTACCTACGGAAAAATGCTTCTTGGTACTTGTTGTTTAGCAGGAGGGGAGGGAACGCCCCCGTTACGGTTTTCTTTGGCACCCTCGGTGCTAGAAAGGGGAGGAGACCTCCATTGAAATAGCAGGGGGTGAACTATTTGTTTAACAGACCAAATAGGCTTCATCACTTTCTTTGGGCTACTGAACACAACACAGCGACATCAGGGTAGCTTTCGAGGGCGGTATTAGCGAGGGTTTAATCGGCGAGGGTTGGAATGGCGTGGCTGCAAGTTGAAGGCCTATGTCCAATCTTGAGACGTCAAGTGAGTGGCCGCCGAGGGCGCGAAGATTCGCCCACGGGTTTTTTTACGGTCGATTAAAGGGGAGTTTCACAGGGGGCCTAGCCTGGCAACAGCCCTGAAGTGGTCGCTAAGCTTTGCAAATAGAACACTTTTTTCGTCTGTCCCTCGTAGGTCACCAGCGCACGTATGCCCCCGACTGTTACATAGGACGGGATGTGCTTCGTGAGGTCCATCTTAACCGTACGTACTCCGTTCTTCACCTGGTATCTGTAAGAAGTGGACCACACCTATCCACGATGTCCCGCACCACCCGTAGGAACGAAGGTACTCTCGAAGACGCTCATTCGAGAACTCGAGTGGCAGGTTAAAAACTCGGATCTGCCTGTAGCCTAGGTCAGCATGGCCGATAGCAACTTTGCTGACAGAACCATCAGCATGGCGGAAAGGAACAGAACTCCCTAGATTAGTGAGGAGCTCCTCACACAGACGATCCCCGGTTAGTTTTATGTAGACAGCCTGCTTAGCGCCATCCAACTGAATAGCAGTGACTGACGATGTTCCAGGCGTAATATCGAGAAAATCCACTCGGGGACTTCGGCTGCGGACGGTTTAGAGAACGTGGGGTCAAACACGCATTTAAGTGTGTTGATACGTGACGTAATTGCGAGTACGGGAACAGGGTCGTGGGTAGAATCAGGGTGCTGAAAGAGCAATGCAAATCGTGTGGCAGTGTTCCTTCATTGTTTCGAGTTTCAGTAGTTCAAAGTCCGAGCATCAGAGTGTTATCGTCGCTTTTTTGCGCGACTAATCGATTATTGGCCGATATTAGCAGTTGTTACTTCAAAATATTGATAAAACAAAAGTCTTAGAAACGCACGGTGAAAGTCACACGGCAATTAAGTAGGCTAAAATATTCGAAGGCAATAATTTTGAGGCATAATAAAATGTTTCAATGTACGACCAATCAATATAGAAAGTTATATCATTGACCATCAAAGGTGAGAAAGGGCCCAGGACGAGTTTTGCTAGGCTATGCCCTTATTAGTTTTAAATTAATTCTAACGGAATAGCCCGTAGGCAGTTTCTTGCTAATGGCTGCATGAATCGGCCAACTATAACACATCCAAGAAGATGAGATGACATGAAGAGTGAAGACTACCATGCCATTATGAAGACCAGATGACCAAGGCTGGCCTTTTCTGTATCTTGTTTACTGGCATTCAGGCTCCAGCCCTCCCAACCCGCGCCAACGCATCGTGACCTTGACTAGACTGTGACAAGATATAAACCAGACGCAAGGAACAGTGAGTTTTTATTTTAATGGCCTGCAATCACACGCATGGGGCAGCTTTTTACTGGACAAGTGGACTTATCTTTTCTCCCAGGCTGTGAGAGCTAAGGGCTAAGCGCGGGCGATAGTGAGATTCCTACATGCCCAAGACGGGCATGTGGGAAAATAATCTACGTGCCCAAACCCCTTTTTTTACATGCCCCGGTCATCTCGGGCATGGTATTTTTTGAGCCCTGTCTGTATACCATTATGATGTTCAAGATGACGCCATGAGGACTACATCTTGTGACATCCAAGAAGTCAACCCGCCACCAGCTACCATGAAGACAGATGGTGTAACGGGTACAATAATACCACATTGGACAAGAGACATGTCTGATCACTGTCAGGTTTTATGAATTTCTTACATCACTATCTATCATCAATAACCCAGTTCCTGAATTGAGATGTCACATTTTAGGCGTAAGGCTAATGTAAACATGCGCTTTCTCATTATCTTTTGTGCTTATTGACGGCGTTTTTCTTCTGAATTATAATGTCCTTTGTTCATGCCGCCGACTTGTGGTAGTGTGCTGAGTATGCCCCCCCACCCACCTCCACCCACCCCCACCCCTCCTGCCTAACTGCTCATGCGATCTCCAGAGATTATACCACGTAAATAATTACCATCACAACATCACTTATGTTTTCAATCTGCTAGAAGTCAAAAATTAAAAGCTTCACCCATGGTGATAATTGCCTTTCCTTATCATGTTTACTCTCATTTGGGCTCCAGCCCCCCCCCCACGCCCTCCCACGCCCCGCACCAACGCATTGTGACCTTGACTTGACTGTGACAAGATATAAAACATGTAATGAACCGTGAGTGTTATCTCGGCTCGCTGCTGATCCTCTTTCGTGATTATGAAATACTACTTCATCAGCACGTCATTGTTATAGAACAGCATTGGGCCATCAAATTCCAACTCGCAACCTTCTCGTGGTTTGGCCCGTGATTAGGGGAGTTTTTCTCCCCGAAAATAATGGCGAGCTCTGGGTCGTCGTCGGGGACTTTCCCCTTCCCTTTGACTACCTCCCGAAAGGCGACGACAATGACAACACGGACGGATGATGACACAGGACGGGGACGACCACGACGTGGGGGAACCCTGCCCTCCCCATACGCTTGTGGCTGCAGGCCTGTCCCCCCTTGTCCCCCCGCGTCTCCCCTTACGTCCCTCCCCCTTTGTCTCGATTAGCCAACCATGTTGCATAAATATAAGACGTAAAGCAATTTCCCAATCAAACAATCAGAACAGCATTACGTCGAGATATTAGTCCATTAGACACCACACACGATTTTTTTGGGTTTTTTTTTTCACCGGTAACCCCCGGGTAAAGTGGACGGGTACCCCGGGTCGTAAAAAAAGTCGGGTTTCGTCATCCCTAATTTCACTACCTTTCCCGGGTACATTGATTTCCGCGTATATCAAAATCCCTTCACAATCATGTTTGTATTTCCATCATGTTATGTTAATCATGTTGTAATTTATACCATGTTCTTTGAATATATTATTATTTATTTTATAACTAATAAGTTTAAAAGCTATGAAAAATGTGATTGTATAAAATTTTCTTGTATTTCAATAAATAATATATTTTTATTTTTAACCATGTGTTCTATTTTTGTAGTTACATTGTTAGTTAATTTAGTTTTTATATTCAGAATAATAAGTAGAAAAAGTAGGGAACTGCATTACCACATAACCTCAGTTAGTTAAAAGTCCGAGCAAGGCGCACCGCCACTATCCCAACAGTTCTTCATGTCGCCTGCAGAGAGTAGCACATCTACGGGTGGAGGTATAGTAGTATCTAGGGGTAGAATACATGGTAATTCAATGAAAAAAACGATAAAAGAGAAAGAAAACAAAACACTCAATAGTGTGTACCAAAACAAACCGATCGCTTCGTGCAGCAGCGAGGGTTGAAATCGCCCCCGACTGAAGACGAGGGTAACTAGGCTTACTAACAATTATACAACTATTTAAGAGTATAACGAAGTACCACAACTAAATATAACTGAATTACTCAATAAATACCTCTAAATCACTAATAATGCAGGAGAAGTTCGGTTCAGTTCATGCTTGAAATCGCCCCGCCTTCGGGGGTATGTTAGCATATAGTTTTAACGGTTTCAAACCACCCATCATAAAATTAAACACCATTATCCAACATGATATCTGTGAGAGATGAGAGGTTCTCTATTGCCAACTCAGTAGGCTTTGACTAAGCAGGGAACAGGCGAAACAATACATGGACAAGACAACTGATGAACATCCTCATATTTTGAAATTGCAACTTTCGCGTAGAGTCACACCCTAACATTTCTCTTGAAGTTATAGTTGCTTTATTCTAACGTAAGCTAACTGCAAGAAGAATAACAAGTAATTGAAATAATTGTATATGGACTTAAATCCGTATCGATTTCTTGTACTTCCACATACAAATATAATTGTTAACCAAGACTTGGAGCAGGAAATACGTCATTTACTAAGACCGTACTTTTAATTTCTCTTTATTTCGGTCTACCAATGTAAACAAATTAATATGAAAATCAATGTGGCACCGTAGGGTAATTATCTGTGGTTTTCCCTGTGTTCTAGTGTGCCACCCAGACCCACCAGCTAGCCCTGGACATGCAGCTGTCCCTCATCGCGCCATTCCTAGTCTATGTGCTGCACAAGTATCCAGTGGGCGGGGCATGGATGTTCGTTCTTCTCCACACAGGAGCAGTAGCTCTGCGCTACTTCGTCACAATACACAATAACCTGGCGCTCATCATCTATCACGGAATGCCGTAAGTCAAGAATATTTTATTAATAAATATTCAATTAAGAATTAGATTCTGCAATGTCTTTTTTTGTATCACTTCATGAAGCCAATAATAAAAATATCAGATTGATACCAAACTTTGCACAGATGTTATGGTCATGTATAAAAAGCCTTTTCAACTACCAAAAATTATTCGATAAATTTAATTGATTTTTTTGGGGGAATTTAGTATTTTTGTATAATGATCAAATTTGATAAATTTTGGAATTTATTTGTGGCTAATCCACAATAAAGTTTTGTTATCTTTGACATATAGGTGACAACAAAATTCGTGAAATTTTTAAAGTTGCATTAACCCCTCCAAATTCAGTTTGCACATGAATCTCTTGAATTGTGATTGAATGGTACCAATTTCCAATTCGCGAATTTTCGCGAAATTTTAGTAGATACCGCTAACTAGTGGCGAAATTATCAATTATGTCTTTAAACGCGAATTATGTCACGAAATTTTAAAAAGTAAAATAAATCAAAGTTTTGGTGGAGGTGCCGGGTACGTAGTCGAAATTAAATTAATCCTGGCTGGTACATATGGTGGAGGTGCCGGGTCATACAACGCGATTGTGAGATCGTAATAATCGTTTGAACGCAAGTAAGCTCAAAATACTTCATATCCATATCAAAAGACATTACACAAAAAATGCATAATTTCGTAATTTTGGTGGAGGTGCCGGGTAGTCGAAATTAGTTCTGGTAAAAACTGTCGGAAACTTTGAAAACTGAAGGCTGAAATTGAGCTTAAAATTAAAAGTGATTCTGAACTTCACTCTCACGTGCTTGTTTTTCTTTAAAATCATCAAAAGCAATCAAATTATCCTGAAACTTGCAATAACTTTCTTTTTTTAGTTGTGCATGAGAAAATTGTGTTTTTTAGTAAATTGCGACAAATCACGAATTTTTATTTTTAAGGCGGGAATTTTCAAACTTTAAAAAAACATTTTGCACATCTCTACATATAGAAGAGCAACCAATCCTTGCTTGACAACCACGAAAAATTGCATATCAAACCGATGATAACCGGATGCAGGAATAGTTCCCCAAAAATGTCAAATAGGTAGCCTACAGCTGACTCATGAGTTAATAAATAAAAATGAAATTAATTAACAATTATTATACTTCGGGGCAAGTTTAGCTGAGATATTCATTTTAAATAAGCATCCCTTATGTTGGCTTACAATATATACAGTAAAATTTTACTGAGTAAGAATTAATCTACTTTCGATAACGACCCTCACCTAATACAGTTATTGTCCACACTGTTGCAGAGTGTCCCAGTTGTATAGGACGGCCAACCTGAGCTACAGTCTCTCTACCCATAGATCGACTCCCTATTTAATGGGCATCGCTGTGGGATATCTTCTACACAAATATGAAAAATCTGTCAACATTCCAAAGGTAATTTATCTTCGTGCTATTTTTTAAGTTTTTTTTACAAAAACCTTTTTTTCAATAGTTTATAACAAAAAAAAATGAATCGTTATTAAATTAATCACTTTGATGTATTTCTGCTTCCAAGACGTGTGACCAGAGCTATGTGAAACTTATTGATTAAGCAAGTTTTAAATGGTTTTATTTCGTTCTGAAACCCAAATCATGTTTAATCCTGTACATTACTATGACAACTAATCTTCAATACATAACGTCACGTGCAACCAGCTGTTAGTAATTCAGAATTCTTACATTTTGTTTTAGCCTGCTGTGATAATCGGATGGCTAACTGCTGCCATGTGCTGCTACCTGTCCGTGTTCTCGTATTCTCACGTCGCCAGTCGGGATATGACCTTTGACCCTGTCGAAGCTGCTAACTACTCTGCACTGTCCCCCGTCACGTGGTCTCTAGCTCTAGGGTGGGCGATATGCGCCTGCGCACTGGGTCATGGCGGCGCCCTTAACAGGTGTGTATAATGTCCCCCACTGAAAATCAGTTCTGTGAGTAGGGTGGGTAGACTTTTAAATACGAAATGTGTTTATTTAAAGTATTTATTATTTAATTTTACTTCATTTCAAGGTCACACTAAAAATAAATAAGTAGGTAAAAATATATAAAAAATTAAATTTAAAAAAATTATTTTTTTCATGAAATATTTCATTTTATTTCATCTCATTTCATTTCATTTTTTTTCCATTTTTTTTATTTCAAAAAATGTTTTTACTTATTTATTTACAGTGTGACCTTGGAGTAGGGAGTAAGGTATGATATTTGAGTACAAACATAGGTATGGTTCTGCAAATAAGCACGGTTACGGCAGCACTCAATATAAGAAGCGATGCTTATACCGTTCAACTACGTTGTATATTATCTTAAATATTGTTTGGTGGAGGTGCCGGGTCGTGCCGGGTTGAGAGGATCCCCATTTTGGGTGATGCTAGAACAAAAAACGAATTTCAATAGGTGTTCTGTTTTTATCGTAAGATGTAACACACGCACAGACACACATATACATGTACGTATATACATTAAAGTAAAACACACGGCAAAGCTTCGCTTCCTAAGGACTTCATCGGTAATCTCCATGCTAAGCACTTTGACGCCTAACAGAAAGTAAAAGAAGAATAGTTGCTACTCTTATGCAAAACTTGCTTCATCTTAGGCCTGCCTATCCATAAGCACGGGAGAAGATTAGTAGGATGATCTTTGCGACAGAACTTAAGCTACCGGAAGAAAGGATATAATAGCAGATTCCTATGATTTCCCTATCACTAACCGTCCATGATGTTTGGAACTACAATTTGGAATTACACTTTAAAACATCATCATTTTAACTATGTGGAATTTAAAATACAAATTGCGTATTTAGTGATTTAGAAACGCTTGGCACTCACGAAATTTGTTATGAAATAACTTACAAAACTCACTTAAATTAATAAATTTATAAACCTATGATAACTTCTCATTTCGAATGTTAAACCATTATTGAACTTTGAATCAAATTTCCGAAAAATATCGTAAAATAAACCTTCATGAAGATACCGCAAACCTGAGCAAGTTCATTGGCAACAATGGCACGCGTGAGTGTGACTGCCATAACGTCAACAATGACCATCCGTCTTACGAATGACATTTACTTACCCAGTTTGGAATTGGGCCAAAATAGACTGGCCTGAATTTGAAAATAAAAGTTCATTTCTTTAGCTCAAGTCCACAGAGGATCGTGCCAAAACCAGCGGTGGCAATGACACAAAATAACAATCACGTGAACCTGAGTTAGACAGAATGTGAGATAACACTACCATCTCGGTCACGTTTTCTCATAATGTGATGCGGTCGTTCGCCCGCAGCCAAGCGCCACGCGACTGTGCTTAGGCGACGACGAACTTCGCGCTGTATACAGCTACCTGAGTTTTGGGGTTTTCATCCATCTGCACACGCCGCCCCGAAAGATTTACAATCGGTAAAATTTTTAAACTCAAAATCATAAAAAAAATTGCTTGGCCATTGACTTTTTATAGTTCTCGTGATGAACCAAATTCAATGGCCAAGCAATTTTTTTAATGATTTTTTAGTTTAAATTTTTTTATCACGAAAATGGTTGGCTTGGCGCTGATCTTACTTCTTTTCAATGCGAAACTAGGGAGAAAGAATGAAAAGCTTTGCTAAATTTCTATACCTCACAGCATTCACAGCCGAAGACTTTTGAAAGAGAGCTTGGCTGCCCTTTTTTTTTAAAAAAAAAAATGTATTTGTGGTAGGATTCACGATAATTGCAAACAAACAAATCAAAGAACGCATAAAATAGTTTTTTACAAACAGTTCAAATATGCAATTAAATGACATATAGCTGCCGCTTTTAATTTCAAATATTAAACGTAGTTAATTTTGTCCTCCTTTGAAAATCAGTTCTAATAAAAGGACATAGACGTTAACATAAATAAATCGAATTCAATATACAGTTTCTTAAAAACTTGTTATAGGCCATAATTACCAAATTCTTACTAACATAGCTGACCCTTTAAAAAAAATTAACTAGTCTTTTTTTGGATTGGTCGTGATTTAGAATAATTCTAAGATTGGACAATTTTGACAAATTACAATATATTATGCTGTCACCACGGCGATGATGATGGTGGAAAGAAAACAAAGACACTGGCTAGCTTACATCAACCTGCTGCATGCTTGGTATACATGACAGGCGACGGCGATGTTGTCGCTTGCACGAGGTGATGATACAGGTGATGAAGAGGTAGATAATGATAGGCTAGCCTAGGGGGGGAGATGAGAATGATTGCGATTGAAGAGTGATGAATATAAGTGAAATTAAGTGATGAAAGTACACACGGAATTAAAGTACTAGTGAAGCATGGAAGCGATTAATGAACAAGTAAATAAACTTAAACAACATATTTCCACTTTAACGAAGGTCACTAAGGGACCACGGAGACTTGCACACGAGGCAACTGTGTGATACGCACAAAAACAAGCTGCCTGTTCAAGGCAGCCGGACGAACGTCTGTGCGCTATCAAAGCTCCAACAACTTGTCTAGGGACTAGAGTAGGCCTGAGTGATGCGAGATAAGCCAGATAGGTAGGTGAGGGGGGGTAGGGACCATGTGACTACGTGAAACAAGAAAAGGCTATCTGGCGCCAACAATATTCGTGTATTTATTGGTGATTTCTTTCATTACGATTTTTTTAGCACGGTTCGAAGTTAAATAATTTGTAGGATTTATAATATTATTCTGTGGGTATGATGTTTCAGGATGTTGTCTTGGAGAGGGCTGGTGATGCTAAGTAGGATCTCTTACGCAATGTACCTTACACAGTTCCTGGTGTTCTTCTACAATGTAGGAACCCTCAGGAGCTCACAAACGTTCCTACTTACCCATGGAGTAAGTATGAGATTAGGTTAGCCCTACTGGAGTCGGAACCAATTTCACAGTTGAACGCGTATGTTTCCAAATGTGTATTTGTATAGATAATATTAATATTTTCTAAAAACTGATTTGAATCGCGGCACTTAATTTTTTTTATGAAAACGGAAATGTCAGTGTGCAAAATGTAGAGAATAATTTTAAAAGCAAGAGCGTGTTCAAATTAATAGGAGTAATAAGTTTAAAACAACCCAAAAAAACGAAACCACTTTTTGTCCTGGATGAGATATTTTTCTTGCATTTTAATACATTCCACGTCTAATGAATAGGTACATTCACCGTTCAATTGGCAGAAATTGGTAGTTGGTAACCCGAAAAAACAATCTACGCTTTTTGTAAAAAAAAATAAAAATAAAAATACAAAAAAAAGTTTGCACGTACGTTCTATAGCAACCAATGAACTATGCTGCAAGTACAGGCGCTGCTGACAGTGGCTCATATAGGTTCAACTTGGCAGAAGTAGAACAACAGGTTCTAATAGCTTAAAAACTGTAGCTACTTAATTACGAAACTCTGTTTACAAACACTTTCTTTTATTTGTATATTATCTTTACGTTGTTTTCATGTTTTAAGGTATCCCTGGAAGAATTTCTCGTCGTTGTTTTGGTATCGATAGCAATGACCCTTCTGTTTGATTTACCAATGCAAGAAGTTAAAGGCATCCTCACGGGCAGTGGTAAGCCTGTGTGACTATTGAGTGCGCGTTTGCAACAGTCCAATACAATAACCAGAAGATTTTCTAACCTCTTTCTGTCCTGACTCAAGAATAACCTCAAATAATATTGTGTTTGCATGTGATGGGCATTTAACAGTGGGCCTACCCAAGTTTATTTGTTTGTTGGCACAAATTAATATTAATTAATATTAATATAGAATACGGTCACTTTATTAACATGCTCCTTAA
This sequence comes from Sweltsa coloradensis, assembly GCA_024449915.1. Classification (NCBI taxonomy): domain Eukaryota; kingdom Metazoa; phylum Arthropoda; class Insecta; order Plecoptera; family Chloroperlidae; genus Sweltsa; species Sweltsa coloradensis. The sequence goes on from JAMZAV010000090.1 coordinate 92,873, forward strand.
TAATACCGCACTTTTTGTTTTAAATACGTATTATCTTGAATTTATTATTTCATCTCTTAATTATTTAATTAAACGAAAAAGAGGGTAGTTCCCTCCAGTTTTCTTACCATATTTTAGAATATGGTTGCAATAATTATTACTATATGCACTTGATATAATTCAAAATAGTTGTCATAATCAATTGAGCAATAAGCAAAACAAATATTAGACTAACATTCAACACCGTCGTAGAGATTCTGGAATTTATACAGCGATAACAGTTTGGTTTTCGAATCATATTTTATGTTCTTATTGATTTTCACAATGAAAATGATAAGACGTATTACGAAATATATTATTCCAATTTCAATCATTGTTCGCGTGTTACATGACTGCTGATTTGGTCGACAATCCGTGATCTTTGACACAATCAACATCAACAAGTAACCAGCACATAAATGTTTGCATTAACATCTATTTTATATGTTTGCCTCTTTAATTCACCTAAAATACTATTAATATTATACTATATTGTTGCACTACACTACTTTTAAAAAGAACGCCTGATTCTTCATCGTGTTTCGCGTATCTAAATTTTAATCTGTAATATTATTCCAATGAAATGTATCGCGATCATCAGGGACAAGGCAAGAGTAACTTACACTTAGTTCTTTTTTCAGGTCCACGAGCTAAACGCGACGAGAAAAGCCACCGAAAATAAACAAGTTGATAATTTATGATAGTTACAATATTTTTGTTAGTGGTATTTGGATGTTTGTTTACATATGATTATGCTGCATGTTGACAGTGCTAGATACATAAGTTTTATTGTATTTTGGACTTTTTTATGGTGATTTTTAGTTTATATTTAAGAAATAAATAATGAATTCAGTTAAAACAAGTGTGTATTATTTAAATCCCAATTTACAGTCTTTAAAAAGTTGTGATTTGCTACTTTTGAAACAGTAACAGAACGACGAACGTATCGTTTTAGGGGTTATGAAACGTTGTAAAATAGCATTCAGTTTGTCGTTGCATGAGGATTGATTTTTTTTAATTTCTGAATTGTGGTAAATAATAACGGTTTAATAAGATTCTGGTGGTATCAAACAATTCAACAGAATATTATGAACCTGACACTTTTTCTACAAACGAGCAGAGCTAATGCTGGATTATTCTTCATTAATTAAAACGAAGCTAATACTCAAATAATGTAATACTTTTTTGTTCTTGTAAAAGTGATTTGATATAAGTATTGTGTTATTATTCGTAATTCTCATTACGACTTCATGGCAATGCAACCATGGAGTTTAAATAGTACAAACTCCATGATACAACGACGACGTGAGAAAATAGGGCGCTTCAACCGGTTAGGTCATATAACGTCGCCTGTGATATTGAAAGTTGATTAGATGAGTTTATGGTGTGTTTAATGATTATTGATTATTGAATTAATTAATTTCAAAGTGTATATGTAAGAAAATGCAATACGACTGCTCTCATCCACCACCACATTACGATTCCTTAATTAAAATATACTTTAGCCTTCAGTTATCAAGTTACCAGCTTTTAACTGCAATCATTTTTTTGTGCACTCACTCTAAATGGAAGGAACATCTTTCAAGAATTCCTTCTGCCATAAACTATAAGGTATAGCCATTATGTGAGCTAAAAATTGTGTTGTTGTAATAAAAAATGTACAATTTATCATAATAAAATTGAAATTAAAGTAAAAAAGGCTCCTGCAAAATGAAGCAATAGAAAACCAGTTCGAACCACGTGTATACTGAGTTACTGACAGCAGAAGATGGTATCAGACCTATGTGTTAACAACTTATCATTAGCATAAATAATTCAAACCAATAAAACATTTCATCTCATTTTATTAAACAAAGATAAATTATGTAACTATCACAACTGACTTGACTAAGTAACCTAATCTGGGGGGTTAAACAGATTGTTCACCGCTCTCCACGTGCCCGTTACCAGGGCGAGGCCCCCGAAGACGATGGCTAGGGTGTTCTTGACGACGATCCACGAGAAATGCCCCATCTCGGGGTGGTGCCAACATGTGATGATCTCGACAAACGGCGGCATCATCAGGCCAAGTGTCGAGACGCAGATAGCGCCGACGAGCGCCATGATTGGCTCCAGCTTGGGCAAGGCTAAGGCAATTATCACTGCAATTTGGACAAAGTGAAGATTAGATTAAGAAATTTACATTCATGTATACCCGGGGACAAGAATAAATAAAGACTTTGATGGAAAACTTGACTCTGCGCATTTAATTTTATCCAGTATAATAATAATAACTATATTCACCTTGACTTGTACAATGCACAATTATAACTCTTTTTAGAGAAAGTGAATAGCCTAGCCTATGGCTAAGAGTAATACATATACATTGTTAATTTATAAAATTAAATATTAAAATATACATTTCATAATATCTTCCCTTCAATTTCTATACATAATATTAACTAGTGACTGTAGTTTCTCATATGCGAACATTGATCTGGAGTAGCCCAACTACAGATCGTGTACCTATTTATAAATAGATTTTATAAAGGATTTTACCTGAACCTGTATCTAAATACATTTTTAAATGTATCCATAATATGTTCATGAACAGAGATACAAGGTACTTTTTGTCAAATTAGTTCAATGTTTACCATGCATTATGATACTGGTCTTGATCCTACTTAAATCGCTACCTTTCTGGCACTCTACCGTTTCCAACCGTACATATTTAATGGTAACAATAATTGGTTGTTAATTATTTTTACAAAATGGCCACTGCCACGTATAGGCAAGTGGTATTAACTATTCACCTGTTAATGCCCAGAGTGCCACTCTGCCTATATACTCGACAAACAGTTTGTTCTTCTCAAACCGGTGGCCAAAGGTGTTCCAAATGATGTCAACAGTAACAAAGAACTGTAGGCCGTAGGTCTGGTACGAGGCCAAGGCAATCATTACGTTCACGGACTGCGCTAACCTGAAGAGAAAAAAGTGCTACATTACGGCTGAAATGTGATTGAAATTATTGTCATTACAATATATTTTCATTGATGTAAACTGTCAGTTACAAATAATTATAATTACAATAATGTAAACGATTTTCGTCTTATGATTATTGTAGATGGTAAAAAATACCATCTTAACTAGGGAGTTATTATTGCCCATACAACAAAGTTTTGTGGCCTTTTTGGACAGCAGGATTAGTAATAGGATTCTCCTAAAATGGTCGTTCTTATAATATTATCTAATTTTATGTTCTATCGCATATTTGGTGCGTGCCCGCCACCCTGCCACCCACACCTGCTCTGAGGTTCCGCATAGCACAGTGTTACGAGGTGGAGAACAAATTTTCAATCTCTCTTTGCTTCAACAACCATACGTGAAGCAATATAGATTAAAGAACAATATCTAGTAGCGATGAAACCAATATGTAGATATTCTGCCCTCCACCTCACAGGCTGCAGCACCATACAGATGCTACAAGGTCAAGGGTACAGGCAGACAGGGTGGGCGATCACTTCCGCTTTGTGACCAAGAGGAAGTAAATCACACATTTGAACGAACTGAAATGCATGCAGGCCACAGAGAATTTGTTGGAACGTTTGAAACGCTGAATATCGCTTTATTCAAGAGATAAAAACTAATTGTAAGCTGTTGTAATCGCCACGAAAGCATCAAGCACTGACTATAGTGGCACTTTGTGATGTCATTGGTCTTATTATGGTTTACTCACGGTTCTTCGACTGGAAAGTTGAGCGTGACCATGGCGTGAACTGAGTCGCCATACTTGAGGTATCCGAAGAAGCCGAACGCCGTGTAGATGGAGACGATGCAAGCCATGGCGATGGCGAGGACGCCGTGCCAGCCGGTGAAGTGGTGAGGAGTCTTCATATTGTTCTCCAATGACACCTCCTAGAAGGTAAGTGAATGTACTGTTACCATGGGGAATATGGTTGCACAGTAGTAACCAAAGATGTACCGAAATCTTACTTATCGGCAATGTAAATGGGCTAGGGTTCATAATTCTAAAAAAAAAAAACATAGACACCATCACCAAATCGAAACATGAATCATTATTTTTATTATTTATTTTTCTGTAATCAACATGATACATTTTCACATACAGTTCATACAGAAAGGGAGCAGGAAGCGGACCTTGGGGTCCATACATATAGAATGTCCTGCCCCCGAAAGAATATTAAAAATAATCTTATATTAATATGCCAATTGGCCCAATATTATATGTGGATGAGATAATATTATGAACACAATAGATAATTTGATAGAAATGAGATGAGATGCGACCCTTACATTTTAACCTTTCGTCATTCTAATCTGAATACAGTGGATTATCCGTTTCAATGCCAAAGTCGTCCCACATGTTAGTTTTGTGTTTGTGTTCTCCCCCCCCCCCCTTTTAATTTTTTCCCGTTCTTTCTTTCTTCTTTTTTTCGTGTTTTGTTTTGTGCGTGTGCGTGTGTGTAGGTGCATGTTTACGTGTGCGGGCGGGCCTAAGTGAGCATAGCGAATTGTGAGTAATTGAGCGTCGCGATAAGAGAACCAAGTTTATGTCTTGCGTCAAATTTTATATTTAGTCTAGTTTTATCAAAAATACTCTTATCTAGCACAATTTGAAAAAAACATTCATATACACACAAATTTTAGTCGATTTAGTGCATTTTGGCAATCATAATTAGTGTTTGTATCACCAAGTGTGATGTTAATTAATGGTACATTTTTATAAAATTTACGCTAATTTCCCGGGGCCGTAGTAAGCTTAACGATGAAATGTCTTACCACCCCAATCTCTGCCATGGCGAAGATTGTGATTGAGAAGAAGAGTGGAATCTGATTGATTGGGGCGATGACGGGCCGGCTGGAGGTAGGAGGAAGATCGGAGCAGACGTAGTAGAAGGTGCAGCCCATCACAAACAGCATTATGATGTTCGCGAGCAGGGCGGCCACAGCCATTATCTTGAGGTTTCGTATCAGCGCAAGGAGCAGGAAGAGTGGGCACAGGCTCAGGATTATGATGCGGACATTCCACTTGTCACCAGTGTAGAATTCGAGTACCTAGGAATGAAATGGTAAAATTAATGATTAGTCGTGTAGCATGACTGAACTAATCTGACTGTTACAAGACTCACGACGACATGCAAATGCAAAATCACTAGGAAGCTGAGCTTTCGCCTCATTTTGCGATTGACACCACCAACAATTCACAAATAGATGGCAACTAAGCAATTGTTTGGCCAAGAAAGTGGCATGCTGCTGGTCATGCCACACAATCACGGCTTATAACACTGATCTACGAATATAGATGATGCACAACATAATGAATGATTATAATTTATCGATGATATAGACCTACTACATTTAACAGCTATAACCAATAACATTGTATTAAACCTTCTGGACACCATTCAGATATGAAATCTTATCTTGCCCTTGAATACCTCTGGGATACATATATTACATGCACAAGCTATTTTAAAATATTATTTATTTTAGTGAAACAAACATCTGGTATTTTCTAGCTAATTTTGAATGGTTTATGCTTCAGTTTAGTTTTTTTATGTCTACACCGACTTCTTACTAAATTGAACATAATCTATTCATGTCAGGGATGTTACGCATATAGAGTTGCTTTAGAGACCTGTCACATTGCAAAACTCTACAAATATGTGTTGACTAACAACACCACCAATTGATTCGTAAAGACCCTACTTTTGTCATGGAAACAATTTACTTGTTGTGTTGAGTACACGTACTGTTTGACAACTCTCGACGACGAACATTATGAAGACAGAGCAGACTCCAATCCATGCGATGGTCAAACAACAGAACGTGGTGTTGCTGCAAACAAACAAAAATAAATAATTGAGTACAGTAAAAAAAAGTCTATGTTTCCAACCCAGTCAAGTTTAATGTCAATAAATTAATATAAAATTACTGTAATATTAAATATGAAATCTAAAACATATGGTTTTCACCAATTTGTAGTAACCTTCTTCCAACAATATATTCGCTTTCAATAAATCTCAAGTATAGGAACAATTAAATATTAACATTCCGAACTCTGCCCTTGAAAACACAAATGATGATATCTTACAAGATATGGCAGAAAATAGCATTGGTCCAAAAACACTCGGTGACTGACAACCTAATAATAATGTCCCACTGTCTACTTTCATGTAGGTATGCATGTTATCTTCATTTTGTTATTAAATAAAATAAATAAAATAAATTGTATTTAGAGTCTACCCACTCAGTTATAGAACTTATTTTCAGTGGGGGACAGTAAATCAAAGTGACCAAGTCAACCTTGTACGACCCGACGCAATCGACGAGTGAGCGATAACCAACCAAAGATCGATATTTTTAATAGGAAATATAGCAATCAGTGGTATGGACAGTGCGAACACCCGCGGATCAACGCCAGAATCAACAAGGCCGATTCAGAACAACTCTGAATTTATTATGTGCTTCGTTGCTAGGACGGTTTACAAACTTCTAAGACAATAACTGATGGACTTAAGTCCAAATCAGAAGTTAAAAAACTTCTGACTTTGACGGGAATCGAACCCTGGACCTTCTGCATTGGAAGCAGGTACGCTTACAACAAGACCAACGAGCCACACAATTTTATGTGCTCTGTTGTAAATCGGTTTTATATTTAAATATTTTACACGTTACATAAATGCAATAAAACAATGCACACAAATACTCTTATAGGCCTAAGTCGACTAGATCTTCTAACCCCCAACATGTCTATGCAGTATGTTAGACTAGAGAACATGATATTTACTGTGCACAGTTGGCCCAGCGTCGGAGAGGTGTGGGCCCGGAGAGAAACGCGTACTTGGCGATACCAGCAAACGTCATGTAGGGTTTCTTGAATCTCTTGCAGAGGACGTGGGAAGACTTTATCTGTGGGAAATAAACGTGGCAAACTGTTAGGTTTCACTCATTTGTCGGCGCTGACTACGCTCGATACTCGAAAAGCAATTGCATGAGTCAATTTTAAATGTAATCTAAACAAGATTTTCGGAAGAATGTGAACTAGACAGTTAACACATTTACTTGGCCAAAACAACAGGGAGTCAGGTCTAATAATCTGGCTCACCGTACACATAACACACATTTTTAGAATTCCTAACTTAGGTTTAATTTTATTATTCAAAATAGTAATACACATTTGTAAAGTAATAAAGAACTTCGATATGTCTAAAAGTAAATTAATGTGCCATGGGTGGAGGGGGTGGGGGGACTCACACCTTACGGCGCCCCTGTACATATTATATCCAAAAAATCGATTAAAAATGTTAATATTATGTATCAAGTAGTTGTATAATATACCTATAAGACTTGATATGTAATAATGTGGATGGCAAACTTATCAGTGTTCCATAATCCAATAATATTAGAACCCCATTGATTGCAAATTGCAAGCAATCCTACATATCCACTATAAATATTAACAAACATGGTACATTCACAGCAGTGCATGCTCAAGTGATAAGAGCAATGCTTCAACTTACTAATGTGTTGGCGCAGTAGGTAACTATCACCCCCGTGCAGACAGTGAAGACGAGTCCACTCCACAGCCCAGAGTTACGGAAGGCGCGAGGCATGGCGAAGATTCCCGTGCCCACGCACGCTTTCACCAGCAGGATAAACGTCTCGATGTCACTGCCATCGCAAACACAAAAACACGTTAGGAGATAAGGCAATTCTTTTGTTTTTACTGCAAATAATTGCAGTGTTTTTATCTTTAAAGAAAGCTAAAAAAAAACATTGGTTTTAAACATAATTGAAACTGTTCGTCAAGTTTATAGTTCCAAACAAAACCATTATCGATATTATTTTTCTAGCGCTCTTCTTAAAAACTGATGTTTTAAACTGTGCTTTTTTATTTGAATAAATATGGTTATTATTAATAGTACAGTGCAATTAGCTCATTTTAGGCCTAAACCCACGCATTCAAAAAAACAAGCAGGGACCATTTGGAAGTTGTTCAGGAAGGTCTCCTGAACATCCCCAACAGAATCCCAAAAAATCCGGTTGCGGGTTATCCGCCATTTTGAAAATCAATTTTCAGATTTTTTAGTTTTGTCGAAGAATGGAAAATTAGCGATATTGAGTGAAGTATTGGACCGAAATAGCAAAAAATTGTCTTTAAAATGTTTGATAAGAATCAATTGTTTGATAATTACGCGTTTGGCGCGCCCTGTTTTGATTCACTGGCGACTTGATTGACTTGATTCAAATTATTACTTTCTTTTTAAAAAAATATCTAAATTGTTTTTGCATATTATTTAAAATAAAATAGAAACTAACAATCCGATGAAAATTTGTTTCAAATAAAAGTTGTAGAGCATTAAAAAACACATCCATTTCATATTCTAGACTGTCTTCGTAGATAACAATGGCCGAACGCTACATGACAAGCAATACAATTGTGTGGTGAGCAGTGTCAGATGATTGCTCGATGCTCTTATCACTAGCGCAGTCTCTGGCCATAAGTCTCGTATGAATTTCGACCTCTATAGATTTTCTCTTCTGATCCTGTTTTAGGGTATACCTTAAGGATAAAAAATCTTGGGTAAACTTCTGGCATCCCGGGCCTAAGTTTTTTTACGACGCAATCTTCTTTTGGGCATACGAGAAGTACTTGCACATGGTTTTCATACATTTTACATACTTTCGACATGTGTAATAAATCTGACTTTATTTTTGGATTCTCCAACAAATTTCTAATGAAATGATATGAATTTGCCAATTTGGTCATCCTGGGAACATTGTGGGATTATTTATATGGAAATACATATTAATTATTAGTCCTGCATAAAGGTGTTTTATTTTCATCAAATTGTGCGTTTCATGATAGACATATACAATTTGGCACACAGTATACGAAAATTATTAATAATTAATTGACTATATAGGGCAATCTCATTATTGCCCCACGACACCAATGACGGTCATTTTACAAGGTGGCCACAAAACATATTTTTGAAAACTTATGACAGAATGTTGAAATTTGGTCATTGAAAAATGACTGTTAAACAGGGCCATGTCAAACTAACTAAGACAATGGCACCAATGGCGGCCATTTTAGAAGATGGTCGACACACACATTATTATGAAACACGTAAATTTTATGATAGAATCTTGTTATTTGGTACACACATAGGGCACTCCATTGAAAAATGTCATATTATGTGTTATATCAATACTTTTTAGAAACAATGTGGTATGGATCCGCTATCACGTATCTAGATTAGTTGTTATGGCATTAAAAACTACCATTAATACTGCTTATAATAATACACTTGTTTTCCTTATACACTGAAGGCAATTATTGACAAGTTTCTATAATAACACTTATGTTGTTTGAATGTTTATGCATTTTAAATGCGCCCAGCATCAAACTATGTTTGATAAATCTGCGAGAAATCGATTTAAACACAAACGTTCTGTTTTACGATGTTCATGAAAGCTTCTATAAGTATTTTAAAAAATCAAGTCTGCGAAATTAGATTTGGCATTTACCCGGAATTATGGTTTTTCCGCTGTTGGTATTTTCTCAAAAATGCCATATTTGACTGTCCATTGTTAAGCACTAAATTGCATTTGAGGAAAAATTCTTTCTACGCACATTGAAATGACTTAAATAACGATCCGATTACAACCAAAGTTTTAATCTAATATGGCTGATAATTCCTAATATCCACAATATGAATACTCTTTTCGTGCTGTTTTTACACTCTTTTGGTCATTCACCATTCACTTAGATGTTGTGGATATTAGGAATTTTCAGCCATATTCGATTACAACTTTGGTTGACATCGAATCATTATTTAAGTAATTTCAATGTACATAGAAATAATTTTTCCTCAAATGCAATTTAGTGCTTAAGAGCCTAATGCATAGACAGGTTTCAGGCGCGGCTGCAGAGGGTTAGAAATAAAATAACAAGCTCTACAATTATGATCAAATAATTATGGAAAAATTCAACTATACTCAAAAATAAATTTTGAACACATCGCATTTGTCTATTTTTTTCTTTGGTCGGTTATTGCTTCGGAAAAAAATGATAACTTGGGAACTTGATGATGCACTTTACTGCATTGAAATAAGTAATATCCATGTTTCATGACAGCGATGTATTAATTTTACTATTTCGAACACTGTGGTGAAAGTTGATCTTATTTGAATCATAATTATGGATATAATCGTTAAATTTCATCAGTAAAAGCTACACAAAAAGGCACGGAATTGCGCCTAAAATGGGGATTGATGGCTGCACGGAGTTCCACGTCTGTGCGTTAGGATCGTATGTACGAAAGACGATAACGGCAGCTCAGGCTATACGAACGCCTCGCCCAAGAAAATACGTAAACAGATGGACGACATTTTTAATTTTGTGTCTATGCGTAAAACGAGAAAAGTTGTCATTACGCTCATAAAACAAAACAGAAACCATCCCGGGCCTAGGCCCAGACGATGAAAATTATTTATAATACAACAGTGTAAGCTTCAAGTTACCTTAGGCTATATGACTAGAAATATGAATACAAACACATCACGTTTGACAACTCCTAGGCCTCTCCTAGCCAGCCCTAGGCCTGCACGACCGTGTTCTGACACTCCCGCACAAATAACTAGTTTTGATTACAGAAAGCCTAATGTAGTTGAACAATAGTAGGGGATGATAGTCCTAGGCTAAACAAAAATTTACGGAAACAATACCCTTTTTCTTTTTGTTCAATGCTCCTGTCATTAAATAAAAATGTTAAACAAAAGGCGGTGCAAATTTTCAGTGTTTATTTGATGATTTGCTGATTTAGATGGCGGTGGAATGCAGTGGGAAAGGTGGGAAATATCAATTGTTGTGTTTGTTGCTGCATTGGAAATTTTTTATTTTATTTTGATTTGATGGGCTACGAAGAACACTGGGTTAATTTTTAGTACGTGGCAGATGTGCAATGTAACTATGTAGTGTATGCATGGAGTTGGATGATAAGGAGGTCTAGCTCAAATGGAACAGCACGTCCACAATCATGTTTGTTTCTTTGAGCCTATTCGCCATTTTGATTGTTATAACAACTACTAGCAGGTTAAACTTTGCTACCATGAACTGTGGTAGGACATAGGTTACCTTAGTTACCAAAGTAAACAATCAAAATGTCTGCCAATTTGAAGTGCTAACGTGTACACCGCCGACCAGGGTCCACTAGATACTTATGCTAAGCTGCTGTTAGGTATCTAGTGGACCCTGACCGCCGACCACACACCTGCGCCTCCAGTACGCCAGTACTATTTATAACTCCATGGTGTATGTATGTACGTTACTGTAATGTAAAAGTGATTTGAAAAACCACGTTCAAATCTGTTTTGAGGTCTCTCTATTCCAAAAATACGAATTTGATTTGCAAGTTTTTGTATTTTAAAAGGTCTCAGTATATTCACAAGTATATTTTTATTGGGTAGCTGATTCTGCGTGTGCGCTCCCACCCTTCTCGCGCTGCAGTAGTGGCCATTCGTCAGTCTCACAAGGTCAATGTTGCTTTGCGAGACGATGATTACTGATTTATACATTCAACATTGTGGTATTCTTACCCATGCATGCATGTAACTTATGTTTTTGTGTGTCATTGTTGTACTTTGAATAGCACTGGCATAATTATGATCCACAATTTAAAATCATAAATGCAAAATATTTTCAATTGAATTTTTTCTTTTTTTTTATTCTATTTTGTATTTTTGTGTGTCTGTTAACACGATTCCGGCTAAACCGATACTCCAATTGCGATGAAATTTTCTGGAGACCTTTGAAATCTCTGAACTAAGAACTGCCACGTTTTTTAACGCAATCGAAAAATTATTTCTCATGAAAATCGCAATTTTACGATTTTTTTCGATTTTTAAAATTACGATTAATTATAAAAATTAAAAATTAAAGTTTATTTTTTATTCAATTTAAATAATTTAAAAAAAATCTTCAATGAAGAAATGATTTTTTCACAGACAAACAGAAAATCCGCATAACACATGGCAGCTCACACGCTCATCCAACAACGCGGCGGGACTTAAGCGTTTTCCTAGTTATTTATTTTGTCATTAAAAACTTTGGATGTGGCAGTCAGTCGCATAAAATCATCCAACTCGCCACCAAATAATATCTCGTGGTTTGAAACGTGGCTGGTAATGCGGGTAGCCTAGGACCCTAGGGGAGAAGACGCAACTGTATTGACAGAGCTACCGATAGCGGACGATTTAGTTTAGGTAGTCACCGCAAAATTTGAAAGCGCTCGGCCCTGCTTTCGACTCTTAACAATGAACAGTCAAATATGGCATTTTTGAGAAAATTTTATAATGCCAACAATGGAAAAACCGTAATTCCGGGTAAATGCAAAATTTAATTTCGCAGACCTGATTTTTAAAAATACTTATGGAAGCTTTCATGAACATTGTAACACAGTACTTTTGTGAATAAGTCGATTTCTCGCAGATTTATCAAACATAGTTTGATGCTGGGCGCATTTAAAATGCATACACATTCAAACAATATAGTGTAATTCTTAGAAACTTGTCAATAATTGCCTACAGTGTAATAAGGAAAACAAGTTATTATATGCAGTATTATTGGTAGTTTTTAATGCCATAGCAACTAATCTAGACACGCGATAGCGGATCCATACCACATTGTTTCTAAAAAGTATTGATATAACACATAAATATGACATTTTTCAATAGAGTGCCCTGTGTGTGTACCAAATAACAAGATTCTACCATAAAATTTACGTGGTTCATAATAATGTGTGTGTCAGCCATCTTCTAAAATGGCCACCATTGGTGCCATTGTCTTAGTTAGTTTGACATGGCCCTGTTTAACAGTCATTTTTCAATGACATGTTCTAAGTGTGTATACCAAATTTCAACATTCTGTCATAAGTTTTCAAGAATATGTTTTGTGGCCACCTTGTAAAATGACTGTCATTGGTGTCGTGGGGCAATAATGAGATTGCCCTATATAGACAATTAATTATCCAATTACATTTTCGTATACTGTGAGCCAAATTTTATATGTCTATCATGAAACGCACAATTTGACGAAAATAGAACACCTTTATGCAGTGACTAATAATAATATGTATTTCCCTATAAATAATCCCACAATGTTCCCAGGATGACCTAATTGGCAAATTCATATCATTTAATTAGAAATTTGTTGGAGAATTCAAATATAACGTCAGATTTATTACACATGTTGTCAAAAGTATAGAAAAAGTATGAAAACCAAGTGCGTGTACTTCTCGTATGCCCAAAAGAAGATGCGTCGTAAAAAAACTTAGGCCCGGAATACCAAAAGGGGCCAGAGTTTACCCAAGATTTTTTCCTTAAGGTATACCCCAACAGGATCAGATGAGAAAATCTATAGAGGTCGAAATTTCTACGGGCTTTATGGCCATGGACTGTGCTCTAGTCATAGCGCATCGAGCAAACGTCTGACACTGCTCACCGCACAATTGTATTGCTTGTCATGTAGCGTTCGGCCATTGTTATCTACGAAGACAGTCTAGAATATGAAATGGATGTGTTTTTTCATGCTCTACAACTTTTATTTGAAACAAATTTTCATCGGATCGTTAGTTTCTACTTTATTTTGATAAATATGCGAAAACTATTCCAATAATTGAAAGAAAAAGAGTAAAAGTTTCCATCATGGGCCGTAGGTCGCCAGATAATCAAAGCAGGGCGAACTAAATGCTTTAATCGTTTCTTTGAAAACGATTTAAAACAAATTTGAGCTATTTCGGTCCAATACTTCACTCAATATAGCTAATTTTTCATTCTTCGACAAAACTAAAAAAATTGAAAATTGTTTTTCAAAATGGCGGATAACCCGCAACCGGATTTTTTGGGATTCTGTTGGGGATGTTCAGGAGACCCACCTTAATAAATCCCAACCGGTCCCGGCTTTTTTTTTCGAATGCGAGGGTCATATCACAACGGCCCTGTACTATAAAGCGATCCTACACAAATGTCACATTAGATGATATATTGTTTAATAGTACAGGGAACGTATGCATACATATCTAGGTCGTAGCCAAGCCGTGGTGCGCTATACACTTATACAGCAAGCAGAGTTGGGGTAATTTCGAGGTGACAACCAGCCGTCATGAATCGTGATGTGAACTTTAAAACTACAAATATCGGAGGGATTTAGGTACCTGACAACACATGCCAAATTTGGTTGGGGTACGAACATTTCTTCTGGATGAAAGTGTGTTGAAACGCGCTCAAAACAATCCCCTGCATTCGCATTAGCGCCAGGAGAAAATCTGAAATAAAACGTAACAGTCGTGATTTCCGATGGCCGGATTAGTAACGCAGTCTATCAGAGTCTGTCTTTATTATGTGAACGAGTTCAATGAAAACATACGTACGACCAAAATAAAAACCGCTGACAAATACATTGCCACGATAACACTGTTTTCGAACACATATAAATTTGAACAAGGTTTGCCAATATAGAGGACACATTATTCATTATAAATGAATAACACAACTAAAAAAAACACAGTTGAAGCGAGACTCTTAATTTGGGTGATATGCTACAAACGTAATACAAATTAAACTGATGTTGGTAAGATTAGATGCGGCCTCACAGATGTTCTAATGAGGAAAAGGGCATATTATTCTCTTTTATTTAGAAGGTTTACATTTGTTTCTACCTACATTAATTTTAATTTGAGCGTTTACTTATTAACTTATTAGCCACATCAATGTTTTTCTATTTGATGTTGATCGATTTGATGTCATGCAAGAGAAGGTAGATCAAAATGTAAAACAGGATTGTCTCCAACATATAATATGTATGTGCAACAATCCCTAATATATAAATAAATAAACGTGCTTTGAGTGATTCGGTAACTGCGCGAGTTATGCATGATCGTTTTATCTAAAGTTTGTCCAAACTATACCAATGACTGCTTGAAATACCCTTCCAGTAAAATAACTCAATTTTTAATCCATAACGTCGTGTTAATATCTTAATGTTACATTACACGACATGCCATATAGTTGCAGATATTGTTGTATTATACCATCGTTTAATATGATAACAACAAAAAATAAAAATGAAACATTTGCAAGTACATGCATGCCCTCATAAATTAACCGAAAGGATGGTTGGGCAACTGAACAGTCAAGCTAGACATCTATTATAACGATGACGCATTCAGTGAGAAGGTTGTGGATTTGAGTACAATCATGTGTATCATACTCTCAGTCTACGTAAGAGAACAGCACACTCTTTTACGACAATTAATTGCGGTTTGTCTATCTTCACTTTAAATAACATATTTCATTCAGAGAGATATTATTAATAATTATCTCTGTCAACAAGTGTATCCATCTCACAATTGTCAACAAGTAACTAATGTAAACAGTTCAAAATACACTTCAATCACATTGTTTAAAACAATAAAACAATGCAAATACGTTTTATAATTTATAATCATTAAATATACGGAACACGTATTAAATTTTTTTAAACAACAATAAATTGTCTACAAACAGTAAAAATTGAAAAGCAAAAAAGTAAATGTAAAAAATGACTGAAAATCAAACATGGATGATACATATACATAAAACTATTTTTTAAATACACAAATAATACAAAAAAGTAACAATGTGATTAGATATATATGAGTGATTAGTATTAAGAGTTAGGCTATATTGGTACAGAAGCATAAACAGAAACGTTTGAAATAAGTGAAGTTGCATATGAACAAGGATGTGTCCAACAAAAAATATAGGTAATCCAAAATGTGCATAAAACAGTAGTAGGATCATTTATCATCGTCTTTTGAAAATACCAAATTAATTTTTTTGTTTGGTGCATTTTTCCGCTATTGCTACTTTAATAAACGATTTTTGGTGCTAAGTTTTGCAAAAAGTTATACGGTTTGGATGGCTGATATTTTTAAAAAAGCTTACATTCACCTGTGACTAAGCAATTAAGTATTTTGAGATGTATGGTTGGATTTTTTTCTTTTGACAAAACAAATACCCTAGGCCAACAATAGAAGTACCGGAAAATGTAGAACGCTGTAAAATTCAAGGTATTGAAGATACACATTACAAAATACATCATTGCATAGTCAAAGGTGAGTTTAAAAAATAATCAAAATATCATTCATACAAATAGTATACTTTTTGCAAAACTTAGCACTCAAAATCTTTTTTTAACAACAAAAATAATTTGCTCTTTTCAAAATACTGTGATCTTACTCCATAACTACTGTTTTACACGTGTTTTGTATTTTTGTTTTTGGTGTAGCCTACCCACAGCTTTATCGTAAATTGTTGCTACTATTTTGTTGCATGTGTCTTGTATTCGGTTGACGGGGGAAAGTTTAAAAACATCAATACGAGCACAGCGAATAATTTTAAAGGGAATGTGATTTCTTCTAGGGATGTGCAAGTTCCGAGTTCCGACTCCCAATCGATGAAGTTATGTAGAAGTTTGTAAAGAAAATGCACGTCGGTTGCATTACGACGACTGCTAGCATTGGAATCAAATGTTGTTAGCAAGTCGTAGCATACTGTGAGCTGTAAATATTTATATTATGGTGATAACAAAGAAAACATTAAAGTGTGTTTTGAATGAGCCTACTGCAGAAGTCTTACTGCTGTAAAGAATTGTACAAAAACAGGTTACCTACTTGAAAGTAAATCGACGAAATTCTAAAATTCTGTGAAAAGATTTTTAAAATACAACATTAATAATATTTTGGCGTACGCGTTATCTGACAGACCTAAAACTGTTGAAAGTTATATTAAAAGTGCGTACGTTTATTATTAACAATATTCATATTGTAAGCATTATTTAAAATAATGTTCCTGATGAATATGGGATAGACACTGCCAATACATTTTAAATGAGTTAAATAGTTTGTATGGAGGCTAAGGGGAAGGGAGGGGGAATCGGTGCGTAAAAATTACAGCTGTAAGAGTGTAAATATTAGGCTAATTGAGTTTATCTTGAAAAATTTGTGTTACAAAATAGAGCAAAACGTCAATTTTGATTAATCAATTATGATAATATCTATGGGAATTGTTATTCCCGTAGATTCATACAACGCGAAGTGTGATTATCAATTTTCATAACAGTTGCAGTTACGTAGTGTAAAACGTTTTCTCACAAGATATTCACATTCCTATTCATATTTTATCGTTGCTCTATCTCAACATTAGCTGGCTCCCTTGTACACATTGAGAGGACCATTGTCGTTTGACCAGTTCAATTCTCGTGTTTATATTCCGATTCCAATTACTACAAGACGAAGTGTCAATGTCAAAATTTGAAACGCTTGCTTGCTTGACCATACCTAGCACAACTGTAATTTTTTAATGAAGGCCAGATGCCTACGACGTTTAAAATGTGTGTCCTTCCCTATTAAAATGTTTGACCATTTAAAAAAAGGCATGCCATCCAATGAGATATAATCAAAATATAGATTTAAGACCTAATGAGGCGCTTAGGAAATGGGGAGGGGATGGGAGAATTCCCCATGTATTCCTTCCTATGTCCCCCCCCCCCCCATCTTCAGAATATTCAACACCTAGTCACGCCTGTCACCACGGCTACAACTGAACAACTAGGCCTAGTTACAGTCATTATACTGGGGTGTGCTGACTTTTATTGTGGCTGGTTGTGTCAAACATGCAGAAGCAAAAACCGCTTTATCATTCCCCACCACTCGAAAAGAGTTCCTACACGCCTGGACCTAATAATCAAAGATATATAGGCCGATATATTGGAACTCCTTCGATTGGGGGGGCTCCAAAAGCTTTTTACAATGTTTTGTAGGGAATCGTAGGTTAGGAGGAGGAGGGGGGTGCGCGAAGCGCGTATGTTTTACAATATGTAGGGCCTAATTGGTATTACGGTACGCCTATATTTCATTTAACAACAACGCGCTTCATGTAAAACATCGCAAAAAGCATTTGGACTCCCCAACCGAAGGAGAACCTATATATTATAAGCACTGAAACGATATTATCATAGGCATGTCTCAAGATGTCTACTCTATGGATAGAGCTGAGGTACTCACGTGGTTGGGAACTCCCGGTCCCTATGATCCCAGGGGATGTAGACGAGGCTCTCGTGTCTGGGCCCCATCATAGGATGTTCTTGTTCTTCCTCGCCGGTGACAAGATGAGGCAGCGGTCTTCAAACAAGGCAACACGTCTGAACCACTACGATGACGCTCGCTACGCTGACTGTGTTGGATATGTCGCGCCGCGCTGCTTCCCCCACTATCACTACTCTCCCACTGACAGCGGCCGGTGGCTAGGGTTGCCAACCCACACACATGTTCTACTACCGCCAAGGTCAAGGCTATGTCTAATCCTTTATGAACATGTAGGATATGTTTACGGCCACTTAAAAAGCAACAGAATATTATATCTGCTGGGTTTTCGTAATTAAAACTGATTTCTTGTGTAGACTAGGCTAGAGAATTAGCCATAGGCCTAATGATATTATTCCAAAATTAGGTACACTGATCAAAAGAATTTAATAACGAAAATAATCGAAATACCATAGACTTCTCCAAGTTTCGCGTATTTTAATACACAAAAAATGCTTTTTGTTCGCTTCATTCTTTAAAATAATGTGAAAAAAATTATAAAAGTAGTATATATACTCAAATGTAAATTTAGCCAATCGAGATAGAAGTTAAATCATGCAACAGATTCTGAACGTATTCTTATATTTTTGTGCGAAAAATTAAATTAAATTAATTTAAAGTGTATAGGCCTACCTGTATGACATCATTAGCCATTTGTAGTCCCCACATACCACATATACGCAGTGACTTCTGATGGGATAAATAGAATCTACAAAGTGTTAAATTAGGTTTGAATGTAGAATGCTCTTTTCAGGACTGCGCGTGAAGGGCTTAACCAAGCGGTTTTATTAACACAACATGTTCTTAAAAGTCTTAAAAGCTATCGCAATCAGCGACAGGTTCTAATCAAATATTTGTTTCATGTTTGCGTTACGAGGAGTGAAACAGTTGGCACCATTGACTCATTTTCGCCATAGTGCTGTAGTAAACTAAAGCAGTTAAGATTTTATATAAAATTCCTTGGTATTTTTTGTAGCCTATATGCTAATACTAATAGCAGCAGAAAACGTTTTTGAGTGCAAACTATTCCCACAGTAGGCCTATTGCATTTTGGATGATCACAAAACATTTTCACAACACTAGGATAATCTTATAGGCCTACAAGTGTGGTGCTTATTTTCACATAAACCTATAGTAGGGTCTATAGCAACGAGTATATTTTAAAACGTTATTTAAGCTTTATTTGAACGTTTACGTTTATATCTGTTCTTGGTTTCGATAAGGCCTAGGCCTATAACGATGATTTTTGGAAAGTACATTGCAATCCGAATCTTCATTTTTTGTGAAATCTTGCTCTACCCTTGCAGAGAGGTGTGTGGTTTTAAAAAAATGATTGATACAGGCCGCAATGAATCTAGATGGGATTTAGGGCGAAGCCATAAGCTGCTTGAGGACGCAGGTAGACCCAGTGTCCAGCTTCTAATATTATTTTTCCTTGCTGTGGACCGTTTAGTGAATTATTAATAACACCGAATTTTCATATCTGTAGAACCCTGAGATACAGAGAAAATGAAGGTCTAGGTTATAACCGATAGGACTACCATGGGTCCTGTATCTCTAAAGGGTTCTCTGAAAAAACAGCATAATATGTGCTAATGGGTCACATGCGTGTAGTAGCCCCAAATGATTTCTCCCCGTCTGAGCCTGGGCCTGGGGTAGAATCAGCCCCTGGCGTAGAAGGCGAGAAAAGAGTCAAAGTCCATCTCGCAAACATTGCTAGTTTAGAAGTATTTTACCCGCGAAACTGAAGGTGAGCTCTGGCCGTCGAGGTGAGAAACTCCCCCTCCCACCCCTGCCTGTCGTTCTTACATCCCCTAAGAAAGAGTGGCACATAATGACCTAATTGGTTGGTGTGCCCTTAATCAAAATAAACCCTAAAAAAACTAAATGATTCCTGAATCGTGACATAAAAACGTGTTCCTAAACGTTAACTTCTCAGTGATTGCGCTGTACATATTTGGCAATGCATAACCGTACGTTAATAGTAGGACGGCTTATGCCATACTTTTAGTTGTGGTCCATGCGTGTAGTGTAGCGCAAGGTAGTATTTCACGAGGGAATTTTATTCAATCATCAAATTTCCTTAAACGCGACAAATCCAACATTAAATGGTACTCTTTCGGTTAATATGGACAGTTTTTTTTATGTGTACCTACAAAACCTTTAACGTCGCTATTTTAAATCTAAAGTACCTACAAAACCTTTAACGTCGCTATTTTAAATCTAAAGTACCTACTGATAAAAAACTGTCCATACCAACCGAAAGAGTTCCCATTAAATCTGATCTATTAGCCTAAGTATTTTACTTACTGTGTTAAGACATGTTGTGAGAGTCTGCTAAGATTCGAGAATCTGCTTCTGCTAGCTCGGAGAGTAGATGCACTCAATGATGATTCCATCTTCTAGTTCAATCAACCAGTGGGGAAATAAACTATTACTACGTCGCATACAAGCGTCAAATGTCAACGAGACAAACATAACCTAAACCACCAACAAACAACAATATCACTTTACCGAGACTCACAGCCATAGATACTACTATGCTCACAGCCATGTATAAAAATACTACATATTATTTTGATCTCCTAGAGAAGTTGCGGTGAGCCCCTCAAAATCTGCCTACGTCAAAATTTAAATTTAAATTTAAAAATCCAAATTAAAAAAATATATATATATCCAAGTTCAAAACTCGTTATTACAAGGAACACATAGAGGGATTTTCGTAGTTAAAAGAGTTCATAGTATGATTTATTACATTAACAACCATATGATAAAAATAACCATTTCATATACAATTTAAAATGACGTAAAGTAATGTGAAGAGTTTTTATCCACTAAAATGGTTATGAAGAACACAGAGGCGGTTATTATGCACCCTGCTGCCATGGTTACAGAGAGATGCAACATACAGTGGCAAAAATGCTGCGGTGGCTTGAAAAGGGTAATACTATAAATTATTTTAAGTTTAGAATAATGTGGAATTGCCTTGCTACAAATAACTCGTTGCACGATAACTCGTCCATATACCCATAGTACACCCATAATATACCCATAGTACATATGTAATTCTGGAGTTTTTTTAAATGAAATGTGAAATGAAAGCTTGTAGTTTTCAAAGCGTAGATTGTTTTATTTCCCGATCCCCGCATAGGATGTATCCGTGACTTTCGACTGCAGCGTGTTGACGATTTCCTCTGGAGTCTGGACACCTTGTAATGTCTTCGATAAGTCCACGTATCCCATGACTTGCTCACGTCAAGGTGCAGTCAGTAAGGCCGAGTACTTACATGGGGGGAGCTGTCTTGTTAGTTCATCAGCTTAAAAGCTAGCATTAGAAAGATTAATGATTGCTTGCCCTTCTAGAGGTCACACATTCCAATGTCAATACCACTGCCTCCTAGATGTTGCTCGTGGCTCCTCGTTCCCTGCCTGTTCACGCGCACAGTGTTAATTGTTGTCCTGGCAGCGCTAGTTACCGCCCCCAAAAGCTCAGTTTTATTTTTGTTGTTGTTTAGATTGAACTTTTAAATTAAATTTAAATTGAATTTTTAATTGAACATAGAAAGTCTGAATTAAAAATACACTACATTTTTATCGTCTCTACTTGACACAAAGCAAAAAGAGCTTTGGGGACGGCCCTTAGCTGCCAGAATGGCAAACAATCAAACTGTGCGTGGACACTGGACAGGCAGTGGAACGAGGACCACGAGCAAATGCATAGGAGGCAGTGGCTAATACAATCCACACAACAACTCTTCACAGGTATTATGTTTATCAATTATGGCCTATTTTCGGGAACAGCAGGACGATTAGCGTCTTTGTTATACTTACTAGTAAGTGTTGACGAACGTGCATGACCAAATATTTTATGCGACAAAATTCGAGCATTCGCTTTTTAGCTAGGGAGAGTACCTGGCAAAGCCCAAAGTTTTGCTAGACGTAGTGAGCGAGTCATAGTGTGAGAACCGGAACATTCATTGTCCGCCTCTCCATAAGCTGGATCCACTAGAATATTCCTCATAGCTATACAAGCAGAGTGTGCGTTATGCCAAACAGTTGACGCCACATTATCATAAAACTTCAAACCCTATCATGTCGTATGACTTATTATATCAAGTACAACTTAATATGCAATGTTCCCCAGGATACTCCACACATGACTCGCTCACTGTCCAAACAACGACTTGGCATTTACCAGGCGTTAGTTGGACTCAAGGCGACCTTTACACTCTGATGTTAGACACAACCGGTCAAAACAGGGAGATTTTTGGACTACTAGGAAAATTATAGAAACTGTTTTGGAAGGGCACACAATTGGACATGGTCAAACATGAGCAATCTTTCACGAGTAATGATGTGTTTTCGTAATATTTTGGGAAACCAGGCTCAGATACTAGCCGGTTCTTCTGTTAAATTAAATGTGAAGAACTGTGAATGACCAGTATATTTATGCGACAAAATCTCAGCATTCGCTATTTGACTAGGGGAGTGCTCGGAAAACGCCAAAGTCGTTGCTAGACGAGTGAGCGAGTCATGTGTTACCCGGTAACAACAAAGTACCCGGTAACATTCCATTTCCTCCCCCTACCTAAGGCTGGATCCAGCATGGGTCTTTCCTCCCTAGCCTATCACAGCCTAGAGTGGCGCGTTATGGCCTAACAGTTGACGCACACTTATTCCAAACAAACTCAAAACCCTAATCAACTTAAATGCAAATGTTCCCGGGTACTCAACACATGACTCGCTCACTCGTCTAACAACGACTTGGGCATTTTCCTAGTCTAGTTGGCTAGGGAGCCTTTATGCCCGGAATGTTAGAGACCCGCGGGTTCAAACAGGGATAGATTTTTTATTTCTGGAAAATTATAGAACACGTTTTGGAATGCATACAATAAATACTATGGACATTGGTCAACACAGCCAGTATGATTTACGAGTAATGATTGCTGGTTTCACTCAATCTTTGAGCGGAATTTTGAGAAACCTTGAGCGTGAACATTAGATATACCTTGGTCACTGCATGCAAACGTGATTTGATAAAAATTATTTGTTCAAAAATAAATATAATTGTCGTTAAATTAAATGTGACATTCTCTTCCTATTTTCAATTTATTATTTATTGTGAGTTTAAATCGTACCTGATTTTGCTCAAAATGTTAACTGCACGCTAAATACTTGTACTGGATGTCTGTTTAAAATTTCAGCTCAATCTGTTTGGCCGTTCTGGACAGTGGCGTATCCAGGAATTCATAAAGGGGGGGGGTTCAACCAATTTTTTCATAGATGTGCCGAGGCTAAGTGGGGGGTCCAGGGGCTTGCCCCCCGGAAAAAAAATTTCTTCTTCAAGGTCGTTTTGGTGAAAATCTGTGCGTTTTAAAGCATCACAATGACCAACCTTTTATCTACTAAAATCCAGATTTTAATCCAAAAAGTTTTCTATTTCAAGGTAATTTGGTGAAAATCTGTGCGTTTTTTAAACCATCGCACCAACTTTTTATCTCAAATCATGTTTTTAATCTAAAAGTTTTCTCTATCAAGGTCATTTTGGTGAAAATCTGTGCGTTTTAAAGCATCAAAATAACCAACTTTGTATCTACTAAAATCCTCCTTTAGTTAGATGGTAATTTGTAGCTATTTTATTTTCTCCTGTACACTTTTTTTTTCAAAAGGGGGGGGGGTTTCTCCCCCCTCCCCCCCCCCCCCCTTTGGATACGCCACTGGTTCTGGAGCAAAGTCACTCACAGACAAAGCCAGATCTAGTGCCGTTTGAGTTGAACAGTCGCTGCGCTCCCTCGTCTTATCAACTGGAATTACCGGTGGCTGGACTCGAACCAACGACTTGCACACTTAACATATTAAAAAATATATATATTCCAATTACATTATTGTTTATTTTAATTACATACTTTAATATCAATTCACACACAATTCTGTGTTCAAGGGCGATGCTCGTTGTGATATTCCTAACGATTGTACCAATGATCGTTGAATAATAATAAATAAATAACACTATTAATTTTGAACCTTTATATTACTCTTACTATCAGACTCTGTAATCGAGGTCCCTGGTTCCATCACTACAGATTTATAAACTATATCGTAACCCCAGTGCAAGACCACGACAACTAAAAAAATGTCAATTTGGAGTTGTTACTAGAGAAAAATTGGTCAGTACGAGATGTATGCAGTGCAAGGCCAAGATAACTCTAGTCCCAATAATTTCAAAGAGATGGCATTGTAACGCTCTAATGAATCCCAACAATTGACAGCAAGTGCCAGTGCAAGAGTGCGACATCTCTAGTTGTCGCACTCTTGCACTGGAAATTCCAAAAATAAACCACAACATCCGGTGCAAGATTGCGATATATCTCCAGTTGTTGTAGTGTTATATTGGTAGGAACACAATAAAGAAGGCACGGACTATCATAACTACACCAGGAACATAGTTTAAGTATTAGAAAACCTCACCACTGTATCAGAAGCATGGCGGAGCTTACAAGAATGCAATGAGACTTTGCTTGTGTTCATAGAAAGCTCAAAATTCAAAATTATCATAATTATCTTTATAACTTTTGTACAATTTGTTTGAAATGTTCATGTTTTAGAAAAAAAATTACCTAACCGACAGATGTAGCTCAGCCATAATTTGTACGAGACCCTGGTTCAATACCCACCAACCAGCAAAGCTGATTGGAAGTTTTTCCAAGAGTTTTCTCCAGTCGTTAATGCAAATGCATGTTGTTATGCTTTGAAAAAGCCCTTGGATATAACTTAAGCCGTATCCCAAGACCTAAATATGATTTCAAAAGAATGCAGTAAAGACGTCTGAAAAGTTAGTTAGGGACCTAATGAAAGAGCAGATTATTCTTTTGAAAATTTTTAACGGGACAGAACCTCACGAATCAACAATAAATTCAAATTGCCAGAATCAATCCAGCTGGTTTAAAATTAAATTTGGAGCAGCTGTGTTTTGTGTATTGTTTCTAAACACCTTTATTTAATACTCTAAAAAAGGGGGAAACTGGTTGGTGGTAGTTTCTGGCGTTGCACAATTTTTACACAAAATACAAAATTTGAAATTGTACCGGCAGTCAAAAAAGATCGTGCAACGCAAAAACTATAGAAAACCATAAATAATTTGATTTAAGTTGTAGATAAAGAACTATAGAAATACAAAAAACCGCTGATCAAAATTCAATTTGAACTAACTGGATTGATTCGGGAAATGTGAATATAATTATTATTATGAGGTTATGTCCCGTAAAAAAATTCAAAAAAATATTCTGCTTCTTTTATGATGTCCCTTTTTCATTCTACTTACTTTTCCGACGTCTTTACTGCATTCTTTAGGTATGTAGGTATATAAATTACTATGTCCATAATACCTATAGGCGCTATAGTTAATAGAGGGGTATGAAATTGTAAGGTGGGAATATTTTCCACGGTAAATTTAATTGAATTAGTGTCACCTTTTAATACGATTAACTGAATTGCTCCGTAAATATATAATCACTTTAATATCTGGAAATACTGATCACCGAAGGTTCTAACTTGTTTCCATCGCGTTCATCTGTTAAATTAGTAAATAAAGTAACCACTCTAAAAGATACTTTCACTTATTTTAGACAGACAGACATAAAATAGGTTTTGTCGACTTATTGGTTGATTTATTTATTTTAAATCCCCACTCCCTTTTCCCTCCGGTAACAAGTGCATAATCAGTACAAAAAACTGAATCAATTAGAAACATGCATGCACATATTGCACTCATGCAACATGCATAGTGCTTAAAGTAAGCATTAACTTATTAGTGTTTCTTATTTAAACTTATTTGTTTAAAAATATAATTATAAATATGTTTATATGTAGCATTCAGCATTTGAAAAACTAAACATACCTGGGTTTCCACAGTGGCAATAATGTTAAACTGAAATTTATTCTACGCACAAAGCAGCATATAATATTATGTTATCGTAAAAATATCTTGATTTACGGTGACGGTTGTTTTCTCTGTTAGCCAAGACACGCTATCGACTATTAACTAATCATTATATCAGGACATACAAACAATTAATTCCAAATAATTCCAAATATTTACCATTTTTGCCATAAATTGTAAATAAAATATAACATATTTTAACGTTTACGTGGGGCACATTCCAGAAATGACAACATCTCAAGTCAACCGCTTGATGGCACCTGTAACTGCTAGACCTATCGACATGGCTGGCGATGAATCTCCAAGTGAATGCATTATGGCGTTAATATGTTGTAATTATCAAAGAGCTAATTATATTTTAAACAGTTTTGTGAACTATACAACTCAATGTAAACTATTATAAACCCGTCGCATGCAATTGATCGTTTAAAAATAAATAAATTATAGTGGGAAACTTGCCGAAGTGCAACTCTTCATGTGTCTAAGTAGGTAAATTTGAGTGAGAATTGTAAAGGGATGTCCAAGGGCTGTTTGAGAGAAGCCAATCCCTTGCATTCGAATTCACGACTGAGGAAAACCTCGAGAAAAAACTTCAGTCACAATCGGGGATTTGACGACGACGAGCCAACATTGTCGGCTATTGTTTGTTTTTCATATTTTGTTTTGTAAGCAAGAAAATACAACGTTGGGAAGTCCGATAAAATTGATTTCCATAAAAATCCGAAGAGTAATTCCTTATGTCTTTGAAACTAATGGGAAATGCGTCAGACAAGGTTTGATCGAGTTTGTTAAGAAATACGTTTACTAACGCGACAATGTTAGAAATAGGAAATTGAATGAGGGGCTTTAATAGCATTATCGGACAGTTGAAGCCACGCATTTGTTTTGATATGTTTTTGATACTTATATTCTTTCTGAGTTGGGATAAACAAAGTATTTTCAAAAGCATTAATTATAAGCAAAAAATTAGTTTTAAACCCCTAAAACGTAATTTAAAATTGCATATTTAACAAATAAAAACTGTAACGTATTAACTAAAATAAACTGAATGCAAACGTCCCATTATTTTTAAACTTATGCAGTTTAAATCAACGTTATTTCAAGTTATTAAATTAATTTTAAATGTATTCATCGTCATACAAATATGGCGTTCTAATAGGTGTAATGTATTTTGATAAGGCATAAAATTATTTCTGCAATTGTGAAGTTATTTTTCACATTCCTCATGTGTGCCGTGCATAGGGATATTCATCGTCAAACAATGATCACAATAGAAAATGTCCAATTTTTAAATATAACCTCATACTCTTCATACAGAATTAATCAGGAACTTTGGTAAATGTAAGTAAAAATAGACCATAATAAAGTTGACATACTACTGTACACAAACATACTTGTTTCCTCGTAAATAGATCCATCTGCGATATGAGTCTCCAATTATTGCGCGTTTGATTTCGAAGTAGGCCTATAGATCTTCAAAAATGTGTGGAGTCACGCATATGACATATTATTATTAGTAGTAGTATGATTAAAAGTATTATTTCATATTGTTCTAACTCCATATACCTATTTATACACCTGAAGGGGGCATGCATTGCACAGTGGACAATTTTCCCACGAGAAATACAAACAAAAAATTTGATTATTTAATGAATTACAGTAAATCGACACACTCTTACTTATTAAGATGAAAATCATAGAAAGATTTACAGTTCATGTTCTGTAAATTTTCCGGTCTACATATTCTATAATATTGAGTTGCGAAAACATGGCAATATATGCTCGAAATAATGTGCAATAATATGATCGATCCACCCCAGTCAAATTGCCATGCTTCACAATGATATGGTGAATGAAGTACACATTTGAATATTGACTGTGAAGTAGGATGGTGGTAGTTGGATCACAACAAAAGTATAATAATAGTCGTCCACTAGATTTTGACGATTTTTTACTAGCTTCACGTTCTGTATCGTGTATAGGGGTGTGGAAATGGTGATTTCACTGGTTTGAATCGAATATCGATGATAAGTTCGAAAATTGAACACGAATAATTTTTTAGCAAACAGTATAACGATTACCGTATTTACTCCTGTGTAGGTCGCATATAAATTAAAATGCATAAAACTGGTGAACGAGCCACAATCGCATGCAACAATTTAAAAACTGTTCGTATCGATTTTCAGTAGATACGTGTAATTGTTCCTAAACTTGATGTGTTCACCCTTGACCTCGTAAAAAAGTAAACATGCCGTAAAATTTCATATCCGTACGTAGCTATTGCAACAGGCGAAGAGTAGAATGCCACACCCGGGGCTTCCGGCTGGAACCGGCAACACTGCGATGGTGGAGGTGCCGGGGCGGATTTGAAATTCGAATACAATTTATTAGAATCGAACCGTATAGTTGGCAAGTTACTATTTGCGAAAATTATTTGAATTTCAAATATTATCACACCCCTAGTATCAAGTTGAAATTTAAAATTATGATTGTACACAAAATAAAAGCCAGACTTGTTACATACACGTCTAACGGAACTGTTAAAAACTTATAAAGTTTTACCTTGGAAATCGTTTCTTGGCAATGTCATATTATCACTCCGACAACCCATTGATAAGATTAGCATCACGATATTTTAACTTACGCAAAATTTGTTATATAAAGCCATTAATAATTGTACACTATTTATTATTTATTTCATTTATGTTGTGTGTTGTGATTGTGTTCTATTGATAAACAAATGAACTTTCTTTGTTTTGCTATAACATTTACACTAATTACATATTTAACAATAATGATTTATTTGAACACTAACCTTGTGCCAGTCAGATCTTCTTTTTATCAGCAAGGTTTTAATTTTAAATATGTTCATCTGTCTGTGATAGCACAAAAGTGAATTCCAATGTTAATTTTAAACTGTTTTACTTTGTAAGCTAATGTTTTACACACAATGTTAACTCGGTATTAAATAATTTACTGACCATGTACCATGTAATAGTGTTATCACACATAAATACCTATGTACAATAAAGAACTGAACTGACAAACATTTTTGGCAAACAAATACTTATTTTGTTGGGAGACGTTATTGAATTGAGTTTATTTTGTAGTGACAACAAAAGTTCGTGAGTTTTATGATTTGTCACTTACTCACTACTAAACGGCAAAAATGTGATTCACAAAGTTATCAAACTATCAACTTACAATTATTAGGAACAAATCAAACGAACACAATTTTAACCACAACATTGCCGAATAAACAGGTTTGAACTGGTGTTCGGTAGAATGAGATATTACTGGATCCGTTTTATAGTTTCGAATATCTCTCTTCCTTTGGATTTGGGTCAGAGTTTCGTAAAATTGGTAAAATTTGGTAAAAGGTAATTTTTGTCTTGTGGGTTGTTGTTGTTAATTCATAGCGGAAAACGTTCACATTGTAACATTTTAAAGTTATTACAGACGAAGATTGCTCGTACGGTGGATAAATGTATTTTTTTAGGAATTGCATAAAAGCCCTAAACAAAAATTAATACTTATAGACTTATTTTGACAAAAATCAAATCTGGCTTATTGTTATTACACTTTGAAGATTACCAATTTAAAATAAATCGTCAGAAGCTAATGGACTAACCATAGCGGTGTCGAATGCTTTCCGTCATCATCTTGAACGTCGTCAATGTAGTTAATATTGTGCAATCTGTAAAGCGTGTTACGGAATGTCCAAAACCTACACAATAACGGCATTGCAATCAATGACGTTTCACCCTCAACTCAAGTTTATATACATAGAAATGCAAAATTATTTGTATAGAGATAGAATTTTATTGCATTCATGAAACTTTACAATTTGATCAACCTTAATTAGCATAGTAAATGCTAGTTATTGACACAACCTCATGTAGAACGACGTCTCCATCTCTTTCCTTCTCTCCTCACTTTTACTAGCTTAGAAGAAAGCGGCGGCGGTCTACTTAGAAACCAACAATCACGATCACTTGGCTCAGACTTAGGTGAAAAAACCAACATACTGATTAATCTCAACTTGCTTACTTTTTAAAACAGTTGATCGATATTAAATTAGTTTTTTGATTCAATTGTCCTAATCCTTGTAAGGAATGCATTCTTTTTACTACTTCTTAAATTTGTAAAATGTTAAAATCTTCGATTAAAATTGTGATAATTATTGTGATTGTAGTTAAATCTGAATCAATATTTAAAATACAAATGTGGCACTCAGTCATGCATACAGCGCACCGTTAGATAATACACATGTGTCCCAAGTATCCCGCCTGCCTGCCTTCCTTAGAGGTTCCGAAGAAAGAGCCTTATAACAGCTCATTATAATGTATAGTCTACATGATAATATGTGAGTTTGATCAGCAATTAATACAGAGGAACGTCGGCCGTACTCCCCAAATCAACTAACATTTTTTCCAACTGATGGCTAATATCTATTAATAATACGTATTCTTAATACCTCGCATACACAAAATGGAAATGTTTTTAAAAAATAAACCGAAGAACACATATTCATTCGCCAGGAATTCGATTTTTAAGTTTTGCAACAATATTTACATTTAGAATAACTTTCGTCGCCCCTGACTCTTTCACGTAACGCAATACTTAAGTTTATCGAGTTGTTTGTAATTGCTTTATAAGTAATTATTAATGCTAATGACGTAGGACTTGCGTTTGCCCACGTCTTAAAGGAAGATCTATATTCTATCAAATCAGCACTGAACATTTTATTTTTCAAATACAATGCTCACAGTTTCGTAACAGCTTGATAAGTGAACACCGCCCATGACTTCTTGTCAGTTGTAGGATAACATCGAGTGATCAAGACAAAATCAACAGGTAATTTTACACAAAAACATTACATTTTGTTTTATGGTCCCGAAAAATTATGTTCTTTCACCTTCGTTGCATCAACATTCAACAATGATTTAACATGTTTACTGTTCAATCTTCAACACAGATACAATGACAAGTAGCATGATTGTTTTTGGGTTACAAACAATTTGCATTTGAACCAAGTAAAGCAAAGAAATGTTTCTTTCTACTGAATATCTTGTTGCTGGTTTCAGTTATCAAATTAATTATCATCTTATTTAATACTTTAATCACATATTGCTGGATGCAATGACACACCCATAGTTATTTTCAAAACGTATCACTCGTTAATAAAACTGAAAACAGTTTACGCTGTCGAAGACTGGAGCGTACGAGATGGCGGCTGGTTGCGGAGTTGCGCACGCGCGAAGCGAAGTCATCCATTTTGTCCGGGCTCGCGCGGGAAACGCCAGCGCTCGCGCACACAGCACACTGGAGCTTTGCTGCTGAACCAATCGCAACACTAGAAACTTGTGGCTTGTCGCCGAACCAATCAGAACACAAGACAATTCAAGGTTGTTTTATACCCAATCAAACACATTGTAATAGTCTACAACTGTTTTAGAATCACGGGCATGTGAACATGGAAATCTGAATGCAGTTTTTCACTACTAATTTTAATATTGTCTACATCCTATTATACTAGGTACTAAATACTTGTTTCTTTTCATTTTGGTGACAACTATGAAAAATTGAGCACCTGAGCGTTGGTGACGCCAGCTTCATTTTAAAAGTAATTTACATGAGATGAAAAATCAACAACACTTGTTCGTCCTTTGATTTGAAGCAGACGCTTCATACCCTCGCAACTGAACCTCAACAGGTAATCTTATATACATGGGCGATGTGATCGCGAGTTCTGTTGTAATAGTAAGTTGTAATCTAGTTAGCATTTAAACGTCCTGGCAGTGTATGTAATTAGAATTTTTTCGCGATGTATACACCTAACTAGTATAAGTTATTTATACACAACAGCAAAATTGCAATCTCATTCTTATGTTTTGTTTGTATTTGCACATTTCTCCGAGATAACTGTACATCTCATACGTCATTATAATCTAAGTTCAGAGAAAGGGTCTGTAGGTTAAGTCATCTGACATCCACCCAAGATGGGGGCTGCGATGACATTATGGCTAAATGGAGGTCCTACATTGATGTCTTGAATGAACTGAGCCTTTTCTTCAAGATTTCGGGTGAGATCGCGAGTTCTATGAGCAAGTCGACTTCCTGTTAGGAGTTCGTTTCTTCGCGAGTTTTTGTACAAGTCCGAAGCACAGAGCATTCATCGAACCCACGATATTCTTCTTCGTGGAGAACTAACACTACCTTATAGTTTCTACGTCTACTCGGATCACAATACTCCATTGTTTATCGTATTTTCAACTTACACGAACAAGTTTAAATGACACTTTATAGTTTATTGACGAACGACTGAATGGACCACAAGATAAAACTCGTCATTGTCTTTAATCATCGCGGGAACTGCAAGGGGAGAGCTATTTAGCATAGTTTCTAAAATCAAACCGTCTTTCACTAGTTTTAAGAGATATTTATGAAAACGACTTGAGAATCATAAACATGGGGAGATTCTTCCATGACTCGGCAATCCTTGGCAAAGTGGATTTCCAGTTTATCGTTGTTTTATAATCCTTCAATCACTACGTTCTTCTTCTTCTTCTTCTTTTCGTCGTCGTGTAGTCATGGGCCACGCGGACTAGTGGCACGTCCGTCTCAGACTCTGGCGTAGGTACATGACACACGCCTTCCCTCGATCCGTAATCAGGTCATAGAGTTGTCCTTCAACGTCGAGTAGAGGAATTGGTGAAGACACGGAGAAATTACCAATGTTAAGAGTTTCCCATTGTCAGACAGCGCTGTTCGGGAAGCGTGGCGGGGGGAGCGGGGGCGGGGGCCGCGTCGCCGCCGCGAGCTCTCGCGAGGAGCGATCGCACGCAGCTGAAACAGACAACCTGGCCTAGACACTTGCACGGAACCATCTGGAGACTAGAACAACACGGGGCTGCGGCAATGCCGACAGTTACGTGCAAGCGTCCTAACAACCTCAACCGTAGCCCAACATACGAAGAGCTGACTCGAAGTTGGAAATACTTAACATTGGATTCAACCATAAGTTGCGATACATTCGTTCAGTGAAAGAATCACGAATGACATTTAATCAATCCCACTGTCATATTTTCGTATCGTCGCAATAATGCTACATTTCTTGATTCCGTTATGCCGATTCCCTCAAAAAATGCGAACCCGCAGTTATAGGAAACAAATAAAACCAAATTAATCATAAATAAAAAATATTTTTTAAAGGTTTTTCAAATAAAGTCTATAAAATGGAAGACGCTCACAAAAATCTTTGCACTCGACCAAATCAACCCAAGAAATTAATTTGAATCTGTTTGCAGATATATTTTGTCGTACTTAGCAAGCCGGTATAGTAGATACAACTATTCCCCTTGATTTACTTATGGTCTACGTCTCAGAAAGATGATTCCGTCACTCGACTGTGCCAAAACAACTGTTGTTTTTCATGATACTCGTTTGAATGTCTCGAGTACCAACCTGACGTTTAGCGCCCACACTACTAAATTAATACACTGTGTGCACTATTATAACGTTTCTATTAGATTAGACATTAGAGACAATTTTAATTTACAATTAGTTGTGTGGTTATTAGATGGCGCTTCGTTTTTTCCGCGACAAGTAGCCGAATAAGTAATAATACGTTGTGGGGCGTGTAAGTTTCGCACTGTACGTAACGCTCCTGACTTGTGTGACGTCAGAGATAAAGTGCTCAGATGGTAGAAGTGCACTCGGCTCCTAAATGGTTCGCCTTAATGAAGCCGCGTTTTCGGCACTCGTATTCTAATAAAACATTCTGTCAAACTATAAAACATAAGGTTTTAATGCAGCCTGCCTTTAAGCACATCAACACACGGCATGAATGTCTGATATGATGAAACAAAGTAGGGATGTCAAATAAATCGATATTTTGATACGATATCGATGTGGGAGTATTTTCGATAACGTTGTTTGGATACTAACGAAATTTTGAAAAATGTTTTTAAACAATTTTTTTAAACGTAAAAAGCTAAACGAGACAGGAATTTTTGGGGGACGTATGTATAATCCCTTAATAAAGCTCTAGAAGTAAAATGTTGCTTATTTTTTCCAATTTCATTTCGTTTGATTAGACATGGTAGAAGAAACTGGTATATTTTAATGCAAATTCGTCTTGACTTTTAAAAATGGTGGAGGTGCCGGGTAATTCAACGTGAATAAGGAACGAAAACATCGTTACCGGTGTACATTTTTGGCAATACAATATCACCCCTTTAAAGCTACACATTAGTATTAGCAGGCCTTCTACTTATGACACAATCTCATTTGTATTTCCCTTTAAACTTTGAAACTTTCTTTGCACAATAACTTGTTTATATAATTATATTGATATCGATGGATGTCGAAATTTTTGTGTGTTATCGAGAATTGATCATAGTCCAGAATTGAATGAAAAAAATGTTGTTCATAATGTAATAAATAAATAAGATGTAACAACAAAACCGTTACGAATGCCAACAAGCCCAGACGTGTGAGCAAGTGTGAACAACTAATCAAGGTCATACAACATTACGTTTGATTGCAAACTTAAACAAGTTATGGCTATTTACAATATAATTGCACACAGCACACACAGTTATTAACAGTTACAGATCTTTAACAATGGGTTCATTCGTAATTCAGATTTCATAATTAAAGAGATTGGCAATAAAATAATGTGTGTTGTTAATAGAAAGTATGCACCTGGATATTTCCTCTGTAAAATATAGATTAACCCTTAGTTTTCAATTATGAAAGAATCCAACAATAAGCATCTCCTTCTTTCTCATCAGACTTAAACACTAATGTGTTGATGAATGTTTTTGTATAACCCTTTTGAAATAATATATTGTTATGGCAAAATAATTGAATTTCAGTACATCTTGGTTGTTGATCACGGTTGAAGACTTCTACTAACGTTTCAAGGTCACGTTACCGTGAATTATAACGTTCGTGAGCCTACAAGATTTAAAAAAAATCACAATTTTTTTTTTTAAGTCTACACCTAAAATTAAGATCTATTGCTTGTATGAGTATTGAATCAACTTTTTTTTGTTTTGTATGCGTTTAGTGCAAAGTACCAAAATTCTGTCAATAAATGTAACGAGAATTAAATTACTAGGTAACAATAAATGAACAACTTATGTGTGACATGGTACTCGAGTGTTTGTTTCATCCAAAAAGCTCAAAAAGTTATATGTTTCACGGTAAGTGACCTTAATAAAACACAGATCATGATGCCAACATCCATCAACATTTATCTATAAGGGAAATCACATTGAATATCCATGCAAAGATGCTACGGGCAGTTTTAAGGGTTGGTTCATGGTGTCAGGTGTAAGAGGACAACTTGTTATACCTGTTCACAATCTACTTTTCAATTGTTTAATCATTAATCATTAAGTTAATATTTTTTATTTTAGTAATGAAGTTCGTCGACATGTAATTATAAATAATGTGTCTTTCAAAGTGAAGGAACACAATGATATTAAAACAAAAGATTGGTCCGATAATGAAAAACATATTATTTTTTAGATTGAAAATGTATATGAAAGTAATTAGAAGTGCTATTATATTTACGGTTATTTGTAAAGAAACAAAATATCATTCAGGTGCTAATTTAAAAAACCTGTACATATAATGTTATACCTTTTGTTTTGCATAATGTCGGCACGTAGTCTTCTCGTCCTGGGAAAGGTCTTTCTCAAACCTTCTCGCACGTCTTCTCCAAAAGTCCAAGCATGTGTATTGCGCTCACAGGTGAACTTTATAATTGACAGTGTCAAAAAGTGATTCTATCGTCTAAAGCCATGATTATACAGCACAATGTGGTGTTGGTGCTCCCCGAATGACTGCGGTTTAAGACTAGGGTGCCCTCGTAAGAACGAAGTGCGATAGTGAGAGCTCGTGAAATGCATGTGAACAAAATGGCTTCTTGGCGCAAAGCAACAAGTTTAAGTTTAAGTTTATTGCACGTGTCTCATATCCATGGAGCACTCGAAGTTTGACCACTCGCAATAATAGAACAAAATAAGTGTAGGTAAAAGAAATCTCGAAAAGCACTTTAAACTTTGCTCAATGACAAGAAAACAACATACAAGTGCTGCAAAAGTTGTCGCGAGTAAGATTCGTGATGGTGCAGCAGACATTGATATTTCTTCTAAATTGCGTGTGGACAGGCTGTTTATATTGAGATTGTTGTGCATTAGACGTAGAATACTCGCATACCTGGAAACGACGCATACGCAGAATGGCGTCTCGGATTGTATTTATTCCTCAACAATGATCTCCGTTCAAAGGTACTCGAAACTGAATGCAAAATAGTAACAAAACTTTTAATTAAAATAGTTTAAAGTTTTATGATTTTCTTCCAAGCGGTGCTCATGTGCTAGCTTCCTCTTACTTACATTACAGAGTCGTGACATGGATGAGGAAGTACCATGCTAAGGAGTAGGCTTATAACTTTGTTGAGCTGCATTTGATTGCAGATCTGTTACAGTAGGGAATTCACTGTTCATGCGTGGATGTTTGAACAAGTGTACAATCGAAGGTTTAGGAACAGTTCATGCTTAATATTAAAATATTAGATAAACATTAAATTGGACTACGGTCGGCTTTGGAAGTTTACTTAACATCATACTTCAATCGTGCATAAGGTACAAAGAACACATGAAATTATTCGGTATTACTTTCCTACAGACAGACGCTAAAAAACATGAATTACATTTTGTTGCCCGTGAAACTTCTCCATAAGTAAGATTTATAAAATCATTTGTACAATTAAATGGGTAGACGTTAAAACAATATATAATATGTGTTTAGTTTATCAACATTTACCCATTTGAAACACTAAAATGTTGTTTTATGTCATGTTTGAGACATTTAATCGAAAAAACGAGTGATTTAAAGCATTCTACTTAAATAACTTCCAAAACTTCCCATTCTAAGGCGGATCCTAAAAGGAAAAGAATACTAAGTGAATAAAATATGAACTTAATATTATGTTTACACATGACAACGTAGAAGATTAATTTGTACATTCAAGAATCTTATCAAACTTGCATCCAGATAAAATAAAAATACAACTACATGAATTCATAACTTAAAAAGTATGTAAATTAAGTTTTTATTTCGAACAAGCTTAAGGGAACAAAGGAAGCAAAATAAAATAAAAACCAAAATAGTTGCATATCATTGTATTTGACATTTTACAATAAGCACGTGGTATTCTATTCAAAATCAGATTTCACATTAAGAATATGCGTATAAAATATTAATCAAAAATTCATTCACAATAATTAATTAAAATTTAAAATTAACTCAAAGCAATTATAACATCTACAAAAGTATCATATAAAAATAGATGAGTCATGCAGCCAGACACTATAACCTGCCCGTGGCGGCGCGAAAATGAGAGCGCGGGAGGCGGGGCTTAAAAGCGTCGTGCGGGCGTTGTGTGGGTGATGGCACAATAACATCAAACAACAGGGAGACACCAAGTGTACACACGTACAGGACTTTTATTCAAGTTGAAATGTCAAGAATTGTGTTATTTACAAGGAAAAAGAATCTATAGAAGATATGTGACAGTGGTGACAAACAATATTCTTGTATGTATAAAGTGTGTCGGTTCTCATGATTTATAAAGTTAGTAATACTCTATTATAATATGAGAAACTATAAGATTTGAACAACGCGAGTGGGGCAGTGTTATGTAATGCATTGTCTAAGTCTATGCACACTCCTTAACAAAACTTTGTGCGTTACAACGTCTTCTTTTCGAAAGCGTGTGCTGTGGGGTTAGCTCACATTCTTGGAGCTAGTGATCAAGAAGTTGAAGTGTGCGAAAGATTTGTTAAGGAGTGTGGTGCTTATAATGCTGTGTGGACAGTCAATCACCAACGAGGTAACCCCCTTTCCATTGAGTAGGCCAGCCAAATGTCGAGACAATATATTTCAAACATACATATGATCATGTTTTCACTTCATTTAGCCTTTCTACAATAATACCTATTGTTAATAATTGGGCTTCGATATTTATTTATTTACTTTAACAACTTTTCACGATTTACATTTTTAATACGTATTTTAAACAACAAAATATCAACAAAAGTTTAATAGTTGTACAAACACAAACATTTAGGGTAATGTTGAATATAATTTTAAGTGGCTTTAAATTGGCCCACTCATTATTAACTAATTTGTATTTAATTTTTACAATGTGGTATATAAACAAATCATTATTAAATTTAATTCTCTCATGTGACAATCTTATGGCAGTAAATGTTTTAATGTGAATTATGCAATTAACTTACGATCACTTAAAAAAAAAACATTGTTTAAATTGGTCACTGTAATCAATACAGAATCGGAGAAGTTAACAACTTTTGTCAAAAGAGAGAAGGTAGGAATTAAAACTCTGCTATAAATCATCACATTATCTACCTTGGGACAATACTATATATTTGTAGTGAGTGATTCAACCACGATTGAATAAAAATGCTGGTTATTGAATTTTTATGACAATCGTGACCATTCTTGACAATCGATCATGTTTGTTAAGACATTTGGTTGACGTAAATGGAAAGATTATTAAAAAGTTGATAACAGAGTTGCCCAAAAGCTCAAAATGATGAGTTATCTTCACATTTGAGCTTGGAACCCTATATTGACAAGTAAACTCTAATGTTTTAACTCCTAATCACTACTAAGTGAAGAATTTAAGATTAATCGACAGCTATGCATTATGCTAAACTTACTTTACATTATATTTACCGTATATGTTTAAATAACATGTATATCGTTTAATTAAACAAGTCAAATACTATTTATTCTAAGTACTCAACAAAATTATAATTAACTTTTTTGAGCAATGTTTTTTAATACGATCTATGTATAAAATGCATGTGATTATTAAAATCTTTTGGATGCAGATCAGCCACGTATCTGGTGCAATGTGACTAAAATTCAATATAACTGTTAACGGCAGTACCGCTTGAATTTCTTGTGCACGATGGCATGTAGTATTTTCATGCCGTGTGATCATATGCGTCTGGTTGCACAAGCTTCAGACTGTTATAAATAATTGCCATCAGTGCAAAATTGTAATTGTAAAGCAGTGATTGATTATGGCAATATACATTACATTTATTTTATATTACAGCATTCAAAGAAATGGTGTTGTCAATCTAGGGTCCAAAGCAGTACTCTATTCTCTCTAAGAGCTTTGGAAGAAGAGCCAAACTCTTTGTCTCCCTGGCAATATTATGATTGAAAAGAAGAAGCGTCCCCTTTCACACCTTTTTCAAATGTAATTGCATGTAAAGAAATCATATTTATGAACCAAGAGCAATACATCCAAATTAATTATCTCTCGTGAGTATTGGGCAGAATAAAGTCACTGGTAGCCTTCTTTAGCTGGATTCAAGAAACTGTATCTTTGCCCAAGTGCCTCGCACAGGTACAGTGATTGAAATAATAATAATAATAACCAACACATAATTTCTAGTTTTCTTCACAATATCGGCAGTATAATTACCATTATAAGAATATTGACTATGGAATGAGATATATTTCAGAATGCTCAGATGTGTGAATGCAAAGGAAAAAAATCTATTTGAAATAGTATACATATTAAAAATAAGATAAATTTCGTTAATACTCCACAAAAGGTATTGTCCCTACAAGATTGCAGTGATTAAGATTTATGACTATCGCTAAGAAGGCATAAATATATAAACTAATGAATCTCATGAATGGTAAATTGTGCAATGTGAGGAATGACGCTTCTCCTTGTAGTTAGCCCAGAGAAGTGAGTTTGAAGCCCGCTCTCCCACAACCCTTCGACCGAACAGACTTCGAAGGTTGGGGCCAAAAGTAGAAAAAATTATACATACTGGACCACACCCGATTGAAACACACTAACTACCAGACATTCCAACACGAAACTGGAGTTAGAACCCTTCCGACATCGTTGTATCTACTCCATTCTTGTCAGGGAGAACAACGGGGAAGAATAATAACACCAATTAGATGTGTTTGAATTGTTTCTGGTGGTAGTGTGTTTAAAAGTCGGTGGCAGCAGTGATTACAGTGCGGTTAACGGGAGAGTAGCTTACATGAGTCGGGCAGTGGCTTTTCCTCTGCCACCATTAAGGCCGCTCGGTCGAGGGGTGCTGGCATCGCATTCACACAGTTTAACATGCTCCTGGAAAAGAGTCAGCATACCTGGTTTGGGTAAGCTAGCCAACAAAACAGGTCACACGGGACACTCAGCACAGACATCACCAAAGGCAGACACAGTTTGCCTCGAAACTTTGAGAGAGAATCAAGGAAAGTAATTGTACACATTTTGTTGAAATTATTTTTTAAATTAATTTAACTGTTTTGAGTTTGGTTGAATTTGGCACGTACCTTTTCTTCACAAAAATCACACAATAATTGAAATTTCACGTGCTTTGTTATCATGTCCTTTAAACATGCCCAACATCTCAAGATGCGAATGATGTTTATTTACTTGATTGAATATTAACTTCTCACAAACAATACTCCCAACATCAAAGGTGTGAGTAGCAGTTGTGCATTGATTGATAACGCAGTTGAACTAGTCAACAATGAGTTTAATGAATGTTCATTTTTTAATACGTTGCCAATAAATTTGGTACACATTATTCCCTAATGGTACGTGTCATTGACACTTGCAGTGGATAAGTGGACTGTTTCTCCTCAAACAACAAGAATCGAGTTTAATTAAAAAATATTTCAACAAGATTTGTACGCAAACTTCTTATAAGAGTTAATAAAGGAATGAACCGTCCATCATAACAACACTTATCAGTTCAACACATATTATTCTTCACACTATTTCGTGTGAGCAGCTAAACCTTCTCTAAAACTCCTAAAACACTTGAAGGCTGAGTTATTTATGTTGTATTTTCATTTGTGTAGACCGAGAACCAGATAGTTCGTTCGTCACAGCTTGTCGCCTAGTCAGAGCGTTCACCCGAGTTAGAACACTAGATTCATTACTACACTCTATCATAATATATCAATAATACTGTGACGATTATATTATTACAATCTCGTCTTGTGCTAGGTCCACGTTAGTGCAGCACTCTGCCCATGGCAACAAGCTGTGTGTCCCTAACACTAGAGCTTGGAGTTCTGGGTCGGTTTTAACGGGGTATCCTCACTACTGCTGATCACCGTCTCTTTGCTTACAGCCGCACTGTTGTCCTCAAGTCTGAAATGCGAATGATAAGTTACATTAAGCAAGCGTCCTCGGTTCGAGTCCTGTTTGTCTTCCGGGCACAAGTGTAGCCTCAAAGCAGGCTCTCGGAGATGTGTAAATCTGTGATTGTCACTCCAAGATGCGCGCGTACAGTGTCGACGGTTGAACCCTAAGACTGTCCCAGTGCAATGGTCACATACATCCACGATGGCGTTATGCATATTGTCCCAGTGCAACGGTCACATACATCCACGATGGCGTTATGCATACTGTCCCAGTGCAACGGACCTTCACATCTCCCCAAGTATACGAATCTCAAGCCATTATCTTTATCAAAGACAGAACAGATTTGACATCTTCCGAGATCCTACCTTTCAGCAAATACACAAAAAAAGTAAATGTTACAGATACACAATTTGCAATGTCTTTGTACTCTCAGTTACTATTCCATATTTTATTTATGTAAATATTTTAGTCCAAACGTGACTTTTTCTGCTTATCTAATTTTGAATTTCAAAACATTTAAGGAAGTTGCATAGTGGAATTTTGTTAGAAATGAAATTACTAATTTGCAGAGTGAGATGTCCAACATATGAAACTAAAATATTTACACAGTAAAAGCACTAACATTTATTACAACGCGGAACTGGCATGTACATACCATAAAGTGCATATTACACAACGACTAAAACACTCGGTCTACACTGAAAACTGAGTGATGGTGAAGATATTTTACCAGTGGTGAAGGTGTATTAAGTGTTTGTAAATATTTTAATGTGATTAATCGAAAACATCTTAAAAGCTTGTGTTTGTGTTTTGCGTGACTATTTCTTTACTTAATCTAGGTGATTTAACCTGTGAACTAAAACTAGATTTCCCTGATTTTTGCTCTCCTAACTAGTGCGATATCTCATTATAAACTCGTCATTCAACATCAGTCGTTGAATACACTTCGAACAGCGGATCGTCTGTAACCGTTGAATCAGATCCTTTTGGAATGTCTGATGGGTGCGACCACTTGTGCTATAGTAATGGCGTTTACAACATTTAATGGCGTAGGTATAGCTAAGGATGAAATTTTACGCTTACACATTATTTACATAAACAAGGAGGATTTGAGGTCCAACACAATAATATGGGGAATACGCCATTTCAGTTTCCAAACCAGGAAATATTGACGTTCAAGTATTTTACAATGTAAAATACATTAAGAGTATTTAACATATGTTTGTTATATATATATACATAACATTATTCAGTTACTCATACTTTCTTACAGGGTGGTGTTTTATTTACCACTCTAGGCTCAATTCCAAAGACTGCCCATCACTAACACAACAGAGATGATTGCAGCTGATCCCATGCTTTCAAGGAGGTGCAGTAGATTAATGTTTAATGTGTCAGTTTCCAGCACATGCTTAAGTGGTGTTTCAGTTTCAAACATAAGCCTGTGTGTCTACTGATACCTTCATGAGATTCGTTTCAATAGCTTACTTACAGTTTTTCCTTGGTCATGCGTGAAGATCTTGCTTCCCTGCGTTGATGAGGAGAATTATATAGTAAGAGAAATGCATTTTATTTCTTGACGTCTATTAGCGCTAGCTTGATGTGGGGGGGGGGAGAGAAGTTGCGATCTGGGAGAGCAATAATAATTTGTTACACATAATGTAACCATTTTCAAAATACATTACTGTAAACTTCACTAATTAATTACTAAGTTAAAGTATTTCAACAATTTCTAAAGTTGGTCCCTAAAGTACCATATATGTTAGATAGTTTTGGACACATTATATAATATATACATTTGATTAATTAACCAAATCTAAGCATTTAGGAACACAAATCAATCCGTTCATGGTTCATATATAATAGCAACAAGGGAGAAGAAGGAAAATTGAACCGAATCTCTTGAAGGTAGTGCTAGATAGATGAGCTCAAAGATAGCACTTTGATGGTGAATAATATCAAGCAACTGAACTGCCGTGTATGATAGATAGTACATGCTGTTACATGACACACAATGATTCCTACTCACCCATACAACCTACTATCCCGAAGACTCCCCCTTTGATACCATGGACACAAAAAAGAACGAATCAGATTACAAAGTCAAATCAAGGTCATAGCACAAAAGGCCGCCAGCATTCAAAATCGCTCTTATTAATGCAAAAAATACATGGCCATTTTCTCAAAAAAAGTTCAAGAGATAAAAACTCATCAAAAATACAAACGTCAATACAAAATAACAAGTCAATAATTATGTTAATGGCTACTGGTCTTGTGAGTAGTTTTTAACAAACTCTTTGATGTCTCATACAACGGCGCCATGCACGTTAAAACTAATAATCTAATTATCATTAACACAACCTAAGGATGAAGCCTAGAAATGGTTTTTCCAACTGTTATTTACAGTTTTATGGGTTGGGTAAAAAATTATCAAAATTTATTTTTATTTTTTCAAGGGTATGTGTATTGCTAAAATTTCTAGGTTTTTTATTTTAAAGAGGAAAAATTGCCAATGCACCATTTTTCTTTTCAGAGCTTCAAAACTGCTGAAATAATCTTTTAACCTCAAACTCAAAATGTGAATTGTGAGGTAGCACGTTTTCCAATAACTCGGAAGTATTCTACTTAATTAATCATTAGCGTACT
Source organism: Sweltsa coloradensis (assembly GCA_024449915.1). Classification (NCBI taxonomy): domain Eukaryota; kingdom Metazoa; phylum Arthropoda; class Insecta; order Plecoptera; family Chloroperlidae; genus Sweltsa; species Sweltsa coloradensis. The sequence goes on from JAMZAV010000090.1 coordinate 136,908, forward strand.
CACAAATTCATAATAATCTAAACTTTTTTAAATTGGTTAATCCACATTTGAAAAGCTGATCTATTTCAGAAAAACATCGTATTTACAAGGTTTTCGAAAGTGAATACAGTACTTATTATGATGTATTTCCTAACAATAATGAAAACCCGGAGTGTAATATATGCAATTATCTTCAACTTTACTATCACGTTTAGCACATCCACTACATAAAAGTATTTCGCGTTAAACATGTGTACCAAAAATGTAAGACATAATTATTATGTCTCAATTTTAATGTCAAATAAATTTATTCAGACGACACGCAACACTCGTGAAAACCTACACCGTTAGCATACCTCTAGTTTGAACATTTCTGTGGTCTACCTCGGCACCGGAAGTGGGGTACATTGAGGCACAATCACCAGCACTTACCTCCCCTCTCCGTGGCGAAACAGGGAAAGTATCTCCTCGAAAGTCTTGTTCTTGGTTTCCGGCACCTTCTTGTAAGTGAAAGTCCAGAATATTGCCAGGAAGACGCTGAAAGGGAGGAACGTGTAGTTCTCGAGAGCAGTCTGAAACAGAGCAAAGTGTGGATTAGCAAATGGTGAGACAATCACTATATTCCTAATTGTGGGCTCCTCGGTTTAGATTTCAAAATAATTGTTTGCAAGATTATAAACACTATATACACAATATAAGAGTGTTTGGCTTGTGAATCACTTAAAAGAGGCTGGGACATCCATGTTTGTATTTTCGGAAGTAGCCTGCATGAATGGAAGATGTCTTATCAATCACGGAAAAAATATAATCAAGTAATTTGTGTGTTCAGTAGTTTCATTAACAGGCAACTTCTATTACATTATGACTTGGTATACGTTACGACACATACTACAGAGTAAGTAAAACATGCTGCATGAATGGTCATCGTTGTTTTTTTTTTACACAGAATATAGACATTATATTTGCAATTTGGTTGTTCAACTCATATCAAAATGTGGACTGTAACACTTCTTAATTTTATTCAAAGATTTAAATTTGCCTCATTGTGTCTGACAACAATGTGGGAATAAAGTTATATCGCCCACATTTAATGAAACTAAATAGTAGTTTAAGCAACAGAAAGGTGCTAGGCAACGAGGTTTGAAGCAACTTCGTGCTGGGTATAATAATATGTGATGCGTCATAATGCAAGACACTATGAAATTAGAGTTTACTATAATGGAGTAACAAGACAAGCATAAAATAGTGTGAGAGTACGGCGTGTCAAATGGTGCGAGTAAGTTTAATGGGACTGAATATCATGAGTGTGTATGGTGTGGCAGAATGGTAAGAGAGAGTATATTGTGTAACTGAGTGTTGTAAGACTGAATGGAAATGAACGCAAATTAGGTCACGAAATTTAAAAAAAAAAAATTCAAAGTTTTGGTGGAGGTGCCGGGTAGGTAGTTGAAATTAAATTAATCCTGGCTGGTACATATGGTGGAGGTGCCGGGTCATACAACACTATTTTGAGATCGTAATAATCGTTTGCACGCGAGTAAGCTCTAAATACTTCATATCAAAATATCAACATTACACAAAAAATGCATAATTTTGTGATTTTGGTGGAGGTGCCGGGTAGTCGAAATTAATCCTGGTAAAAACTGTCAGAAACTTTGAATACTGAAGGCTGAAATAATTGAGCTTAAAATTAAAACTGATTCTCACTCTCATGTGCTTGTTTTTCTTTTTAATTAATCATAAATGGTCCTGGAATTTGTGATACTGAAAATTTAAAACTTGGCGTTTTTTGCTTTATTTTATTTGTTGCATTATTTTTTTGTTGTAAATAACGAAAAATCGCGAATTTTTAATTTTCAAGGCGCGAATTTTCAAACTTAAAAAAAACATTTTTGCACATCTCTAGTGTATGGAACACACATAACTCACCTTCATTGTAGGGAAGCCGATACCGACGATGAAGTTAGCCATCCAATTAACGAGGACCGCGATAGACATTGCCGCCGTACGAGGTCCTTGAGAGAACAGCTCCGCGGTGATCATCCAGGGAATCGAACCAGGTCCCACCGCGAAGAACACCACAAAACTCAAGGTCGACACCACGGACAGATACGACATCCAGTCGATCATTTCCTGGACGTAACCAAAGAACTCCTATCAGGCCGTAGAAACTACTCTACTTCCCCAAAGAAGCCGGAGGAGATTTTTTTTATCTCTACGAAATTATAGACTCCTCCCAAAATGCATGCGTTGTTATATCAACTGAAAGTAGCTAGGTGCTAAGCATCGAGTTGAATGTTACTAAGATCTGGAGTAGTGGTTAGTTCATGTGTTCCCAAAGGTGATTGTGAGAATGAAAAGTGATTCCATTCCACTTTGTGAAAATTATGCATACTTAAGAAATCTTTCAATGGATTTACCTTGTTAACTGGCCCCCACTTCAACATCAACCTATATGACCAACCCATTGTTATACTACAGGCCCATCACCAGCGGTAGCAAAGAAGAGTAATGTTATTTTCAAACTTTAAAGCAAAGTACATGCTATATATATTTCCATCACCAGAGTACAAGAGGGCAGTGATATTTTATAAGCGAGTTATGTACTCGATATGTTCTTGTCTCACCGTCACCATTAAGACTGAAAAGTAAATTCGTGTCACCAGTGACAATTAGGAACTTATGTATTCAGCAAAATCTTTTGGCAGGGCTGTTGGCTAACTTTCATGTATTTTAAATTATAGTATTGCTTCAATGTGCAAAATATCACTCACGAGGAATACTTTGTATAAACGAAGGGATACTTTAAATAAATGAATACATATTGATTTTTGAACTTATGGTTTCTATAAATGTAGGTGTAAGAACATCGATTAAGTGCAATAGCTTAGGTTTGTAAAGATCGTAGAACAGTTTTTGGCTAATACATTAATCACGAATACAAAATCAAATCAACTATGCTTCTTTTGCATAAAAAATTGTATAATTTGTGTTTCTTAATGATAACTAGTAATGGAGTCTTTACAAAGTCAGAATCCTATTTCCTTTTAAACGTTTCTTTTCTTTGTTGTGTAATTTCTGGTACTTGTATTCAATACACCTAAACTACAACTACAATAATCCTTTCTTATTAGAAGTTGTCTAACTTGTAAATAAATCTACGACTGTGCCCTTGTCACTTCCAGATGGTAGCAATATCTTGCCTCGATGGTGCTAAATGCTAAGTGTTGTACGGTATCTTACATAGTAATGTGATTAAAACCTCAGCTCAATCTCCTCCAGACAAAGTCAGGAAAGTTGTCGTGGATGAGAGAGGGAGGGCGAAGAAGCCGGTGAGGTGAGCAAAGCAAAGACCCCATGCGGTAAAACAAAACCAAAACCAATCCCACTCTGAATTGTTCAGAAGGTTATAAGAGACTTGAAAACAAAATGATGGACCCCGAACTTGTGTGTGAAGTTTACTCGTGGTGTAGAGTTTTCTGAATCATTTCCAAAAATATGTGTTCTTGAACGTAAAAAAGTTGCCAAAAAGTAAATTGTAAAAAAAAAACGGTAATGACGTATTTTTTTGGTTTTATTGTAGGAACCTGTTTTACTAATATGGCGGAGTATTTGATACGTATCAATAATAATATTGGTTGACAAGGATATTTAATAATCTAGCTTTAGGTAGAACAAGTTAGGCACTATACTTACTATTGAACATTTGCTTAAATTAAATATTTAAATAATAATTACAAATATAATTTTTAAATTCAGTTTTAACATACCCAAATAGTAAGCTACCCAGTAAGTTTATATATCAAATACAGTGTATAAAAATTGTAATAGAAATGTTTGGACAGTTTTAGTTTATTAACAGTTAGATACGTTTCTATCGGTAGAACTTTTGTAATATTTATTAAGGGTTGTTTGTATAAATTTGTGTAGCTAAAAAAAGGTTGTAAACGAGTACTACAACACAAAGAAACCAAACATCAGTTTTGGTTTGAAGAGTTTTATTAGTGTAGTTTAATTGAAAATTTAATGAAAGGTCTGGATAGCAAGTAAAAGTAAAGAAATGACTCTTCACCACTAGTGAGCTTCGTAAGGGGTCCATAAAGCGTTTGCAGGGTGTTAGCAACATAGAAAAAACGAGTGACCATGCAGGCATACCACCCCACACCACACCACACCACCCTGCAACACAGTGCTGCGCTGAAAGAGATAGGGTGCGCTCGCCCGGCAGGCGAGGTGGCGGTTCTTCCAAGACGCTGCTCAGCCTTTTAACAGGAGCGCAGGCGAACTTCTAGAAAGCAAAAGCATGTGAGTTGTTCTGGCTTCACTATTAGTATCACGATTTACATGTTATTTACAAAACTCAGCTCTATGGAAACGTTGTTTAGTTTTTTGTTCCAAAACCGAAGAAAATGTGTACTCTCTAACATTAGCGAAGTATAAAAGGTGCTACTTTCAAAAAATTGTTGCCGACAGTGGTAGTTTTGTGTAACCTTTGCAAAAAATGGCATTCATTTTGCTATTATTGTACATAATTCTACAGTGAAGTGAAGTATTCAAAATAAGATTCACTTTTTAAAAATCATAATACCCCAACTCTAAAATAGTAGCCAAGTTACAAAGTAGTAAAATCGTGCTCCCTCCCTGATGTGCTAGTTTGCTATTTATTATTAGCTGGTGTTGTAAGTACTGTTATCACGATATATACATTTAGAATATGTTATGTTTTAATTTTAAATTTATTATGCACCGTTCAGTTTTGTGTATGTCTCTCATGTCCATGTACAGTTATTTCACACACACAATATAAGTAATATACACTCACCAACCATCCGAAGCAATGGAAAGACTGTTAGTTTCACAAAACACCAGACCAATAACAAAAGCAAAGCCATATGTGGACATTCGTGTAATAGGTCAACGATTTCATGTGATTGTCAAGAGAGGAAATCGAAACCGCGTGTAAGCTTTGTGTGCATACTTCATGATCATAGCAATTCAAGCTGAGGAATGTATTGCATAAGAATTGTGAATATTATAATAATATGGTCTTGCACGAGTCATGATCAACCACAGAATATGTTCTTGTAACCTTTTTCATCGACATTATATTTTTTACTTTAATATTGCACCAAGTTTAGAGTGATAGAGAATTTGGCATAATTTATATTCAGCCATTTAAAACTAAACCTATTCCAATTCATTTATCACTTGATTTACCTCTGTAAACAGAATGAAGTTATGTCCATAACTTACAAGTGAATAATGTTATCAAGTGTGGAAAAGTTTGCAATCTGTACATTTGTGCAATCATACCATTTCAGCAATTTGTTTCAACGTGAATGCTTAAAAGAAATAGGTGACAATATTAAATTCAAGTGGCGAATGTTGGTTTACACTTCAATAAGTAAAATATATAATATTATGTTCATTAACGGATATCTCACTCAAGCCTGTCTTTCAAAATAGTAATGGATCAACACCAAACCAGTTCGAGCCAAAGATCACGTCAAAGCCCCACGAATGTCCACGAGTCAGTTCCACAAGTCAACTCCTTATGCCGTGACCTGTGCAACTGTGAACCGGCCTTACGTCTCAGACTCCAGCACCCACCTTTATGAGGAAGGAGATCGTGATGAAGATGGAGAAGATGAACATCCCTCCAAGGCCGTACAGATGGAGAGTCCGCCTGCCCATCCGATCCATCAGGGGGATTGACACTAGTGTCATACCAACCATTATGGCGCCGATACCGATAGTTGCAAATTTGGCACTCTCCAAGGTCATGCCTGAGCTTATAAACAAGCCCGTGGAGTAATAGAACACCTAGAAGAAGAAATCAAGGTCATGACTAAGTTTATAATCCAGTCCGTGGGGTAGCAAAATTAACGTTATAAACACAAACATGGGTTTGTAATAAATAAAAAGATTTATTTCATAACTAAGTTAGGCAACAGTCGTAAATTTTAATAAGTTATAACTGTAAAAAAAGAAAATCATGCACATAATCACAAGAATTTAAGGTCCATTGTAGATGAAAGCTTCGTTCTGATGAATACTTAAATTTGCACTTCATTCATACCAAGTGATGTACTTCAACAACCATATACCTTAAATTGAAGGCTGAACGAATAAAAATCTCACAAAAATCGAGTATGCAGTCTGATCGGATACGAGAAATAAGTTTATGTGACTGAGTTGTTAATACATGCAATGCATGGTGCTGTGTATTGTAAACGGTAACATCCCATAAACGTGATGTATCTAATGAATTGTGTGCCTACACCCAGTAACTTTAGGTTCCTGTGACTCATGCATAATCATCAAAATGTGAAGAAGAAAAGATTAAATCTTACAATGATTAATCTTTAAGGATATGGCTTTTTCAAGGGTTATTTATCTTAGCCAATAAGTCTTCTATTTAAAAAAAAATACACAAGTCACCTTGTTTGCACCAGTGTCGCCAATACGATGTTCTCTAAGTCTGAATTGAAAAACAGCAAAAAGTAAATTAACAGTTCAAATTGGTGGAGGTGCCGGGTCAACATATAAAACACAAATCAATTTATATTATGAAGAGTTGACTCAGAACATATTTTCAGTGGTAGATGTTATTTGTTACAGTACTTTTACAATAAGCTTCATTTCTATGAACGTTCATTCAAAGACACTGTTTACATTTACACTTCTTTTAAGTTTATAGATTTAATTATGTTCAAAAAAAGTATTCGAAATATGCAAAATGACCCGCAAAATATATACTTTCTCAAATATTTAGGGTGTGAAAGCATGAAGTGTGAAATGATGTTGTAGAAGAAAGAAGATTAAATTTGAGATATTTAGAAACTAACACTACTCTAACGATCGCCGAAAAGTACTCGAGTGTAAACAAAGTTCTATATTTCCGGAAGATTGTGTTACTAAATTAGATGTACCAAATATAGATCAATACTTGTAAATGTCTAGGTCAGTAATAACCATTTGAACCTGCAACACGTAAGGTTTGTGTCGTCTATAGTGTTATCTTCCCCCCACTAAATAAAACCTGCTTTGATTCAGTATTTTCAAGATGATCCTACCCGGCACCTCCACCAAACCCATTTGATGTCAGAACACAGAATTGATGCCAGACAGCTGCTGCGATTGCTGTAACTAAGCGTATACTTACAGCATTGGTGCCAGTCAGATGCTGTGATTGCTGTAACTAAGCGTATACTTACAGCATTGATGCCAGACAGCTGCTGTGATTGTTGTATGCCAGACAGCTGCTGTGATGTGTAACTAAGCGTATACTTACAGCATTGATGCCAGACAGCTGCTGTGATTGTTGTAACTAAGCGTATACTTACAGCATTGATGCCAGACAGCTGCTGTGATTGTTGTAACTAAGCGTATACTTACAGCATTGATGCCAGACAGCTGCTGCGACAGCTGCATGACGACACCGATTATGAGCGGCGACCGAAGCGTTGGCGAACAAATCAACTCCGTCATTGAAATCTTCGCCTCTGCTTGTTGCGCTCTCTCTTCGGCTCTCATATCTTCTATGTCTTCCTCCACCTGGTTAGAAGCTCGAAGCCTCCGTAGGGCTAAACACAAGACACACGCATTCAGGCTTTCTCCAGGCTAAACACAAGACACACGCATTCAGGCTTTCTCCAGGCTAAACACAAGACACACGCATTCAGGCTTTCTTCAGGCTAAACACAAGACACACGCATTCAGGCTTTCTCCAGGCTAAACACAAGACACGCGCATTCAGGCTTTCTTCAGGCTAAACACGCGCATTCAGGCTTTCTTTAGGCTAAACACAAGACACAAGCATTCAGGCTTTCTTCTAAGTGCAGCCTGAATCTTTGCAATCAACCTCAACATTATGTATTGAAGAAAGGGGTTACCTTAGCAAGAAAACCATTTTACGATCACTAAAACATGTTTGATTTGTTTACATAATGTGGGTGTAATATTATTTCATCTAAACAAAAACGAGGATTCAAAGATTTTTTTATTTTTTGTTGATGTTTTTACTTTTAGTAGTTTTGTTTTAACAGTAGAATGATTAAGCTCTCACATTACAACTAGATCAGAGAATTATAAACTCTAACTTGGCACGAATGTCGTGAAAGGTATGTGGTTTACATGAGTCAAAAGATGAAACAAACTCATGGAATACATGATGATGAGAATAATGTTACTAAATTACCTTTTCTCGCTTCCTCTTCCCACTGTTTAGTGATGAGCAAATATCTTGGAGACTCTGGACAAACGGGCAGTAATATCAACTGAAGGATCGCTGGACAAACCGCCAGACCTAGAAACAAGGAGACAGACAAGTGAATAATTATTGACATGATCAATATCGTCTTTAAAACATTTAATTGAATAATGTATGTAAACGGTTAAAGTGATGAATGGTTATCTGAGTGGCTGATGGAGAAGGGACAGGGGCACGCATTAATGCATACTGATTTTTCGAGTGATTAACAAGAGTTAAATTAATAGATATATAGTGCTACTGTAAAACTTTGTCAGAAAATTAGTAGAATTGCACTGACAGAATAAAAATGTGTTGCGCTCATGTTCCGTGTGACTTTACATTAATTTGTATATAGATCGAAAATATAGCATTACATTTGTTTCAATCGCAGAAATCCCAAGATGTTTACATTTATATTTACATTCGGAACTCTTTCGGTTGGTATGGACAGTTTTTGATCAGTAGGTACTTTGGATTTAAAATAGCGACGTTAAAGGTTTTGTAGGTACACATAAAAAAACTGTATAGGCTAGCCCCTACCAACCGAAAGAGTACCTACATTTCTTCCAATATACTTTGTCCAGACATCAATAAAGAAAGATTTAATTTAATATGTGAATTAAAAGCGAGTTGTCGCGATTCAACAGAACAACCGTTCATTGCAAAGTAGTTGTACAAAATATGTAGTAGCGTCTTACGTGAGCGCTTCATTTCGTAATTCGTATCACAGCATAGTCCTCCATGCAGAATAGTAATGGAAAGCTAAAAACAGTTAAACGAGACTCGACATGTTAGGTACGATGATTACTTTATAAAATTATAATGCGCTTCTTCTAAAAAATATCAACGATTGTACAGAGACAGAAGAATTAGCTAAATATAATAACACGATTGGTAATAGCGGTTGCCATTACCTTTGCGAGGTAGCAGTTTTCCCTCGTGAGTGATGTAGCGCGGATAGATTATGGACAAGTACAGTAATGGCCTAACACGTGTTAATGACATCGTAATTTCTCGCACTAGTAGATTTTTGATTAAAATGTCAGCCCCGGTAACTACCATCCCACAAATTGTATTTGAGATAATATCATTGCACCTGATAATCTGTGTACTCGTAAGTACTTTCATTCGGCGAACCATTAATAAACTCCCCTTGATTACACCTCGCGTCATTCCCCCAACGCCATTAACGTCGTGACGAGTCGTGGTGAGGATAACGTCAAGTACCTTACGTCACCGGCTGGATATACATCGAGGCTGCGATGAAAGCAAGTAATCTAGTTTTAACATCACCGCCTGTTATAATGATGTCAGCTTGAAGTCAATCGATCTCGAGGGTAGGGATATAAGAGGGCACTTGATACGATCAACGAGACACCTAGCCAGCGAGGTGTGCGCTGCTCAGCTGCTCTTGGATGAGGAGAAGAAGTAAACTCACCTCACTTTAGGGGAAAGACGCTCGTCAAGAGAAAACCGCAAGATATTAAAGTTTGGTACACTCCACTAAACCACGAGATATCCAGTAAGGTATATGTTAAGTTCGCTTAACTTAACAACGAGATTAGGTTAAGGTTGGGTATAATAATATGTTAAGTTTTCTTCACTTAACTACGGGATATCACAGTTAGGTATAATATCTTAAGTTAACCACGAGATTTCACAGTTAGATATAATATCTTGAGTACGCTTCACTAACTACGAAATATTGAAGTTTAGGATAATAATTATCTTAAATTGAATCCCTAGACCCAAACATGATTTATAACGAATGCAGTAAAGATGTCTGAAAAGTTGGCAGAATAACAAAGGGATATTAATAAAAAAGCAGATTATTTTTGGGAATTTTTATGGACGGGACATATCCTCAGAATCAACAATAATATTAAAATTGCCCAAATCTAGTCATCTAGTACAAAATTAGATTTTGAGCAGCGTTTTATTTTGTGTATTGTTTCTTCACACTCTTATCTACAACGTAATTATAAGGGAAAATGGTTATCTACAGTTACTTGCTTTGCACGATTTTTATCGTTAGACGGTACAAAATGTGAAATTGTACCTGCAGACGAAAAAAATTGCGCAACGCAAGAATCTTTAGAAAACCATTTTCCCTTGTAAGTAGGTTGTAGATAAGGGTGTGAAGAAACAATACACAAATAAAACGCTGCTCAAAATCTAATTTTGTACTAGATGACTAGATTTGGGCAATTTGAATATAGTTGTTGATTCCGAGGTTATGTAACGTCCAAAAAAATTCAAAAAAAATCTGCTATTTTACTAAGTCCCTCTTTCATTCTGCCAACTTTTCAGACGTATTTACTGCATTCTTTAGAAATCATATTTAGGTCTAAGGTTTCACTTTACCACGAAATATCACAGTTTAGTATTATATTAAGTTCGCTTTAGTTAAACACAAGAAAGACTAGTTGGGTACATCTTAAAAGGAAATTATGAATAAACAAAAGTGAGAACTATGGTTATATTTGCAAGAATATCCTTAAATTACTAGTGGTTCTACAGAGGGCCACACTTGCCCTGCATTAGCCTTCCTGCCCTATGGGCAGGTAAAATACAATAAAATAATAATAATCGAAGAACGAAATCAATTTTGTTTGTTCTTGACATTTTATACAAATACTTTCATTTGCCGCGTTTATTGGACAACGATAATCTTTGTCCTTATATATTTGAGATATAATTAACAAATACACTAATTTTATCCGAGGCTTATCAGGTTGTGAATGAAAAATGTTCGTATTGAATTACAAAGTAAAGTACATAGCCCTACTGCTATCGACACTTGTGCCGATTCTTTGAAAGTATTGATAACCACCCATCTGCTGCAGCAAATAATGAAATACGAAAAGTTATCACCAACGCAAAACATCGTCTAGCCTTTTGAAAACTTTTGTTTTTGATTATAACTTGACAACTGCGTCGTAAAAACTGTGCCCTTAATTCAAGTCTTCTCATCAAAAACTTTATGAAAAAAAGTTTTCAATAAAAAGTCTAGTGGTGTCGAAACAAAGCGCGATTGCTAGCATGTTTGGTGTTAGTTTTCAACGCTACAATACTTCCCAGCAAGAACGATTCGATTTGTAAGATTGCAAATAAGAAAGTTTACGCACGAGGTATTGAAAATAGAAAAGAAGATTTCTAAAACTCTTTCGAGTGCTTTATTCCAAGAGAAACGATGAAATGAGAAATTAAAACTCGCAGGCTAGACTTAACAGGATGAGAATCAAACCCAAAGTAAATGGATAGGAGATAATAATTAATGTGGTGACCGATGATATAAAATAATACATCTGGTAGGAAGTATTTCAAAACAATATCCAATCTGAGAGATTTATGGCCGGGCTTTTTCGGCATTTCAAAGTTTTTAGTAGATAAATCCTTTTTCGTGAGGACCATTTGAGTTAACGTTGAATGCAGTAAAATCATTAAGTAAATTATTTATTTAATTATTATTGTTATTATTATCACCTTATTAAGTATAAGATTAAAATACAATAAAAACACAATTGAACAAACCGAATGTTAATAAAACCACAACACTTACCAACGGCGTGAAGTTTATAGTTTATATCGATCGGTAGGTCCCTTTGATTTACATTGTTGATGAACATTTCACGGTTGAAGAGACCAGACTTAAATTAAGGATATGTCTAAAATCTGCTCTTTGCCATAGTCGACTAGTCTAATTGAGCAAATTTACAAATAAAATTACCTCGCAAGCAAATTGCAGCTATAGTTGGTAAGACTCACCTAATAGCACCGGCCAGCCATCATCTGTGCCAAGTATCTGTTCGATGCCCAGCACTTGTGACAACAGCAGTCCGACGGTCACAGCCAGCTGATTGACAGTGCCCAAACCTCCCCGAAGGTTCAGTGGCGCTATCTCGGAGATGTACATGGGTACTAATGACGTGTTGAGTCCTACAAACCAACAAAAAATAACACACACTTAAAACATTGTTTATTGTTTCAAAGTTATGTCTGATGAGTGAGAGTTTTGGTCAATAAGCGCGTGGATAATACAAAAATGCATTGTATCACGTCCTTGGAAATCTGACGGGAAACTAAGTATAACAAATTCCATGTTGAGTGATGTGTGGCTCGCGCACATCCGTCCATATTTGAAAGAAGAACAAATAATAACGGTTATACTGGCAACACTAGCTATACGCGTTCTTAGACATAAACACAAATTTATAGTCGTTCTCAAACTCGATTAAAAAAAAAACATTCCAAAACTGACGCTAATAAATTTTATTAATATTCTTGGTATAAAGAACATTTTTACATTTTACATTTACATTTTTTTCATTTAAAGACGTATTTTGTTTTCACTCGTAAGATTAATTAAGGCAATTACAAATAATTGTAAGAGAAATCCATATGTTTTATAAAATATTAGCGGCGCCCGGTTGAAATCTTCTTGTTTTTCATAATACGTAACTTTTGGTGGAGGTACCGGGTACTGGGACCGTATGATATTCTATGGACGATCGTCACTGAGTGTAAGCATGACGAGGAAATACAAAATATCTCATTCTACATAAGTTTTGTGCGGTGTATATTATTTATTATGATTTATAAAACTGGCATCTACCCATGACGTGGAAATTGACTCATTATTCGAAAGTTATTATTTATCTAGTATCCCTTTTAAAACATTAAGGAGGATTTAAATGAAATAAAAATGTTGGGTTTTTCTTCGAATGATTTCGAGGTACATTGATAATGAAACATACTTCGTATTTGAGAGCAAAAATAAAACTTGCTTTAAAAAACCACGCAAATCAAATTTCAGAAAAGAAACTAAAAGGCGAGGGTTAACCCTAAAACACGCATTTTGCATTTAAAGTTAAATAAAACCCATTACCCTTTAATAAATTGACAAACAAAAAATGACAATTTTACCGTCAACGTAAAGCACAAACACTAGCTTCTGTCATTATACAAAAAAAGATTTTACTTTCATAGTCGCAACTTACAAAGTGAAAAATCAAGGTTAAGCGATACAAGAAAAAAAATTACTCTTAGAAAAGTTTAATTCATCCCTGGAAAAATTTTTTTTCTTGATCTTTGCCCGGGGGGCTTAAAATAAAGGGGTACCCTACGTGCCCTTTAGGGCCCCGTTTTGTAATCTTTTCCAAAGTTCCAACATAATCTTAAATACTTACTGAAATAAAATTTGCCGAATTTTAAATTCAAATTTTTCTCTGAATTTAACAATAAAACAATTGGGATTCGTTTTCCGATAAACAACTTTAACTTGCGTTTTAAGTTAAAAAAGTAGAACCATATTCACGGGGTTTATCAAGCTAGCCAAGATGAATAATCTCGCCCATTATTTACACGGCTAGGTTTTTTGCACTCGAAACCCCAATTGCTTACCATTCAACGGTTTGCGCGTACCCCTTAGTAATTTTGTCATTTAAACGTTCTCTAGGGGTCAGAGAGTTTGTGCCAGAATAATTTTTGGGATGTTAAAGCAACGAGTTGTCAAACCCTGGGCGGTGTGCGTCATTGCGTTGAGACTCAACCCAAAGTAGGATTGGGTCGATGGTTTGGGAATACGGGTTTTCGTCAAAGATTGTAAAAACTTTATTTTTAATCTCAGCGAAAGTTGATATAACAAAAAAGTATTACATGTAAAAAAAAACCACCAAAAAAATGAAGTCAATCCCGCTTACTCCAATTCGATCTCAAACACGAAAAAAGTATTCAATCCCAAACAAAGATGACTCTAAATTTTAAAACGACCCCTACTTTCGGACTTTTAATCATAAAACAATTTCGACTAAAAAAATTTAAAAAAACCATATTATTTTACTTGAAAAATGGAAAAAAAACCAAAATTTTATCGGGGAATCGATATTAGCTTTTTCTGCAAAACTTTGAAAAAAATGACGGCGGTTAGTTGAAAAAGAAAATTTATTTAGCGTTCTACGTATGATTTTTAACGAAAATCAAAAGCAAAACTTTCCCAATTTCCCCCAAAGATAACCTGCCGACGGTAGGGTTTGTAGGAATACATAAACTTCGTGCCCCATGAACAAAACCCCCTGATCCCCCGCCATTTTTGAGCAGCGGCCCCCCTTCCCCGTGACCAAAAATTTAGTTTTGTTTGTTTTAGTTGAGGATTACCAAAACTTTACAAGGAAGACAACGACACAGCAATCAATGTATTGAAAACAAACTATATTTTTTTGGGGGGGGGGAAAAAAAAAAAAAAAAAAAACAACAAAAAAAAATACAAATTTTAAAAAAATAATCAAAAAACGATATTTAGTTTTAAAAAAAAAAAGGGGAAAAGAATTTCAAAAAAGGGTTTTTTTTAAAAAAATAAAACCAATTTTTTACCCTAAACAAAAAACGCTGATTTTTGAGCGTAAAAACATAAAAAAAAAGTTCTAGCGCACGCTTGCTTGGCAGCGGTGCACTAGCGTGCACCTAAATATCGATCGGCAGTCCTTTGATTTACATTGTTGATGAACATTTCACGGTTGAAGAGACCAGACTTAAATTAAGGATAGGTCTAAAATCTGCTCTTTGCCATAGTCGACTAGTCTAATTGAGCAAATTTACAATTAAAATTACCTCGCAAGCAAATTGCAGCTATAGTTGGTAAGACTCACCTAATAGCACCGGCCAGCCATCATCTGTGCCAAGTATCTGTTCGATGCCCAGCACTTGTGACAACAGCAGTCCGACGGTCACAGCCAGCTGATTGACAGTGCCCAAACCTCCCCGAAGGTTCAGTGGCGCTATCTCGGAGATGTACATGGGTACTAATGACGTGTTGAGTCCTACAAACCAACAAAAAATAACACACACTTAAAACATTGTTTATTGTTTCAAAGTTATGTCTGATGAGTGAGAGTTTTGGTCAATAAGCGCGTGGATAATACATTATATGCATTTGTATCACGTCCTTGGAAATCTGACGGGAAACTAAGTATAACAAATTCCATGTTGAGTGATGTGTGGCTCGCGCACTCCGTCCATATTTGAAAGAAGAACAAATAATAACGGTTATACTGGGAACACTAGCTATACGCGTTCTTAGACACTTAAACACAAATTTATAGTCGTTCTCAAACTCGATTCAAAAAAAACATTCCAAAACTGACGCTAATAAACTTTATTTATATTCTTGGTATAAAGAACATTTTACATTTTACATTTACATTTTTTTCATTTAAAGACGTATTTTGTTTTCACTCGTAAGATTAATTAAGGCAATTACAAATAATTGTTGTAAGAGAAATCCATATGTTTTATAAAATATCAGCGGCGCCCGGTTGAAATCTTCTTGTTTTTCATGGTACGTAACTTTTGGTGGAGGTGCCGGGTACTGGGACCGTATGACATTCTATGGACGATCGTCACTGAGTGTAAGCACGACGAGGAATCACAAAATATCTCATTCTACATTAGTTTTGTGCGGTGTATATTATTTATTATGATTTATAAAACTGGCATCTTCCCGTGACGCGGAAATTGACTCATTATTCGAAAGTTATTATTTATCTCGTATCCCTTTTAAAACATTAAGGAGGATTTAAATGAAATAAAAATGTTGGGTTTTTTCTTCGAATGATTTCCGAGGTACATTGATAATGGAATCATACAGGTTAGTATTCTGAGAGCAAATATAAATCTTGCTTAAATAACCACGCAAATCAAATTTCAGAAACGAGAACTCAAATGCGAGGTTAACGTAATAACACGCATTATGCATTCAATGTTAAATAAACCTATTACCGTATAATAAGATTGAGCAAACAAATAATGTACAATTTCACCGTCAACGTAAATGCACAAAACACTAGCTTACTGTCATTATACAAACTAGATTTTACTTTCAATCAGTGGCAACTTAACAATGTGAAAAACTCAAAGGTTAATGCGATACAATTGAAATAAAAATTACTCTTAAAAACGATTTAATTCATCCCTGGAAAATTGTTTTTCTTGATCTTAGCCCGCGGGTCTTAATATAAGAGGGGAACGGCTACGTGCCCTTGAGCCCTGTTCCAAGTAATCTTCTTGCAAAGTTCAACATAATACGTAAATACGTTACTGAAATAAAAATTTAGCCGAATTCTTGAAATTCAATTTAACTTTTGAATTGAACACATAACACAATTGGCATTCGTTTTCCACGATGAAAACATACTTTAACGGTGCATTTTAAGTTGAAAGTGTAGAACCGTATTCACTGGGGTTTTATCAAGCAAGCCAAGATGAATTCAATACTCGCCGATTAATTCACACGGCTAGGTTTCTGCACTCGAACCCAATTTGCATTACCAACTTCAGATGCGAGTTTGCGCGTACCGTTAGTAATTTTGTCATTTAAACGTTCTCTAGGGGTCAGAGAGTTTGTAGCCATGAATAATTTGGTGATGTTAAAGCAACGAGTTGTCAACCATGGTCGGATGTGACGTCATTGCGTTGAGACGTACAACCTAACGTAGGAGTTGGGTCGATGCGTTTGGCGAAGTAATCGGATTTACGTCAAAGATGTGTAATAAACTCTATTTATAATCTTCAGCGAATGTTGATATATACAAATAAGTTTTACATGTAAAAATAGCCACCAAAAACAATGAAGTCAATCCAACTTTACTCCAATTCGATCTCAAACACGAAAGTGTATTCAATACCCGAATCAAAGATGACTCTAAATTTAAGACGACCCCTACTTTCAGGACGTTTTAACTCATAAAACAACATTGCAACTAAGATAATTTAATAAAAACCACTAATTATTTTACTTCGAAAAATGAAAAAGGAACGCAATTGTATCGGGGGAATACGGTATTAGCTTTCTTCTGCAAAACATTTGAAATAATAGACGGTTAGTTGAACAATAATATTTAATTTAGCGTTCTACGTATGATTGTAACGAAACTCAAAAGCAATACGTACCACAATTGACCCCAATGATGAACCTGCCGACGAGTAGGACTTCGTAGGAATACATAATCTTCGTGAACCCCATGAGACAAGCTCCGATGATCCCCAGCACATTGTTGAGCAGCAGGCCGCCCTTCCTGTGACGCAACAGTGGCGTTTAGTATGAGGATTACCAAGACTTTACAAGGAAGACAACGACACAGCCATACAATGTCTGTGAAGACAAACTATCATATTGTATGTATCAGTATTTGATACACTATTATTTTTAAAAATAGGATATAAGTTTTAATTGTAAGATCTTCAACAATGGTCAAAAATAAAATAGCAAATTTTAACCTAATACAAAACTCGATCCTGATTCGAGCGTACATAAAAAAGCAACGACACGACGGAGTATTTATGTGTCATACAAGAGGCATTTCTTTGAAAAAACTTTACAAAGTTAAGTCCTTTGTTTACTTTACCTTTTTCCTAGTTCTTCCTTGAAAACATATAAAACGCGTTGTTTAGTTTTCAGAGAACGTGCAAAAACTATATGCAATATTCATGTTTCATAATTATGTGAATCTGAGTTCATATTTTTTATTATTCAGTTGGAAATATTAATAAGAAATGAATAATAATAATGCAGAAATTAGACTGACTGATGTATGCGTTAAGAAATGACATACTATTTATTCTTGACCTTGTAACTATTTTCTTTGAGATAGACGCAAATGAAAGAATTACTCCCTATTACGAATACATTGGAAAATAAAATAAATTGTGTTAATTATTCTAGAACAAACACTAATTTTAGAGCCATAAAATGTGTAACAAATGTAATCATGTAAACACTTGTTAAATTGGTATAGAAATAGTCACCATTAATCTGCCTAATGGGAAAATTGCCGTTTAATACTGATTATCCTAGGAATACAAAACAAGCGTGGTTTGAATTTTTTCACTTGTGCACACTTAAGACAATTTGTCATAACAATTGAGATCGCTCGCAGTCCAAATGATAATTAATTAAAATTATTGTTCACGGCATCGAAAGGGTTTTATTAATTAATAGATTAAGTGTTCCAATCTTGAGTTTTTCCGATACAGATTATTCCCTTTCTACAGGTTTATCAAATTAAAAAGGGATATCTACAATTTTTGATAGAATCTACAAATTACAAAATACAACTAGTCCGGAAATTTTAAACATAAGTGGCCACTGAATCTCCAATCGATTCTTTCCTTGGATTATATCAAACATTTACAATTCAACGTTTTTCCACCTACCTACCTCCTAATTCCCGACAGATCAAGTCGATAAATAAATAATGTACATGTTATAAAGCGTAAAGGTCTTACCTGCCGAATCTATTAGCTATAATTCCCCCACTGAACCCTCCTAGCATGCCTCCTATGGCAAATATCGAGACGGCCAGAGAATAGAGAAGCTTCACATGCTCCTCTTGTATGTCCTCCCCGTAGCGGTCCTTGTACACATCTTTCATGAAGTTTTCTATATTCTGAAAGCAAAGACACATCTTTCATGAAGTTTTCTATATTCTGAAAGAAAAAATAACATGTTTCGTGAAGATTTCTGTATTATGAACGCAAATGAAACATCTTTAAAGAAATTTTCTACATTCTGAAAGCAAATATAATTTTTAATGAAGTTTTCTATATTCTGAGAGCAAATGAAACAGACCATCAAGGATAAAATCACAATCGTGATTTTTGTTAAATTGAATATGAGACAAAGAGAGCCACAGAAAAAAATCACATTTATAAGCAAGTAGAAAGGTGATTTAAATTATCAGACGGAATTTTAAATCTCATATAAATGTAATTTACCCATTTTAATTTAGAACGAAATGTTGTATTATTAAGTTTTGGATGTTTCTTAAATCTACGTAATTGTATCATTTCTGATCAAAAGGAGAACGAAACCAGACTTTTAAATTGTTTTATTGTAACGAGATTGACGTTTCATGCTTTCTTTTTCTTTGAGAAAGCGTTTCCCATTATAAGTTCCCTATCGCGACCACGATAATTATTCGTATGCATTCCCTCGTTTTAACTCAAAAACTAAATAAAGTTATTCAGCTTTAGTAAAACCTTAAAAATGTAATAATGTCTTTGTTGTGTTGCACTATTTTTGTCATCGCATGATTGTAATTAATATTTCTCACACTGAAAGATAATCAAAGTTTACACTTCAAACATCACATAAACAAAACTACAAAATAGCAGTATTTGTGTTTAATTTTAATTATCAAATAATCAAATGTTAAGTAGATAAAATCATAAGTACATAGCAACAGTAAAAAAAAAAAAAACACTGTGCATAATATCATATCCAGTACTTGGTTATTTATTATTCACAAGGTTATAAATATAAATATGTGCAATTTTCCTGTTATGGTTGGTTAAAGCCTCTAAATTCAGTACTCAATTAAAATGCTATTATAACCGCATGTAAAATATTAAGAACTTAGTATGTGTTAATACAAACTAAAAGTAAACTCATTCAAAAATAGGTACCCTAAATTGAATATTACAGTCATAGATGATTTTTCTTCTTCACCTTGCTTTTAATTTAAACCAGTTTGCTACAAACAATAATTGCAATCATACAATTATTGTAGCCAAATAACAGTTTTATCTCTGATACAAAGTTCGAGGGGGAAAGCGATGAAATAGTCATACATAGCCACAATTTAATCCATAGAACTACTGTAGCAACTGTACTGCCTTCGTCTCTCAGCGCTGTTGGAGATGAAAAATGATACATGAAACTGGTTAATTTTGGTGCGGAAAGTCTCTGGAAGTATTTTCTGGTGTCGTGAACAAGTTTCACATCTTTATATAATTATGTATTTTCAGTTGTCGGTGGTTTGAATTCATCGCTCCTACATTTAATGTATTATTAATACAAATGAAATTTCATCGAGAAATTTCTTTTTTTATTTTCCCTTAAAACAGCCCCGTCTACAACACAAGCTCCCTCCCGTAATGCAAATCTTCACCGAGTGAATAGAAAGACCTTTCCTGCAATAGCTGAAATCAATGAAGGGGGTCATTAAAGCCTCGCAGCGCAGCTTCCACATCACCGAAACTGTATTGGATCCCGAGCACTGGCTTCTCTCGTGCACAATACCTCTTTATCGGGGACTCTGAACGCAGCGCACCATTAATAACACTCGGGGAATTTGTAAATTTACATCCCTTAATAGATGACGTCACAATCTCGACTCATCTAAGATCTTTGGCGTCAGCACGGCCATAACTCGTAGCTCGCTCAAGTGATCAACAAATCTTATTTGAGTGTGTTTTACTTTTCGAATTTCTACGTACAATCTAGGTATTAACGGCACTTTCCCATCTACAATACAGTTGACGGTTATTACTGCGTCCGTAGAGTTAGTAATCGCTACGGTCGTAACATAACGTCAGCAAATGTTACTTCTTGTGGACTCTGGGATAGGAGTTGTTATTGTTATAGTTGTTAACTAAAGTAAACACCTTCTATTGGTTTATGGTTATTTGTATTTCCTTACCACTATTGCAAATTATGCAAATAAATAAATTTACCCGTATTGAATACACTTTGTATAAATGGTAAATAATAATTCATCCTCAATACAACGCACGGTTAGCAACATTGGACTAGTAGCCATGGCTATTCCACACCCCTTCACAATATCGTATATCATTTGTCTGAAGGAAATGAACGACTATGTATGTAGTTATAACTTCGTATTTAAATACTTGACACCATCAATTAAAAGTCCAAAACAGCAATTATAAGGATTTATCACAGTAAACGAAACTGAAGCTTCACGTCCCCTCCCAAATAATGTTACTCTTATGCTAGCACTGAGCCGGATTTGTCGATAACCTTAGCTCGTGTGAAATTGGCTAGAGATTTCTTTAAAGCTTGCTGTGGTCCCTACAGATTCACCAGTCAATGTTTCCATTATAAATAGGATTGGTTCCAGCCCCTTCGTTTCACTGCAAAAACGCTTGCCACAAGTAAAAGTTATAACTCAAAACCACACAACAAAATATGTGGTTGGATTTGGATCTCTACCAGAAACATGCTCATAAAGTGTATGAGAAGTTCTTATTTGATCTCTTCACTTCTTCGATCTGGTGGTTTAAAATGTTTAAACCCCCGATAGAACAGTTGCAAAAAAACTTTTATCTGAAAGAGTTCAAATTGAAAAATATCTAACACTGAGTTCAAGTAATGAAGGTAACTTATAATACTGCGTTCCAGTATTCAAGGTAATTTATTCATTCAGATTTCAAGTAATGAAGGTAACATAAGAATATGAGTTTAATTATAGAAGGTTGTTTTCAAATCATGAGTTCAAGTATTGAAGGTAACTTATTAAATTATGTGTTAAATTATTGAAGGTTGTTTACAAATCATGAGTTCAAGTATTTAATTACAAATTCTTAGTTCATATATTGATGGAAACATCAATTCCGAGTTTTAACTATTGAAGGTAACTTATAATACTGTGTTCAAGTATTAAAGGAAATTTGTTTACTCATAGTTCAAGTATTGAAGGTTACTTTACACTAATTCCGTTAATTTGTTGACTCGGCGTTCCTTCAATTCGCCTAAGAATCGTTAACAGCAGATAGAATCCTCACTAAATGGTAACTTTTCGCCGAAAGAGTTTTAAGTATTGAACGTAACTTACTAATTCTGGTGCGTTGATGACTCCGGTGTTGTATCCGAATTGCAGCATCCCCAGCACCGCGGCCAGTATGGTGTAGGACAAGAAGAACGTCAGGCCCTGTACGGACACACAAAGCACTTGGTTCAAGACAAGGAAGTGGGATATCTTCCAAGGCTCACGACCGCTTACTCCGTCACGACCGCTTACTCCGCGTAAAAGTAGCTTGTAAATTTGATCATTTCGCCGTATTATTGTACTCAAAGAATGATGGAGAATTGTAAAACGGCAAACGTAAAAAAAGCGCGGCGCGTCCGTCCCAATTTGCCTGGACGCAGTTGCACTTATTTCTAGTTCTAAATACACTTTATTATAATGTTTCACTTACAAAAGGAACAGTCAGTTTAACTAGAATAACTTTGAATAATGTATAGATGTTATTTCTTGAATAAATTTGTGATACCAAACTTATAATATATTTTCGCATTTTGGCAGAATACAATATGGTTCCATTTTGAAAGTAATTTCTAATCTTCTTGAACTTTTATACTATCTTATTTGAACTGTGCGATACGTTATTAGAAAGAGGGAATCTTTTTCAACCCGGAGATAAACTTCACATTTTATATTCGCAGTCTAACCATAGTACTATTTATAACTCCATGGTCTAACCATGGAGTTGGATGATAAGGAGGTCTAGCTCAAATGGAACTGCACGTCCACGATAGTGTTGTTTGTTTGAGCCTATTCGCCATTTTGATTGTATAACCCTACTAGCAGGTTAAACTTGCTACCATGAACTGTGGTAGGCCCTAGGTTACCTTGGTACCAAAGTAAACATCAAAATGTCTGCCAATATAAAGTGCTAATTGTACACCGCCGACCACACACCTGCGCCTCCAGTACGCCAGTACTATTTATAACTCCATGGTCTAACCATCCAAGTATAGTGCCTACAACCTGTCACAAGGTATTTACGGCATGAGACGCTACTCTGATACAAAGTATTTCGTTGGCAGTGACTCCTGAAGATAGTCAAGATATCACTCTGCCTTCTCACTGTCTAGGGATAACGAATCACCTTCCAGAGCACTTGAATGAAGAACGGAAAAGTGGGGTTTCTTCCAAGGCACTTGCATTGTCGAGGGCGTTTACCGAAGACCCACGTAGGGAATAACGAATCACATAACAATGCTCTCGAATGGAAGGCGTCAAACTACGAGACTTCAAGCTCCACTGACAGGAACATCCCAGTAGTATAGACGCGCATTTATGACAAGCTATTCTATAACTTAGAATTAAAGGTTCAGCTTAATGTTTCATACTAGTATTGATACATTTTCACCGCGATCATGTGTGTATTTAATTTTCTTTTTACGCAATGTTGAAATATGAACCAAACAATTTATTCGTGCACGCGATTTCGTTAAGTATATATCTACTAAGTGTACGCTCACCAAGGCCCAATATTTCCTTCCATTTTCTTTTCTTTCAACTACAAAGGAGAACCAGTTATTCAAAAAAATACAACAATTTGTTTATATTTAATTGATTCTATTCTGTCTTTGAATTAAAGAAGTAAGATATAAAATTGGAAAACAGGCTTCAGTTATTGTGGTATTTAGATGGTCAAAGAAAATTGCCAAGTTATGGTAGTAAGGATAGGGTGCTATGTTCACTAGGCAAGAACATAGCAATGGAGAATTTTGATGCTGATACAAACAACATAAACTTGTTAACACAAAATTTGTAAATGATAATAATTTATTATAAATATCACATTGATCACAAGTTAACGAATAAACCCACATTTGTTACTTAGATACTTACCCACCACTTCCTTGTACAGCTTGCTAAAGATATCATGACTAACTTTTTAAAGAAGATCGCCAGAAAATACTGACGATCTTATTTGTCATAAATGTAGGGAGACAAAAAAACAATAGTGGAGGTTACCAGGTTCAAAGCATTGTCGAGAATGCTAAACAGAAATACTTTTCGTCGATACAAGTAATTTGGACAACAGCTTTAGGAATAGGATAGTGTGGCATGGACAAAGTGGATATTAACCAAAATAAAACAAAACAGAACAGAACACAAAATTATGTAATGTAATGAAAATTATAAAAATAAAATTGAAGTGAAATACATTTTTGGGTTTTTAGACAATTACTTTCTAGCTGGCTCAGTAATCGAGGCTAATCTCTCTTACAATCTCTGTGATTGCTGACAGTCTTGTACTCATTGAGGCTGGCTCAGTAATTAAGCCAATCTCTCTTACAACCTCTGTGATTGGCTGACAGTCTTGTACTCATTGAGGCTGGCTCAGTAATCAAGCCAATCTCTCTTACAACCTCTGTGATTGGCTGACAGTTACGTACTCATTGAAGCTGGCTCAGTAATCAAGCCAATCTCTCTTACAACCTCTGTGATTGGCTGACAGTCTTGTCTCCTGAGGTGCTACAGTAATAGCCAATCTCTCTGGCAACCTCTGTGATTGGCTGACAGTCTTACTCATGAGACGCCTCAGAAATCAAGGTCATCCTTCTCTACAACCTCTTGATTGCACATCTTGCACTCATTGAGACTGTGTAATCAAGCCAATCTCTCTAAACCTCTGTGTTGCTGACGATCTATTACTCTTGACAGCTCCGTAATAAGCCAATCTCTCTGACAACCTCTGTGTTGGCGACAGTCGTACTCATTGAACTGCTCAGTAAAACCTCTTTTTACACGTCGTGATTGCTGACAGTTTGACTATGAGGCTGCTAGAAGCAATATTTGCCATCTTATATGGTGCAATAAAAAGTGAGCTTATCCACAGGGAAACTTCTGTATGCATATAGAGTCAGATCAGTATCCCCTGGAAACTATTATACTAGCTCCTCGACGATCTCGCGATGAACAAATATCATTCCTGGCGACGATCTCGTTAACAGAAAACCCATGATCATATGGCTCTTACAAAATACGTCGATGAATTCGTTCTCGTGAAATGAAAATCATGTTTGCGATCTCTTAAGCAATCGTGACTTACACTTTAGAAATTTATTTGTAGATTTATGAGCGGCTATGCAATTTTTCAAAGTCTGTACGAGCTGCAACGATGAAGAAATAATCTGGGGACGTAAGAAAATGCTATTGTTTGGTGTCCCTGGGAATGAATCATGTATGCGGATATCTCTCCAAGCAATCTGACTACACTTAGAAGTATTATAATTTGTGAGATTTTTTGCGGGCTATGCAATTTTTTCAAAAGTCTGTAGAACGTGGAATGAGTGAGAAAGTGGGGACGTGACAAATGCTATTGTGGTGTCTGAGGGTGCGCGCGCATCTCCCAGCCTAATGACGCAGATTTATCCTCGTCATCAATCTTCAACTTTCCAGAGTCTTAAAGAAGAGCCGGGGATGATGTCATATCAATAGTACGTCTGGGCTCGTTCGATATTGACTTATTTCAATGTAAATATCATTTGCTGGTGCTGAGTCGTGAACGATCCTTTGTGGTAATCTCCTCAATGCTATAAAAAAACAGAAATGATAAAATGCATGCTTGGATTAAATAACAAAAATTGAGAATAATAATATAAGGGAATAACAGACAAAGTCAGGCTTTACATTCTATTTTTAAATGTTGTTAGCCTCAAAAGCGACAGTTTGATAAGTTTTGTCTCTAATTTTCCTATCAAAATTGAAATTGTATGTAATTTGTAAGTGTTAGTAGAGCATGTAATGACTAATTCGTACGATTGAAATTACGTCCTAATTTTGTCGTGTTATAAGATCATCTTTGATTACCAAAGTTCAAACAAACTAGCGACAATGCATAATCAGGCTAGGAGACCTTGGTCACGAACTATAGTAACTTATAAATCATTTGTAAGTATATTATTTCGCGTTACTCTCCCTGTAAGTATGAACGAAAACGCGAAAAACAATTTAAGCAAGTGTGATAAAATTTGCTTAACTAAGAAATTCAGGTATCATAATTAAGTACGTGGCCCTGGTTATAAATGAATTAATACATCGTTTTAACACCCATATAACTGATTATTTGCACGCTTTACTCCACTCATTAACCGTTGAATTACTATGTGCACCACCGGCCACGGTATAATTTGTTATTCCAATTTACTTATCACTAGTCTCAAAACAAATGCGTGAGATTCAAATACAAAACATGTCATTAGTAACCTTGGACCTTGCCCCTGTGATTTAAGTACATTAAGACATTGCATTTCTATTAGTATTGAGATTTATTTGCAGAAAATAACGAAGCTGTAACAAACTTTTTACACAAAAAAAGACAAAAAACAAAAAACATTCCGTAAACCTTGGGGCCCGAATGGAATAATCGGACCTACAGACGTGCAGTCTGTTGTACGCAAGAGGTTTATGTATACAACATATCTTAATCTATTGACCAAAATTTGTCTGTTATTCATGACAATAAATAATATAAAACGAAATTAAAAATTATATAAGAACACATTATTTAAACGAAGAGCAGGAGCAAAATATTATGTAATGTTTGCAAACAAATTGAAGGAGAGGGGGGTGAGGGGGGGGGTCGGGAGTGATTAATTAATATTTTTACGACACGGGAAGATTTTCTCCCGTCTATTTTGGAGACACGAGATGAGTTGTTGAGGGACAGAGAGGAGCACAGGAGCTTGATGACGGTGATGTCGCACTTCCAATAAGTTGGACAATCTTAGAGGTACTGAACTTCAGAGGGTCTTGACTTGATCTTACTCAAGCATATTATTATGAAATATAGCGGAGAACTAGTATGGTAGTGGTTAGTGTGCAGTGGTAACTATGGTTAGCGTAGTTCGGGTTAGTACCAGCCACAAAGTCAAAGAGGGGCTGAACCTGATTACAATCTAGTCACAAAAATTGATTCGGCGATATTATGAAATACGACATCAAGACTTGGACAATGTCGTGTCTGCACTGTCCAGTCTCTTAGAGGGAAACGTACATATTTACTAGTTAGCATTGATTTGCTAATACAATATAATTATGTTGCGACTTACGAACCAAGCAAAACAGCTGGTTGAAATTATGTATCATAATTCACAGTGAAGAAATATTAAAATGCATGTTCAAATAAATAAATTCCTATTTAGTCTAGCCACTCAGTCACAGAACTTTCTTTTTTTTATGTACCTATTGTCCTTAGTTTTTTTATAACTATAGTTATTTTCGTTTTCATAACTTGAAAACGGACAAGATGGCTGTCAGTTTTCGAAAACTAGTTGCTTATTTAAACAAAGTTTATTTAAGTTACAATATTACGTTGTTTGTACATATTTTGTTTAAATAGGGGGAAATTGTACTTCATACATCTACTATCCGGTACTCTGTATATATTCGATGCGTCCCCCACTGTGACCCGTGATTGGCAGGTATGCCACCCGTCGAGTGAAGGCTGCAGGAACCCTTCACATATTCCAGTGCGTCACCCCTCACAACAAGTACCTACGTCTGTTGACTTCATTCACTTCCGAATCCGATGAGAGTCAGGGAAGCTAAATAGACAGCTGTGAAGAGGTTTTCTCATCTTCGAGGGTAGAGGGGTGAAAGTTGGATCGGAGATATTCAATCCCCGTTTCGAGAGCCATGAGAGAGATTCCATGAAAACTCACACGGACTCAACAAGAACGCGATTTGGTAGTATATTTTTCCTCTGTCAGATCAAAGGTGACTTATTGCAAAAATTTAACAATATAAATAAATAATAGCGTATTATTTTGAATATTCTGAAATATGAACTAAAAACGAGATAGCATTCGTATTTTAAACGAACTACGTATGTAAAATACGTATTAGTAATAACCTAACAGTCATGAAGGTAATTCTTGTTTGGTTTGGAACGATTTCATTCACGGAAATATTAAAATATTATTGATTATTAATGTATCGCGCACATGGTGATCAATATTAATTGCTCTATCATAAGGTTAAATCTCTCATAGCATTAAACACATCAAATTATTTGTAGGCCTATTATATTTTATCACGGAGACGTAACGCACTGGTAAATGCAACCACACCGAACTAAAGGCTAGAACCGATGTAACCAAGGCTTGTAAAAAAAACTAATAGGAGGTGAGGTGTGGATAGATTATAGTACTAGTGAACAGTAGATTTCAATTGGTGTTCAAGATTTTATCTTCACAAGCCCCACGTGAACACGATTTTTTTTAGGAATAGCATTCAATGCTTTTAAATGATTACCTATCAAGAAATAAATGAACATGTCACCCCGAGAATGTTACTACTACAATAATTTATATGGATAAAATGTATTGGATAAATTTATTAAGGTATTTAAATATTTAAGTATTTTGAAAGAATGCAACATTCCGTGGTTAGAATGACACTTTTTTTAAATAAATTTTAGCAGTCAAAAATCGTGTCGTTCGTGAGGTGGATCTAAAGTAAAATTATCTCAATACTTCAAAATGAACTAGGTAATTAAATACAATGTGGTGAGACTGACCTGCTCCAGTAGCCTGAGCTTCCGCCTGTGGCTTTGCTCCCCGAGTCTGTCGACGTACTCCCGCAGCTCCTCGATCTCTTCCTTGACCTGTTGCACGGTGTCCAGTTCGTGCTTGATGGCCACCATGTCCCTCTTCACCTCGCTCACCTCGCTCTGACATGACTCCACGGACTTGGTCAACTCTTGCAGCTGGGTGCGGATCTCGCATAACGCGACTGTCGTCTCGAGTTGGCGATCCCCGCGTTGCAACTCGTCTAACTTGGCGCTCAGGTTCATGCTCATCACGCTCACCTGCGTCTGCAGACTGCAGCCATGCATGGTCCTAGGTTACACACTACAGTATATCCGGCGCGTTAGTACGCTCACACTGACTTAGCCGCCTTTCTGTACAACACATCCCTCAATTCCCTGTCTGTCTAGGCTTAACTAGGAAGCGTTAGTTAGTACCTTACTCTATTATAATTCCCTCAAATTGCTTTGCTTGGTCCTTGATTACACACTACAGTATTGGTTTCTTGGCTGCTCTAAATGATTTGCATTATCTCCTCAAAGTGACCACTAAAATTCAACAAGATCTCCTGTGTAAGTTGGTGTCTTTCTCGTAAATCCCTTAACACGTTTTGCATCGAAGACTAGCATAATATATATTCATAAATAAACATATATTATGGAGCGCAATGTTCCAGTGAGCCTTGCACATTTTGTAAGCAAGATATGTCAATTTACATCACAAATGATATCATTTTGATATTACATAATAGATTATTTCATTCCATCTATGAAAATTACAACTATCCGAATATGTAATAAACGTACAAAGGACAAACTATGAAACTAGTCATAATTAACAGATGGATTTATGCCTTACTTAATAACAAATTGTTCAATCATTAGGCCTACACCTTCTACCACACTTTCATTCACGCTGAAGTACGTAATACATTCAAATGGATTTGAAACTTTCAGAGAAAGTATTTCCATCTAAACTTTTAAACTTCTCAATCATACTAGAGAGTTGCAAGAAGTTTTTCTGTACAGATTATTGTAACTTGTATAAGTGGTCTCTATTTTGTTGAGGTCCTGTGAAAGATTTTTGATAAACTAGCACATTATGGTCTATATTCATGTTGTGCCGCTGGTTGCAGACCAATCGATGCCTTAAACCGCACTTCGTACACCGACTAGCTATTATTATTAGATTATGATGTGATAGTTTCATAGTGTCTCACTTTGCAATAATCCATTACTCTTAAAAAAAATACAATATACTTCAGAAGTAGAAACACGAATACAACCTTGCATAATTACAATTGAGATTCTTATTATCAGTAAAACTTAAGAGTAGCATTCGATCCAAATCAATATTTGCAATAAATATTTATATTGAGAATATAAAACACTTTAAGAGGAGTCGCTGAGACTGGTGCGGAGACGAGTTTAGGTGCACAGCTTTCTGTTTTGTTTTCGGGTAAACGGTTTAAAACACCGTTACCAAATTTCACACTAACGTTAATAAAGATTAATCTATGATATCCAATACGTGTATTTCTAAATTGTTTCATTGATTTTGAATTAAAAATTAGTAAAATCCCCGTAATTTACTACATTTTTCAACTTCGGGAATTTATTCCAAGTGTATAGATTTTTTAACTTAAATTTGCATGCTGGATATCAACGTTTAAATCAATGTGAACGTGCGGGTTAATTTAGTTAATCGTAATATAAACAATTTGGTGGGAATTTCCAGAATTGAAATCCATGTTTTGGATTTTCCATTTTTTCACGTTTTGGTCTTATGTCTTGCAATGGATCTTTATGGCTCATTTTTTGCAATCAAGTGCGGATATCAATATGAAAGTACTTTATTAACATTCATTCGAAATTTGTTAATGATATTAACAAACCGTTCAGCAGAAATCATCAACACCTGATTGTGCGCATTTGAGTTAGGCCAAGCTCAACGTCCCCTCTTAAACACATTACATGATTTGATAGGTGCTTCAAATATCACACACAAATCTTATATTGCACGCATTATAATACTGTGGATTTTTTTGTTTGTATCATGTAATATTGAGTAATGGTACAAAATCATTTTCAGTTTCACAATCGTCTCGAATAGGACAATACCACTTAGAGAGGTGTTAAGCAACTAACTTAATTATTTATATTTTCAAGTTTCTCCCATAGCATTTTTTTTAAAGATTCCTGAGCTTCTCTGCAAACAAAAGCTTTAACCAAAATGATTTTGTCCACACAAAATTATTACCAAGAAAATTAAAACTAAATAACTTAAAATATCTGTCTCGGAAGATATTATTCTAACAACGACACAGACACAAGACAATAACAAAACACAACATAGAAAACTTAACGAAGACGTAAATAAAGTCGTTCTTAATTAATAATTAATAAAAACCATGGCATATAACGGCAACCAAGAAAAAGCTGCAAAACTCTCCACCAAAGAAGTTGATGTCTTGATTACATGACAAGCATTGACTTTGTTCAAATTAAAGCTAGTATAATTAATATATAGTTGACAGACTGTTGGGAAGGGGGACTCTGCATGCAGGAGACAGTTCTCAACATTCAATGTTTTGAGAGTTTGCATGAAAGTCTTCGATTGTTTTGTGTGGTGTTTTGGTAAGAGGGATCGACAAGGAGAAGCTAGGAAGGCCCTAGCAGGCCCGAGGCAAGCGAGGTAGAGTGCAAACCATGCAGTGGTCGAATTGCTAGTCGTAGAGAGGTTGAAGTATGTTACCTCTCTAATGCGTGTATTCACAAACTAACATTCGAATTGACTGAATGTCCTATTCCATAAGCTCCATGTATGTCGAAATAAGTGTAGTATTTTTTTTTTCCTTTAACCGTATTTAAGAATCACATTTTAATGCTTTGCAATGACTTTTCATGGCTCGTTTATATTCATCAAAATTGTGATCGTGAAGGAAATGATATTGCATTTTATTTATGTTCTACCCTGCATTTTCTAGCAATTGGTAAAATTAAACGACAAAAAAAGTAATGATATGACATTTGTATAATCAAACCTATATAAACTATCTCATTGCCAAGAAAATGGTGTCTAACAGTTGATGTAGGACCTAAAAGAGTTGCATTATGATGGTCATGTTTTCCCTAATGAGTTAGATGGATATTCTATTCTCGTACGAATGTTTTCATTTGAAAACTTTTATCGTGAATTCTTAACATAATCATTGATAATTTAGTTGAGCTAGAAGTGGATTACAATAAATTTGGCAGTACATGGCAAACAACGAATTTCTAAAGAAAGTATAGCTACTACAGTAACAATAATGTGCTATAACATCGTGCAAAAGCTATTTACCGACATATACCATTACTACTTGCAGTGTGTATTGTTTGGTAATCATATTTAAACCCAAAACGTATAGGCAATAATTATTTATCTCAAGGGTAACCTTCAAACAAAATTTTCTTAAAAATTAACGTTGTGAAATCGGAATATACCTGATATTAATTTGTAATATTTGTAACTTATTGATTATTATTAGTAATGCAGATAGTTTGGCTTGGTTTAAATAAGCAATACTATCACGATGCGGTTTTCGCTACAGTTACAATACAATAGTATTTACATAATGCAATACCATGACGATACACCCAATGGGGTGGGGTGGGGGGAGGCCGGTGAAAATTAAGTTCCTGTGTTTCCACCCGCCTGTATTATACCTCCGCACCAATTACTACAGTTACAGTCCATGTTAGTCCGGTCAGTGAGTAACATTGACCAACGACTATGTATTTTAAATTAAAATGTAATTATTTTAAATTATTTTTTTCAACACATTTTTTGGTTCGAGCAAGACAAGGTGCGACAAAGTAGAAGAATAAGGGGTTATTTTATTATACCCTCAGACATAAAATGATAACAGTGGAAGTTAATTCTTTGCAGCATTGAATTACGCAATAACCACATTTTGTAAACAAGATTACTTTTAAGTATTATAACGAACGGTTCAGAAGAAGTATAAAAAATCCGTAAAGCGATTTTTACTTAAGAAGCTGTTTGTCCCAGATGGGCGTAAATACTTTTAACATGCGTGTTCTCATTATTTTCACTAGGAAATAATATAATCCATATTCAAATGCATCATGACGTACATGATCATTTCTGCCTTTATCCACATAATCAGTATCTACACTTGTGCGTTGCCTTTCATTAGCTAAAATACACTGACTATATGGAACAACTCACTAAAGCTAGAACGAGAGACGACCTTTGCAATATCAATGGGCTCGAGCAGTTTTAGGAACGTTGTATGTCAATTAACGCAACGATATCTCGCTGTAAATGTGTAAATGATGGTCATCCGTCTATAAGAACTATTCTTAAGAATATTTTAAAATCGTAATTCTACCTTTAACGTATCGCTAATGTAAATCAAAGTGTAATACTGCGGTTGTAGCGTCAATGCTGGTGTGCGTTTTTTGTCTATTTAAACAACATTAAAGTTGAATAGTATCGGACTAGATACAGCAGATCGTACTGCATCGTAATAGTATAGATAATTTAAACCAATCAAAAATGTTAAAACAAGTTCCCTGGCCTTCCCATACGTCAGAATGGGAGTGACAAAGTAGTCAATAAAATTATTTTAAGCACAAGTCCAGAAAGGCACTTATTTGATGCAGATGCGATGAAATTTCCCCTGAATTCGACCGTTGCAGGTGTTGGGAGTTGGAGCATGCAGTCGTGGGCCAGGCAATGCAGGTAGTGAGGCGTGCAAGGAGGAGCGACAATCTGTTCTATTCGCTTCGATCAACTCTGAAGAGATTCAGGGCGTGACACCGGCACGACGCTCCTATTATTGGACACACCGCAATCGGGTATACGTTAAGTTCAATCTCTCAGATGGGCTGGTGTTTTGAAGTGGTTTGCATACTCGTGAAACCCAGTTGAATTGTATTCATTCTTTGGTGGTCATAGCCATTAGCTTTTAACCCCTGTGTCTACAACTAGCCCTGATATTATATGTGCATTCTCTTACTCCACGTGGTTCATACCCATCAACAAACTACTGTGGATTCAAATGTCGTGAGACAAGTGTAGTAATGCTACGTTTACGCTTTATGCCAACACCCTCACAGGAACAAAACAGCGAGGTGTACCTCTGCGCACAAGAGGGGGTTGCTTTGTTTGGTGAAAAGTTCTCAGTAGTGATTGAAGGTAAAAAGAAGAAGAAAGCTAGAACAAAAATGAGGTCGATATTTACCCGTAGTCCAGGCTGCCTCCACTATGAGGGGAAACAGAAAGAGGAGAGAAAAATAATGAAAGAAAGGGTATTAAGTCTCGGGAGATTGTTTATATAACTCTGTGTTTTTGCAACACCCATAAGAAGTTCGTAGTGTGATGGTCATGGCATCTAGCTAGACACGGTGAGTGCAAACATAATTGATCGCCACGTGAAACAAATATTTCTCAACAGATCATTCTCGGGGAACAAAGTACAGGAACATAACAAACTTGTATTGTAATAACATGATTGCCTGACAAATTAACTTAGCCCTTGGTTAAACACATATAAATTCATTTCACACCGATCTATTCTGTGCATGACCCTCAGTGAGATATAACATGATACTGTTTCAAACAATCCACAAAATGAATGTAAACGAGTCTTATAAGAAGAATCATCAACAAAGGAGTGTTACAAATCACAAAGACTGTGAGCTGACCTCGTACCTTGTCTTTTGTGAGGCAAAGTAGCAAACAACTTGATTACAATTACAGTTGAAAACAAATCTAAGGTGGATGTGAATACAATAAAGCATGCTCATGTAGAAAGAAAAAAACAAATTGGAAGCATTCTTCTTTGAACCGATACAACGGTGTGAGAGTTAATCCAGAACCCAAGAAAATATATATAACGAGTGAAATAATATATGTGTGATGGCGACAAGTGAGTGCAGGTTGGAATAGAAGTTGCAGGGACTACAGTAGCTAAGAAGCAGGTATTACAAAATGATTTAATGGATCATCAACAACTTGGAGAGAAATCATAATCTAAAAAAGCTCTAGCGGAAAGAATACCAAATAAAAAAACAAATGTTCCAATTGGAAAAGCCATTCACTTGTGTCCCTTCAAGTTCTGCCACTTCCGAGTTTTCTACTACACCATCTACAAGAATGAACAACACTGAGGTACAGTACAGAAATCATAAGAGTAACGAAACGCTAGGAAGAAATCAGTTGAACAACGCTCAAGAAACTAGATAAAGAGATCTAGAGAGATAGAGATAGAGTCGGGCAAGCACGACGTACCTCAAAAGCAACTCTCGGAGAGTGGCTTCGTCTTCCTCCTGTATTTCTTCCGTCGTTTCATCACTAACCTTCCGGCTCCGGAGTGTCGGGTGATGGTCCCGAGATCTGGCGGTCAGCTTGAGTGTTGCTGCTGACGACAGACTAGAGTACTGGTAATCATCGGCTGCGACACCGATAACATATTCTTCCAGTTCTACAGTGCCGACCAGGTCTGGGCCGCTAGACACCGGGTGGGCGTGAGCGAACTCGTGTGCTGCGTGCGTGTGCGGTGCCCGCCCCACTGCCTGCTGTTTCATCGACTTAACACCCGCTGGTCGCCGCCTGGTTTCTCCCATACTTCTTCCTGGGGGCCCACCACCACACACTCACAGAGAGAAGAGATGGCATGCACACCGACAGAGATAGTATAGCCACTACTACACCCATGGAGAGAGACATGCCAGCACCATATATACAGATACTCCTTCCTGGAAACCAACGCGAAAACCTCGGAGATAGTGGACACAAACTTCACACACACATCTTCATGAGAGAACCCACCACTTCAAAGATGATAAGGATGCTATAACTACACACCATTACGACATTGAGACCAGACACTATAATACACAAGCAACAATAAATTTCAGCCAAAAGACACTTAAAAATTGTATACATTGCATGTATATGAGTAATACAAGATAGGTCATACTCACATATAAAAATCTTAAACGTTCAACATAGCTCAAAATGTATCTTCCTTAATTTTTATGATAACTGCTACAAATTTAAAGCATAACTTTTGCTATATCTACTGAGCTTGTTGAGTTAAAGGTGTGTCCAAAATGAAGGAAACTTGTCAGATAAAGTACGGCAAATTTATATTTTGAAGGAGAAAAAAGTCAATCCCTTATTATGAAAATATGCAACCCCATTTGCTGTATTCTCTCAACATACATTAACAAATTCGTTTGTCAAAAATTAGTTAAGAAAATATTGTGAAGTCTTAACTAAAGTCTGTGTCCATTTTGCTTCTATAATAGAATAACTAGTTTTGTAACATTATTAAAAGCACTCTCGCTTCAAGCTTGATTACAATGCCAACAGGTTTTGGCAACTGTGTAAGTCTGTAAGTTATATGGAGTACGAGCATGAGTAAACTTAAAGAATTCAATCTTGGGGTTGTTCTGTATCAATTAACTAACTTTCAGAAAAACCTGGCCAATCATATCAAACACATCGTGACCAGCATACAAAAGAAACACGAAGTCTAAGAAAGACTATGTGTTAAATTCAAAAGATCATAATTGTTTCGTTATATAGAGTACTTTATTATGGTGTTCAAACATCATACATGATTTTATCAAACACACGCATTTTGTGTTATCATACATCCCCTTCTTTCATCCTCTACATTGTCTCGTACAGCATACTGTGTTTAAACGATGCAAATCATCAAACAAATATCAAACGACTTATTTTGTTCAAACAATAAGAACGAGGTTATACTCAGATATAAAATATTATTGAGACCATCAATACAGTTTTGCCTACTATGACAGTAAACAGATACAGTGTATTTTGCGAGTGCACATCATAACAAGAGTCCACTAACTAGGGTAGTGATTTCTGTTGACATAGTGTGCCGTCACCGGAAAATGTATGTAGAATTTTATGATCGTCAAATTTTTACGTAACTCACCATCATAAAACAATTCGGTTATAATTAGCTACGATTATGTGCGCCAAAATACATAGGCCTAATATTATGAAGCCATAAGATAAAATTGAAGAAGATTTTGGACTTAAGTATGTTATTTTCTCTTCTTAAGTTATCACCACATTTAATTGAAAGGAAAGTGAAACTGATCATTGTAGAAATCAAAATTTGTCATTATTTAACCAATTGTGTGATCTGTTGCACTGACACGATTGATGGACGTGATTGAAGAGAAAATTAATAAATTCATTAATATCCTTCCGTTGGCAATAGATTTATAGATTTATAATAAGATACAATGGAATGTTTAATAAAACATAATATAAATGGTTAAGATTTATATAATAACAAGCAGATACAAATACAATATAACTTACTTTCACACATAACGTTAATAAGAGCACCAGTACACCAGAAAACCAGTCATTCACTGGATGCTATTCTAAACAATGCATCAATATAAGTTTTATATCCAAAGATACAAATCTTGATAATAACGATTGGATACATGGGCAATTAAAGAAACGCGATCTTAATTAGCCCACAGTACATTACAATGTCATTCAAAAATCTCTTTGTATATAGCACCCAGATAATTATGCTGAACTAGTCGTGTACCGTCAAGGTCCTAATTAGTTGAAATAATCACAGACCAGCCAAAAACAAAACTGTTGATTGGTACAATTAGAAATCATCATATTAGCTACGACTTTAAGGTAACCAAATTTGTTTTACCTGATCACTGAGAGCCATTTCTTGGCTTGGCAGGTGGGGCCCGGCCACTGGCACCAATGGTTACGGTCAAAAGAAAACTTGACAGTTTGTTGCTGGAGTTGACAAGTGTCACGCCCTAGGCTCTCTGAAACAGAAAAAGAGACATATTTACTAGCTGTATCAAGCAACAACAAACATATAATACAAATGTTTCTGTTGTTATGCACACACGTTTCAAACAAGGTAGTATGTAACTTCAGGCTTCACCTTAATAACAAGCTTATATCCCCTTGTATCTTTGCTCTGTACCCCACAAAGGCTCACTAAAAGTTAAGAGAAGTAAATTCAACGCTAACTTCACGGCGTTGTTCCAATGCAATGTCTTCTCACAGAAAAGAACTCGACATCTATATTGGTTGCCTCGAGTTCCACTCAATGAACTTGACAGCCAATAATGTGGTAAGGATCTAGCAACACCCCAGCCACTCGAAAGTGTAAATAATCCAATACATCTGTCAGATATAGAACCTGTGTAAACATTTTAGGACTTTACGAGGTCTGCAAGCAAAATTTCCACTACAATACAAAATTGCAAATGAAAAGCTTATCAGAAGTGTCAACAGAGCTCGAGACACTTCTTCCCAGTCGGGAAAATTTGTTTGTTGGTATTCACATGTCTGCATCGCGTTCCTTTGGTTGAAAATTATTTCTTAGGCACACGTAAACCTGTCATACTTGGGTGGAGTGAGGGGGGGTGGGGGGTGGATAGCTAAAAGGTTGTTATGAAAAAATATATTATTTAATAAAAATATGTTCTGTTCATTACTTTGAAAATATTATAAAGAGAGTAGTTTTCGTTGGTAGCGCCGCTATAGTAGACCGTTTCGATTCAAGCATAATTATTTTCGAAAATACTGTAAGTGTAACACAATAATTCTCTATTTTTTAATAACGTCTGAAGTTTTTACAGAGTCCAAAGGTTGCCGACCTCTGCTTTACAAGAAAGAGGTCTGCCTATACGCATGGTATAACTACTTATTTTCTGAGGTGTATACTGTGTATATCTTCCATGCCTTGCATGATGCAAACTTATACGAATTCCTTATTAAGGTACCGGTCAACCAGCTATCTATGAACAACTGCAATGTGATGCTTCATAATCCTATCATTCTCTTCGTGTATGTAGACAAGTTTCAAAGTAGCATTACAAAAACTTGTATCACATTTGTCTATTAAGTATGAAACACACTACGTACTGATGACATTCTTATCTTGCTAACCCCTAATGTATTCGCTTCATTTACATACTAGATTATGGTTTGCATTTGCTTAGAGAATTACAGTCTCCCTGCTCCCACATAGAAAATCGAAATACAATAAATCCATGCCGTATGTAACTGAATTCTGGCATTTACATTTCCCCTTTTTAAACAATAGCCAGTACAGCAGTACTTGTCTTTAAACCACGTGTTTACTGTATGTACTACTGCCACTAGTATAAACATGATTATAAAGATAAATGATTCTCCGATATATCAAGACCTACGCGATGACACTTCGGTTACATGAATGAAGCTTGAAGACGAGGATACTCGGAGTCTCGGATTTCAATTCAGGCGAGAACGGTATTACCAATGCGAGTTTCCAGCTTGGGATTACGAAATTCCTTTCATCGCGCAGTCCCGCATTAAACACGTTTACTTAGCTTCCTCACCCATTTCGTCCAGGAGGCTGCACATCAACAGATACGAAATCCTTGCGTCAAAGGTACAATAGCATGACGTTGGTATTTATTTTCTTTCCATCTTTGGGGTAAACCTACGAGGGCTTCCTTCCTTCCTCGGACGATCGTTTCCGGTTGGGGTCCGTGGTCGAAGCCTCGGGTAGGCTGGGGGGGGGGGGAGACCATTGTTGTCAAACCCAAGGCGCTCCTCAATAGCCATGGTAGGATCAATGAATGCACCAAAATGTGTTTCGAAATTCGAACTGAGTATTTTGGGTCAGACTGAATGTGATGTACATGAAACAAGTAGACATCCATTTCACAGGATTGCCAACTACCGGTTTTCAGTCACTGAAGCCAACCTGTAAGGACATTACAGCTTTTTTATCGTAAATAACTTATTCTGAAAGTATGTTTTAAAAAAACGAAGCTGAATTTTCAAACGGGCCTACGAATTGTTATATATATATATATATTATTTGACGAGTGTATTAAACTACTAACCGAGGTCTATATTTTTAACACTTACTTGTGTGAATTTTCGGAGATGTCCATCTCCATCGTCAGACACTGACACACTGGCAATCTCACTGTTTTTTCCGGAGGCTTCCACCCATGTAGTTGTGCCCTAGTGACTTCTTCCCTGACTAGATTGCGCCATATGGGGCTGAATTCTTTTGTGGCCTGGCTAATTACATTTTCAATGCATGACATGACTGCAGCTTCTTTTCTCTTCCTAATTGCTGGCATTCTCTTCTTTTAAGATTATTTTAACCCCCGCCCAATTGATGTTTTCCTTGCACACGTCGACCAGTAAACATCCGCATAGGTGAACATAAAAAAACAATAGAAGGGAACACCAAGATGCCATCAAAATTAAAAGATCATTTCGACGTGTGCAAGGAAAACATCAATTGGGAGGGTGTTTAAAAAAAGAAGAGAATGCCGACATTAGGAAGAGAAAAGAAGCTGCAGTCATGTCATGCATTGAAAATGTAATTAGCCAGGCCACAAAGAATTCAGACCCATATGGCGCAATCTAGTCAGGGAAGAAGTCACTAGGGCACAACAACATGGGTGGAAGCCTCCGGAAACACAGTGAGATTGCCAGTGTGTCAGTGTCTGACGATGGAACGGACGTCTCCGAAAAATCACAAAGTAAGTGTTAAAAATATAGACCTCGGTTTAGTAGTTTAATACACTCGTCAAATAATATATATATATCCGGGTCAAATAGCTTCTGAAAAATAATATAATATATATATTATATATATAATATATATATATATATATTATATATATAATATATATATAATACGATGTGGCATTATTCTAGATATAATGTCAATATTTGGACTCTAAATCGAAAAATCAAAATTAAGAAAAAAAAATTGTTCTTTTAAAATATCAAAAATTGGATCGAGGGTAGAAATCAAATGCTGTAATAGAAGAAACGAAAAATTGATCCATTTTTCACATTTCTGTTAGCGTACTTGATTTGTTGTAAATTAATAAATTTGGTCCCAACTTTTACAAATGGTGGAGGTGCCGGGTCTTTCAACGCGAGAGTGAGAGCGTAAACATTGTTATTCATTTTTGTGGCGATACCTTATCAATTTTTTGTTTAGCCACTCATTGTTAATAGTAGGCCTTCTACTTTACCTTTTTTTTACTTAAACTGTTTTTTACCCAAATAATTAAATTTCTGTACATCGATGTCGATATCGAGATTTTCGTGTGATATCGTAAGTTGAATTTATGTCATAGCCCCGTCCTACTGAATATAGTGTTATTTGACTACGATTGTTATTGCGAAAAGTTTTAATTACCGTAACCAGGTATTCCATTCCCATTAAAATCAACAACATTTTGCCGCGGAAACTTCGTTTAAATTACATCACGTCATGCTATTCTAATTAAAATCACATTAAAGGTCCAAAAAACTTTGCAAATTATGCTTAAGCCCATGTTGTAATTTTTTTATCTTTATACAAATATGACAAGTTTTACTCGTTTTGGTAAATTTTTATAAAGGTGAAGTGAAAATTAATGAAATATTTATATTATTTCAGAAAACATCGTGAATACACAGTTTCTAATAACATTACAATTTTTTTTCACTTTTTTAGTTGCCTACATTTTGTGTTTCTCTAGAAATATAAAATTCCAGATTTCCCAAATGTTGTTAAATGGAGCTTGTGAAACAAAAGTTACTTGAAAACATTATACAAATATGTCTTTTTAAATGAATTGCTGTTAATTACATTTTGAATAGTAAATAATGACACCCAGAAAAATGTGGGCTCCTATTTTTCTTCCGACAGCTGGTGTTCAACACAGAGCCCTTAAAACCCCAAAAAGATGTATGGAAATTGGAGTTGGTGCTATTATTATTCTACTTCGAGTGGCATCCTTAGGTAAACTACTGTACATTGGGTAAAAAGAGGACAGAGGCGCTAAAACACTGCGCGCGATAGTGATAAACCTCACTCGTCACTGCTTAAATAAAGGTGCGCGCGTGCACGACCCTGCGTTGTTGCGATGCGTAGTAGTTTTCATTCCGTTTTATTTATTGTCTTGTTTCATATACCGAGCATACATTGTTTATTCATTATAAACGATACATTTAAGCCCTTGGTATTAAACACATTTTTTCACTTGATGTGTTCACTACCTTTCCGGTGAACGTGGTTTTCGCAATCCATGTCTTATAAATTACCGACTTTTGATTACACGTTGATATTAAATTATGGGCAGAAGATTATTTTATTGTATTTAATTATTTAAAATTATTATTTAACTCTCTAATGAGTAAAGTCATTAACATAAACATCATAAATAACACAAAAATAAATGTAAAAAAATAATTATTACTATATAACCTAAAGTCAAAGCATTTCTGATATAATTCACAGTTTATTGTTATGGTTGGAGTGCAGTGCAGTGCCGCGCTTCAAAAGTTAAAGTCCAAGCCCTGCGGCGGTCGGCGGGTCACTGCACTTGACGCAAGTCGATCCTGTGGCTGACGAACACTGCGTGAAAACCACGCAACGTCTTGTACACGCCTTAGGCTACCACTGATAAACTTATGGCGTTTACCATTGGCATGCACTCGGCGAGTGCAGAGACGCCATTGTTGTCCACCTCCACTTGAATATCATCACAAAACTGAACAAAAGACAAGTGGCAATCCAGTGCGTACTAGTGCGACCTGAGTGCGGCCAATGGAAAACGCCATTAATGAATAGTAGAAAAGTCGTTGGACGCGTTTGTTGAGCGCCGACGGAACAGAAATCCATGTACACGAATTCCCAAAGTACAACAATAATACAAGCTGACCAACTAAGATTTGTAAATAGGGATAATGATTAAAAGCCATCTAAGACCTGACATATTCTGGAAAATTTTTCACTCCTGTTTTTTAGGATACAGTGACCAAATGCGTTTCTACACAGGAACGAACGAAAATGTATCTATCTACGCCGGCATCAAATAATCATATTGTGAGCGGACGGACAAAATGATGTATCAGATTTGCGGGGTTTATTAAACAAATACATTGAGTTAACTTTAAGTAAAATATGAACAGTTTATTGAACGTTTTGAAAACGTTGCAAATCGGGAACGAACTACGGATGGCAAATTTATCGATCCGCACCTCGTTTACCGCACATGAGGGCCAAAAAAGCTGTGTCGACTTTTCCGTTGCCTGTTAACGGACTTTGTTAAATGTATTTCCATCTACATACTTATCGATCAAAATAAAATGACATATTCGTGATCGGACGGACATTCTAAATGATTTGGCCACCTCAGATTTTGTCGCCGTTTAGTTTTGAAAAAAAAACTTTCGATTAACTTTAATGTAACTTTGTAACTTTTTGAACGATTTTGCCACAAAACTATACAGCAACCCGCCGAGGTGGTATGTACATGTTGGGCAAA
This sequence comes from Sweltsa coloradensis, assembly GCA_024449915.1. Taxonomy (NCBI): domain Eukaryota; kingdom Metazoa; phylum Arthropoda; class Insecta; order Plecoptera; family Chloroperlidae; genus Sweltsa; species Sweltsa coloradensis. The sequence goes on from JAMZAV010000090.1 coordinate 179,647, forward strand.
TTTTCAGGTCGATCAGAGAAACGGTGCGACCTGTATCGAAGCAGAAACAAAAAAAAAAAAAAAAAAAACAGACATTCGAGCCATAAGAGTCAAGTGGAGACGCTCGCTTCGCTCGCTCAAAAAATGTTCATTTTTCCAAAGAATAAATTGTCAGATTTAAAAAAAAAATACAAGCTGACCACTAGAGTTCTCATAAATGTGATAAGTTATAAGCCATAAACGCATAATATGACTGGACTTGCTCGCTCCATGTTTTACTCACAAATGCGTTATACCACAGACGCAAACGACAAATGTCTTATCTACGCCGCGCCACTGCAATTCATATTGAGCGGATGAGAAAATAGACGTAACGATTGCGTGGTGCATATGAAACAAATTACATTGCAGTTAGATTTTAAGGTAGAAATATGAACGAGGTATTAATATAACGTTGTGAGAATGACGTTGCAAAGCCGGGACTGACTACGGAGCGCAATATCGATACCTAAGTGGCAAAACCTCGTATCTACATTTGTTACTAAATTGTCATGCAACATTTCAAAGCCCGCCAAAATGGGTCTAATGATCAAAAAGAGCTTTTTTTTTTTTTTTTTTACTTTTTCGATGAAATAATTTTTGGCTCCTTTTGATCATTAGACCGATTTTGGCTTTTTGTCCTTTAAATGTTGCATTGAAGTTGTTTAGAAAATGTAGATACGAGGTTTTGCCACTTTTCTGAATGAGCGAGTCAGGATATAACACTTGCCTAAGTTAGTAGGAGGGTGGGTGGGTAAGTGAATGTGAAGGCACGTCCCTGATTCTATGATTGTTTCTGTAATATTATTTTAATCACTTTCTTATTTTAAGGAGGAACGGTGATTTTGAATGATCTGTTATAAGACCAGAAATAAAATGCAACACACTTTGAGGAAACCGTTGCTTCCTAATGCTAAAATCTTCGTAACATCGGGAATAGGCATAACACCCCATCTTTTCTATGGAAACTCATGCAGACACCCTTATGGGAAATATTTTCATTGGGGATTATGTAAGCAAAAAACTCGATTCCCCGTACTTTAGAACGCAACGCAGCGTGGGAATAATTGTGTAAAATTTCATTTTGTTCAAGGCCCAGGCATGTTTGATTTATGTCTCTTCACACAACCAAAATTGTTTGTTCAAATATTGTGTCGTGCAGTGATCTTTGAAGGAATAATTAGTAATTTGATAGCGTGACTTTTAAGGACTATGCATTTAGTCGTAGTCGACTTAAAACATCACGTAGTAATCAAAATTATTTATTTTCATTTATATGACTAATCTACACTTCTAAGTAACCATATTTCATATTTTTTTAATCTAAAAAATAAACTCATACTTCACTTATGTGTTTTAAAACAATTCCTAAATCTTAAAAATTCACAATATTAATTTTCAGTTTTCAATTTGGAATCGGCTTACAAATTGTGTGTGCCAAAAGACAGATAATAATACATGATGCACAATTAAGATAACCAAACATTAAAGTTTGTATTTATAATGCACATCCACGTAAGCCTATAGATGATAAAAACGTAGACTGCTATTCAAGATCTGAAGTAGGTATAGGGCCTTTAGTAGTTCAAACATTTTCACCGTCAAAACAACGTCTGTGATGCCACTCGCTGATTGGATAAAGTAGACGACGGTTCTACGAGCCATAGTGAACCGGACGTTAACGCAAGACAAAGGTGAGCTCCAGTCAATATTTTTTTAGTTAATTAAGCAAGACAAATTTCCTACCTGGAAACTGTGGCTGAGACCAATATTTACACTTGCAAATAGGGTAAACATGTTTTCGAGAGTTCCTTCCTTCTGAACTTGAGACAATTAGCTCAACGAGCGGTTATCTGTGCAAAGTTAATAAGTAAATGTCCAGGTTGAATTACGTACAAAATTCAGTTGCAGGAGGCGATTTACGTTTAAACACATCATGGTTTTTAATAAGTTGTAGTTTATGAACTATTTTTCATATTATTGTACACACAATTGTTGAAATAGCATACCAATACAGTTTATTTGAAGAAATACTTTAACACAATTATTTTGGTAGTTGTGTTGCCATGTTCAAAACATGTAATTTGTAATTTATCATTTATGTTTGTCTATATTCTGTGTCAATTATGGTGAGCCATTATTTAAATTGCCATGGCTACATTTTTATATCATTAATTTTAAATTAATGTCTTGTAATTGTGTATTAATGTAAATTGGTCTTAAAATTAGTGGAGATCAAAAAATAAAGGTTATATTAGTTGTTTAGATGTGTCATGAAGAAAAGAAGAACTTCGATTAGAAGCTGTATTGGGCATTTATTAAGCAATTAGACTGTATAGTAGATGTTACGGTGTCGAACTTTGTAATTATCATACAATCCTCAAAATGGTCTTTCAAATTCCGAGATTTTGCTTACTTTTACAATATTTTTTTGTGAACATTTAATCGGATCATTTAATGATAATAATACAACGTAGGTGCAGAATTGCAAACCTGATCTAGTCTACTCTTGTAAAGATTTAATCTCATAGAATGCTGACACGGTCCTCGACTAGACTAGTGATTTGATGTTCTGATGAGCCAATCACCAATCAGCTCATCTTCCACTCAATCAGCAAAGCCGAGATCCACGTTCCCTTCACTCGGACTGACTATGACTTTCAACAGGAAATACTTATTACGTTCTATTTATTTTCTGCAATCTAACTGATCATAATTACTTTAGTGCTCTGAGCTGAAATCTTCTTTTATAGAAGATGAAAGATTCGGTTAATATATATTGTCCGTACTCATATTGTAATTGGCATTAGTAATCCTACGTAAATCTGAATGGAATAGAGACATAAAATAATTTTGTTTGGAAATTTAAAGTAAAAGTAAGCCCTATTATTGCAATTGTCGATTACAAGCGTTTAAATGAAGGATATAATAAAATAACATGTTAGTATCACTCTCATGTTAAATAATTATTGATTTAAGATACATTTATATCTTTATTCCCTATATGTGATGCTTGATTTTAATAATACAGTCAAAAACACACTGCATTGAATTATAAAGACAGAAAGATATGTGAATGCGATTATATGTTAAAAAAGTATGTTAATTTTTAGCGAGTATGATATATAACCAGTTAAATAAAATGTATGGTTTAAAACAAATCGTAGGCCTATGTAGAGATATATGTGACATTCTTGTATCTCGATTGACCACGACTGAGGTCAAACCTACAACCCCTCAGTTGAGACAAATTTTGACCTCAATTGCTATAAACTAGGAAACGCTAAGTCCCGCCGCGTTGATGGATGAGCTTTTTAAAGGTTTTAGTTTGCGTGTGATATCTTTACTTTTGCAAGTGCTTTGTTTTGCTGCCTACGCATTCTAGTGAATGTTGTCAAGTTCTTTTGTTTCTTGTCAATTGGTATTATTACGTAAAAAACTTGTATTAAAAGCTTTATTTCTATGATTCTTGCTAAATTTTTCCACTTTTTCTTTCAAAAGGTACTACATAACCATAACCTTAATGTCCATGTATAATATGAACGTTGTAGCCCCACCCGTTTGGTCAGAATTGGCCCAAAAGGCACGAAAATATCGCACAAAAAGTCAAAAAACGTATATTAAAAGCTTTATTTCTCTCGATTCTGGCTAACTTTTTCAACTTTTTTTTCAGAAAGCAATAAATCACCATAACCTTAATGTGTATGTGAAATATGAACGTTTAGCCCCACCCGTTTGGTCAGAATTGGCCCAAATGGCACGAAAATATCGCACAAAAAATCGAAAAAAATCGTAAAAGTACGATATTCATGAGAAATATTTCTTCGATTGTACCCAAAAACGTGGCAAGTCTAAGTTCAGAGAAAACGAAGGTCGTGTCAAATTTTCATCAAGATCGCATATGCCGTTTGCCCGGTAGAGAGCGAACAAACAGACGGAAAAACAAACAAACAAAAAAAAAAAAAAAAAAAAAAAAAAAAAACACATCGAGCTAAATTTTTTGGGGGGTCGGTGAAATTGAAGTCTTCGCTTCGCTCATCCAATGACAAGTATGTCCTTAATGCGGGTTTATTACTAGGTATAATTAATTATATGCATCAAGTTTATTACAATACTTTAGTTTCAAACACGCAATGATGTGTTTTTCTTAGACAGAAACACATTTTCCTCTTTATTAATGTGTGAAAAGCACAAATGTTTTATTAGTTTACTTTCCGAGATATATAATCAAAAGTATAACTCTCGTATTTTAAGTTGAACTACAAATTCGTTCAAGAAAATGCACTTTCGTGTGCGTTGTTACCCACGAATTCCTGGAAAGTTTAGCCTTCATCGTATCACGGTGCTCCAAACTCGGGGATAATGGTACAGATAATACGCGAATTGCACATTATAACCATATACATGTAAATAGGTGTTTAATAAAGCTTTTGACTCTGTTGATCACAACATGCTGGAAACTAAACTAGAATACTATGGTGTACGTGGGTGATGTAATTATTAACATCCTATACCTGACAAGAGTACACTGCGTGTAATTAATTTGTTCTGAAAGTGGTAAGATTTCTACTACAGACTATATGAAAAGTTTATTATGCGAAGTACCACAAGGATCACTTCTTGGAATTTTATTGTTCATTTTCTTAATTTATGACCTAACTGAAAGTAAAGATAATGGTGAAGCTTGTGCTGATGATTTGTATACCACCATATATAAGCTGATGAATCCAAAGTTGTTTATAACCCATCAAATGTATTCTTAACTCTTCTAAGAAAACAGATTATATCAAATTTTACTTAATTCAAGTCACTCCTTACTAATTTTACATAAATCAAAATATATTAAACCTTAAATATACCATTGAAAAAATATTTTAAAAAACACAATAAATACCAAAACCTAAGAAGAATCCTTAAACATACTCATAGTTTTTTTTTAATGTCTGAAAAGTTGGCAGGAAGAAAAAGGGGGGTTTAAATAAAGGAGCAGATTTTTACGGGACATAACCTAAATTCAACAATTATATTAATATTAAGTTCAAAATTTCAATTTTGAACACTGTTTTAAATATTTTTTCAATCATGGTGTGATGAAGACCCCACAAGGTTTTACAATTTAACTCCAAGTAAAGGAGTGCGTTCTCTAACGCACAACACACTAGGGAGCTATTCTCATTTTGCCTAAGTTTCTTTGTGATCTAGTTAAAATGTATTATAAATTGAAGAATATAAAAATAAAATGATAGCCGATTGAGTTTTTAATAGACACCTTCATTGACAAACTTATTAACGCGGGTGTAATGTTTTTCTATAGGCGGCCTCAGTAAGTAGGCCTAACTCTAGAGGCAGATATTTTACACCTTGCACCGTCTGACAAAGAGTCGTGCGACTCTAGTTACCACAGAAAACACCGATTTTCCATTCAACTAATTGTGTAAAAACGATATAAAATAACACTGCTCAAAATATTATTTTGAACTTGATGACCCAAGTACAAAATTTTGTGAAAATAAAGGCACGCACTAGATTGCAAAGCATCTACCACTGCAAATCAACTCTACTATACTGAGTATAAGGCTACATCAGATGTACGAATCTACTGATGTAGACTTAATTAATAAGTAAAGGAATAGGACGAAAATGATATTTGCCCTTTGTGCGTGCAACCACTCGCATGTTATCTCTTCACCCGACATGTAATTGCTCATCCCCAGCTTGCTAGGAGGAGGTGGGGGGGGGGGGGGGGAATGAGACGTCATTGATATCATGTCAAAGGAATCTTGAGTTAGACTGAAATTAACTCCGGTAGCATCGATTTAGCACGGCAGGCTCACATTGCAGGTGTAGGAAACTTTGCACATTGCACAGATGTCAAGGATATTATGAATAACGCTTCTAGGATAACATGTATGTGCATGTGGAGTATCGCCATGATGTAGTAGTTTGAGCACGTTTAAGAACTGGACCACGTACCAAACCGTTATTAAGGATACATAGCCAACAACCAACCAGCCAAACCTAATGTACTTTTAGTGGAAATGACTCACTGTTAAACGAAATTATACATTTCTTTGATAATATTTATGACATGTCCAACTGTAAATATATCAGTTAATATAAATTTTGCAGTACAAATTAAAAAAATTCTTATTAATTTTAACATATATTACGGTTTAGTGCAATGAATCGAAATTCTAACCTCATTTTCTTTACGTGAGAAATAGTGAATGGCACAAATGGGTTCTGGGTACTGTGTATGAATCCACGGTTCAATAAAGAACTTGAACTTGAACTTATAGAACAAAAGGATGACGATTTGTTCATCACAGCTTGATGTAGTGCTCCACAATCGAATGCATGTCATCAAAGAGGTGAGCAACTTGTCATAACCCAGAATTCCAGAAAACGACGCCCCAAAATAAAAACTTTCGCCGTGTGGCATGTGCCTTTAGTCTGAAAAATACAATACCTCCGCAAACAACTCCGCTCGGTCAATAAGGGCCGGCAATAGGAAAAAGTTTAAGACCAAACAACAACGTAAAAAACAGTGTCACTATCAAGAGAGATAAATTGAGTCGCAATCACAGTTGTGTTGAGCACTTCAATGTGAGTGTCGGAAACACGTTTCCATGAGTGACAAGATAATATACGCAAAACAATTTTAGAAGATGAGTAAATAGCATTTTGATAACGATTCTTAATAAACGCAAACTTTTCTACAGCTGAGGGTGTAAAATACACATTCGGGTAACCGACATTACTTGTATAAATATGGCAACGTAGCTTTTGCAATAAATTGGAAATTTCTTTGAAAAGTAAGCTCCAGAAATGATAAGAATTTTGAGGGTGTTTTATTGACAGTTTGGGAAATGATTGGAAAGGACACTTTATGCGAAGCAATGTTGATAAAGGTAGAAGCGCAATTGCGAATGTGGTGGTGGTGAAGTAGACGAGGCGAGGGTGGATAAGAATGGGCTGGGGTGGTTGAGGCAGCTGGTGGCTAATGTCCGCGATATCTGGCTTTACGTTTAACGAGTTCAGAACATTAAAGCAATCAATAGAAGAGAACACCAAAACTTATACCAATTCCTCCAAATATGCACATTCTCGTCTGTCGTCGGACATTTAACATAACTATACTAGAATTTTACTTGCCATCGTTCTCAAGACACATCTTTCTAATAAAAAGGAATATAATTTGCTCCATCAAAACTTATGCAGGAAATTGAAATTCTAAAGAGTCCAACTAAAAGTTCTTCCGGAAATTGAAAGTCTCAAGAGAGACAATGTCGAATCTTTGCTCTGGAAATCTTAGTGGGCCAGGAAGAGGTAAGGATTGGAAGAAAAGGCCTGACTGATAGTGCAACACCTTGATTTGACCCAAACATTGTTCCGATTTTCCGTCAGGGGCGGGAACAGCCTCCCTTCCACCCCACTCATTTGAAATTCATTGTTGGTCTTGTCTCAACAAGGAAACTTAAGTTTTTTCTTTCTCAACTGGAGTCATCTATCTTTACAATCAGTAGGAGTATATAGCCTTGATGACTCACCCGGAGCAGCTGCCCAAAGACCATACATCCGTGTACAATGTCCTTAACTAGGAAAACGCTTAAGTCCCGCCGCGTTGTTGGATGAGCGTAATTGGTGCATTGAGCTGCCATGTGTTATGCGGATTTTCTGTTGTTCTGTGGAAAAATCATTACTGAGTTGATTTTTTTTTAAAATTAAATTAAATTAAATAAAAAATTAACTTTAATTTTTAATAAAAAATTATGAAAAAAAAATTTTTATAAGAAATAATTTCTCGATTGCGCTCAAATTTAACACTTATCTATTAATTCATAAAATAAGGGTTCTGTAAAAAAATCATTACAATCGGATAAAGCATGTAGGTGTTATAAGTCAAAAAATTGTTTAAAAAAAGAAAAAACCCGTAAAATTTCGATTTTTATGATAAATATTTTTTCAATTGCGCTCAAATTTCACACGAATATCTTAATTCATAAAATAAAGGTTCTGAGCAAAAATCATTAAAATCGGATAAAGCATGTAGGTGTTATAAGTCGAAGAAATTTTTTAAAAATCGAAAAAAATCGTAAAATTGCAATTTTCATGAGAAATATTTTTTTCGATTGCGCTCCAAAACGTGGCAGTTCTAAGTTCAGAGATTTCAAAGACCTCCAGAAAATTTCATCGCAATTGGAGTATCGGTTTAGCTGGAATCGTGTTCACAAACAGCCAAAAAATACAACAAAAAAAGAAAAAAACATTCCGGATTTTTTTCTCCAGTGTAGTGAAATGGAATCTTCGCTTCGCTCGCTACGCTCGCTACGCCCATCCAATTATTATTATTATTATTATTATTATTATTATTATTATTATTATTATTATTATTATTTAATTTATATTTTTTTGAATAATTAGAAGTAGTTTGTCTTGAAGCTTAATCCGCTAGTGCAGTGGCATAAAAAGATATGAATTTAAAGATGTGAGGCTTGGATAATACCAGATGTTTGAGTCAAACCTAATTTTAACGTATCCTATATAACTAAGTATTAGTAGATAGGCCCGGCAGACAATACCAGTCTTAGTTTGACTCAAGGTCCTAAAATGATAAGCTTTAGAAGACCCGGCCTGGCAGATAATGTACGTTAAGTCTTGGTTTAACTCGAATCCACTTGTCAGCGTGCTTTATAAATATAATAATTAATACACCGGGAATAACTAATAATTATATTTTTTAGCATTGGTGGGACTCGAACCCAGAAACCGTCCAGCACAGACCGCGACACCAAGGGACTCGAACCCAGACAGGTTTCCTCCCAGACCGCGAGACGAGGTGGGCGATGACGCGTACTTGTAAAGAAAGTACGCGTCATTACACTAAAAGCCCTGACTCATATTGCTAAGTGACGTCACCAGCTCGGGGTGGAAAGGGTTGCAAACTACGCGTTACGAACAAGATGCATGGCCATAGAATTAGTTGAAAGGGATGGAATGAAACATTCTACGAAATCTGGGATCTGACACAGTTGCCATTTAAACACGTTTCGGTTATGCAGCTTACACCGATTTGTCATAAAGGAAAGTTTGGAGAAAATTGATTTAGATGAAAAAAAAATTGAAAAAAATTGAGACAGTAATTGTGTTGATATATTATGTTGATATTATATAATTATGATGATAACGAAACTATTTATAATTTAAAGTTTGTAGACGAAAATGATCCTTCTATAGCAAGATATTGGAAATAATGATTGGATTATCAGAAAAAACATTGCTGTATCTAAATATGAATCTGTATGTAATATTTTATTCGCAAAAATAACATTTGTCTTATTATTTTAAAGCTAAAACTACAATCATTATAAATGTAAAACTTATTTATGTTCAAACTATATTTTTCACAAAAATTAACTGTGTTTTGTTATTATTGTAATTTATTACATTAAACTAACAAGCTTGTACCGGTATTATGATAAAAGCTGAAGCATTATTGGTTTCTCATTTAAAATCATATTTTTGACTAAATATGACCGACATTGGACAGTATAGGGCTTACAGAATTGAGTGGGACAATCGTATGACAACATTATGTTATTCTAGTGTTGTAGCTCGTCTCTGTCTGCCTTTTGAGAAGAATCTTGCAGACAACTAATGACTCTCAGATTATTTGTTTGCTTAAATATGCTAACGTGAAAGAAATTGCAGAAATTGCATGTAGGCATAACAAATTCTTACTTTAATTACACACATAGTAAAATAACAAATAAGATGGCACAGTGTTCGAGCCGTCCCTTGCAAACCTTAACGGGCCAAAGACAGACCCAGTTAATTATACTTTTACTCTCCTTTCGTTTTCTACGGTTAATTTCCAACTCCAGAAATTAGTTTTTATTAATGTGTATTTACTGTAATTCTAAAACAGCAAGATTAAATGATAGTAAAACATAATGACTTAAGATAATATTCTAGAACGTTTTATGCAATTAATTGAAAGGCAATGGTCACAATTTCGTTAATTAAAAGCCTCGTTTAATGGCAGCTGCGCACGCTGAAACGTACCAAGTTTAATAGTTAACCGAAAAGAAGGGCTGAAATGTCAAACCATTAAAACTTAACTAGGATGTTGATGGTACCACGTAGCTAATTGCGGTTGGTATGTGTAAAACAATGATAAGGCAGCGTGGAATCTTTAACCATTGGTACATGGCGTTGTCGAGTTTACATGATTGTAATTGTGATTTTTTATTGAGTAGGTGTTGGTTGTGTATTCATTAACCTGACACTATTAACATTTCCAAGTTGAAGGGAAATACAAATAAATTTACACAATAGCAAATTTAGCAAAAAAATTGCAAAACGTTAAGTAAAAAAACTAGCACAAACTAAATAATATTCATTACGATCAAATTAAAGCAGTTCATCAATCACGATAGTCCTTTTTCTGGTGTATTAAATCGACTTTGTTGAACATGTAATGCTGTTAGAATGTCTCCATAATATATGAGCAGCGGCTAAATGACTAATATTAGTTTGTGTTGTGTGATTTGAAATAAGCTATATGATTTTCAATGTGGAAAGATTGTTGTATGAACCGTTTTTTGAATGTTTCAATCAATGTCCCCAAGTTGTTTGTGAAAGTTAGCCGGGAACTAAACACTTTTGAACAGTTCGTGTATGGTGCACTCAATGCATTGGCCTACACGTGTTGGAAACAAGATGAGCAGTGAACACGTATACACAAATTATTATGGTCAAAGTTAATAGTATAGAAATTATTCCAATTCGTGGAACCCAGAGCTCAGGATAATAGCAGCGGTAAGCTTAACGAACGGAAATGTTTTCTTTGCCAATAAACGGTGGAAACGAAACGAGAGCCTGCTTGTACCAAACCATTGCCTGCTGAAGGCACTTGTACCAAACCATTGCCTGCTGAAGGCGCTTGTACCAAACCATTGCCTGCTGAAGGCGCTTGTACCAAACCATTGCCTGCTGAAGGCGCATGTACCAAACCATTGCCTGCTGAAGGCGCTATTGATAAAAATGGAAAATAAACATTAGAAAAGTAATAAATAATGTACATCAAAAACAAAATGAATTATAATTGAACAAGGCTGTGTCGATAATATAATTGTTTTGTATATAAATATAAAGGTTTGTATGAACACAGTATCTATTGCAAGTTCGTTGGTATGAGAAACTAAGTATATAGTTTTATTAGAATGTATTAAATATTATTGGAATGTAGTAAGGGTAAGTATGGTACAGCATACATTGGAGGAGCCTGGATCCCAATCTAGATCAAGAGAGATGAGTAGGCCTAGGTTAGATTGAGGTGCCAACATGTAAATACATAAATAAATTCGTCAATCTAACCTAGTCTACCCACTCAGTCACAGAACTAATTTTCAGTGGGGGACATTAAATTTAAAATCAACCCATTAGACGCCAACACCATCAACGAGCGAACGATGACCAACTAGAGACCGGCATATTTCGCCGTTTGCAAAATTCCTAATCCAAGAACTGATGGACTCAAGTCCACATCAGAAGTTAAAAAACTTCTGCCTATAGCGGGAATCGAACCCTAGAACTACTGCACTGTGACACTGCACAAGACCAACGAACCACACAAACATAACAAACATAGCAATTACACTTAAACTCCTCAGTCGTCCAAGAGATGAATATGTTAACCTTGACAAGACAGCAGCTGACTTAATTACCATGTCACAACCATCTGTTTCGTAATAGATAATTGACGTACACAAAAGCAGTAGGAACGTATTTCAGCCACCTACTAGTTGTGATTTTATAAACAAATATTAAATCATTTTTATGTGCATGCTATTCGCTGGTTTTAGAAATTTACTATATGTAATTGATTAGTGTATCAGAATATTTTAGCATTATTAAAACGTACAGTTTCGTTGAGATCTGATAAGAAACGGCATTATTATTAAGTTTAAACAGAATTTTGATTTATATACATACTGCACCTAGACGAGCTATGCTATACCCCCAATTTAAACTATTCGCCACTTATTTTTATGCTGTTCAATAGGAAAAAGGTGCATTTATTTATTACTTCACAGTATTGCAAGTCCTGGTAAATAAGAACAAATAAAAACTAACAAGGAGTATGGCCCCTTGAACTACAGATAAGAGCAGTTCAGTGTTTTGTGTTAAATCTTATACGTAAGTGCATGGTTACATACAGCTTACACTTTTCACCTTTTTTGGTAGAGGGCGCTTTGTTTCATACTAAATGCATAGAATACGTAATGCTGTGTCCACATGCGTGATTTAAATTACTCCTTTATACAATAATTAACTAAAGTGGCTTATTGAAATTGCTATGTAATGGAAAAGTTACTTATTTAGACGAGAGGACATGTAAATGTTCGTAGAGCTTACTTAAATTGTTTACATTATTCTTAAATGTTTCATTAGTTTCTTTGTGGAAATGGGTCTCAATGTTTGTTTCCAGTTATAAATTAGGGATTGAATTACTTGCAGAGTAGCAGAACGACGAATGTCGTTTTCCAGCAAATTTAAAAACGTTTCAGTTAACTTTACTTTCTGAAAGAAAATTTAGATTTTAAACACCTTGGCAATTCAAAATGTAAGGGTCAAAAATCTGATTCAACAGTGGGGTTTACGTGTTATATAATAATATGCGGCAATCAACGTTCGTTAAACCTATAAACTGGATTACACCAAGCACGAATACGGGAGTACCCAAAACAGGGAACGAAGCTACTTTATCACATAAGAAGAATACAAAAATAAAATAATTCGCAGTGCGTTTATATTTTTGGTGGGGTCCGGGTAATCTTACCATCCACTGAGGTTCACCTCTTATTCATTCAAAATGGTGGAAGCGTCGGGTTATACATTTTCAAACTTTCTGGGGGGGGGGGGGGGGGGCGCTAGCCACTACCCCCTTAGCCTCAAGGTCACCAAAAACATCCAGTGTATCCTTGTTGAAGGGCAATGCAACAAACATATGCATGTAGTTCGGACGTCGTGCTCGGTTTGTGTTGTGAGATGTGTGACAAACGGACGGACAGAAAAGTAATAAGACATTCCAGAATATTACGAAACTGCGTTCACCATAGCCTACATGATTGGAAATCACACATCTTCATTCCACGCGCATCGAACCTGACTCATGTTATGATAACAATTACAAAATAATAATTGTTATTTAATTGACACAGTCATCAGAAAATAAATAACGATATGATAAAAGTATAATTAAGTTTGTAATGACTGCAAGCTATTGATACAGATTTCCATTTTGTTATAAGATGTAGGACTATTGCTGTGCTTTTACTAGGCCTAGCAAATTTATATCTTGGGCAAGATAAGGCACAGAGTGGCTAGAAGGAAGTTTAGGCGATACAGAACTTGAAACACGATATTATGAACACAAATAAATATAAAATACACAATATGTAATGTGTGCGTATACTGAATGGCAACAGGCGGGAATTATCTCTCTTCTCTCACAAACTGATAAATTTAGCTGAACGTGTCGAAAGACATAAAAAATACAACTTAAAAGAAAATTTCAAAATAAAAACAAATTGCGAACGTAACGTTGGCTTGACACAAAAAATAAACTCCGAACATTCAAGCTCAACAGGCTACAATGTTCAGGTTTACCATAATAAATATGTTGATATCATCCCACTATTTATATATCCATAATATTATTATTTTGAAAGTGAAGCTTCCAAGAATTCCTGACAATGTACACTACGTTCTGAACACGTTGAACACGTGCCTGTACAGACGCCTTGAAAACGCGTAATTCCGTCTTTTAAATTGTGTAATTTTCATTCATATTTCTATGTTTTATGGCCAGAATCCTGTATAATAAATACTGTTATCACATATTATTATTTTATACGATAAAAACCATGGTATTTATTGTTCTACTATAAGACTTCATTAGTTTTTTATGAAGAGCATTGCATAAAACAAGCAAAAAAACGTGTAATTATGAAATATCCATAAGAATAATACAAAAGGAGTATCAATGTATAATAGTTTTGTATTGTAAAAACTGAGCATTAAATTATTTCTAGATCCTTGGCTGTTATCACGTTCGTGGGATCAGATACTAAATTACCGGCGTCGTTTGTTCGCGTGGTTATTATGTTCATGACGTCACAACGTGTGTGAGTGGACAGAGTGCATCAAGGATGTAACTGTAAGGTGTCTAGCAAGCCAAGTTCGAGGCACATTTCAGGCGCGCAAGCGCATTCCCGACCTGTACAATCTAATTAAAAAGACAAATTTCATTTGCACTTGCACACTATCGATTCGCGAAAACATTGTTACATTAATTGAATCATACTGAAAAATTATTGGATAAGCGAAGCGAACACCCCCCCCCCCCCAAAAAAAATATATATATAAAATAAATAAATAGCTCGAGCGCTTCTTTTTCGCTCTCTACCGGGGAAACTATTATGCGATCTTGATGAAAACTGGAAGGGACCTTCGAAATCTCTGAACTTAGTTAGATCTGCCGGGTACGATTTTTTCGACTCATCATGCGATAATTTCGTGATATTTGGGCCAGTCACCTACAATGCGTACAAAAAGCAGGTCTGGGCCTCGAGATATTTTACATGCCATTGTCAATTAGTATTACCATAGCAGTTCATACTACTTTATAAAAATTAACCAAATTTACCAAAAAATTATTTTGCAATGGAACTTTAAAAGTAATGAGAACCCACGCATACAAAAAAACTTAGTAATCATTGGACAGAAAAAGTCAACCAAAAAAGTTCATGCATCAACGCGACTGGAAAAAGCGTTCGCGAAGCGGCCTAGTATTTAATTTTAAATCACATTTTCAAACCCCATTAACAAACGAACAACAAACAATAAAAAAAAAAAAATTATGATAATTATTTTTGTTTCAAAATAGGAATATTAATTTGTTTAATCACTTTTTAAAACGTGACGCGTATTCGTGTTATTATTTTGAAGATTCTTTCCAAATTTCATTTATTGGAAACGCCGTTTTGTCTGGCAGAGAGCGATCAAACACACAAACAACACTCATTTTACATGGAGTCAAATTGAAGTATTCCCTATGCTAATTCAATTACGGGCTAGGCTACAGTATCTGTTAACCGAAATGTACACACAGTATAATTTGTGTTTATTTGCAGAAGACACGCACATCAAATCAGCACATACGAAGCGGATGACAAATCAGAAACGAAACAATACTCGTAGGATACCACACAAAACAATGGCCCACACACCATGATGGTTTTGGCTTGAAACGACAAATTCATCAATGCGAGTGTTATTGTTTGCATATTTCTTTTTCGTATCGTCAAAATACGGATGTTAAAAATAAAATTGTCCATCGCAAATAAGACAAGTTTTTCGTAGTTATTTATCATCAACTAAGTCTGCCTGGTAAGTAAAAAATAATTTGGCATCAAGCCTGGTTAGGGATGCAATTGTGAAAGTTGTATTATCGTCACCCAGCTGTTTAACCTGAAAAACAGTCTGCAATAATTTTTGTTCTAGTAGCAATATTTGCATATCTTCCCGACTTCATATCTCACATTGTACATGGGCTTAAACTTTGAACTATGAAGCGTACATACAGAACATGACAGCCAACTCTGATGTCTTCAAACATTTACTATAGATGTATTTATATATATACTCTCACTACGGTATGTGTGTCACTGTATGTCTGTCTGAAAATAAAATTTGGTTACGCGCACGAGTAGGCAAAAATAATTAGCGTACATTCCTACTGCTGGGCGAAGCGTGAAAACCTCGATCCAGTTACGAAATGGTTTGCTACAATCAACAACTAGTAGTTGTGCATGAAAAACAGTCCTCCAATCTGCGCTCTCGTTGCATGCACTTATTTGAGTTTATGAACTAAACTTATGTAATGTTTCAATAGAAACTTAAATCTGCATTCATAATTGAATGTTGCTGCCTGCTGGTATAGAAGGCACATAGTTCGTGTCGTGATGAATGATGAATATAAAAGCAATACATTTGCCGACAAAATTGAATTCCACAACTATCACACTGACAAATATTCGTGAATTGAATCTTCTTTCTATATCACTCACATTTATCCATTTATTTTATTAAATCGATTTTAAAAGAGCACAATAAATTATAGCATTAGAATGAAACAAATGTACATATTGCTTCCAACCGTAGTAAAAAATATATAAACAGTCATCAATGAACAAATATAAAAACGTGATAACAGCTATATAAAATATATTTTATAATTTAATAGAAATGAATGAATGAATGTCAGAAAATAGCTACGCGCTCGATCTGGAATGCGATGAAAAACCTTGGTCACTTCCGTGCCCCCAGAGTGGCGTAACCCAATGTCTCTTTCATACAACGAAGCTTATCGTTTTATCGTCTTATCGTCGTCCGCGGGTGAATCATGGCCAACCAGCGAGGTTCGATTTCAAATGCTGTTCGCTGGTTGGGTATTATTCGCTCATCTATAGCGTCGGTGCCGACAGACTGCAGGGTCAGAAACGTTTTAAATTAAAGTCCCTGCTGAAAATAATTGTAACTGAGTGGGTAATGTCGCTATGAGTACGAACACACATTTTATATAAATATATATTTTATTCGGCGATGGCAAGCGGTCTCGGGCTGATGATCACAAGTCAAAATTAGTGTGACGAATGAGATACAAAACGAGAAGAATTTTGAATCTAATATAATAATATGAAGTGTATTATGTTATTTGTCAGTGATTTACAACATATTCAAAATCGGGGGTTTATCTGTGTAAGCGGCTTACAATAACAACATTAAAATTGTTTAATTGGGACATTCCTCCGAGTCGATTCTACATTTTGACGTTGTCAATCGGGGTGAGCCATCATCCCAAAAAAGCGAAGAGTACGAAATTAGGAAAATATGAAAATTACAAAAACATTCTAGGGGCTACCTGCAGGCGTGGTAACAATGTATGTTATTGTTTTCGTCTTTTTTGTAGCCACGTACGAAGTTTATGTTTTGATATAATTATTTATAAACATGAAAATAATTGTTTTCTTATGATAGTCCACAGTCCACACAGTTGGGATGAAACGTCAAAAATGTTTTTAAGTGAGTGAGCGAGCCATGTGTTGAATACCCAGTATCATCATTCCCCTTACTGGGCTAGATCCAGCCCTAGGTAGGGGGAGGAAAGGGAATGTTCCCGGGTACTCAACACATGGTTCGCTCACTCGTCTAACAACGACTTTGGCGTTTCCCTAGTTAAAACGATGATGATAATAATGTTAAGGAAACTGCATGTAGAAACATGAGACTGACAGTCCGCACTTTGACAAGCCTAGTTCGACAGCGTTGCTTCGCGACTCACGTGTGATGGATGTTTGTCATGGTTGGGACATCACTGATCTGGGTGTTTCTACAATGTTGAGCAACTGGATGTTTGTTTACTTCACTACATGGATGGAAATGATCAACAATAACCGGAAACTAGGGGCGTGGCTGTATTGATAATAAAATGCACAATTCGTGCCAAGTTTGTTCTTGACTTTGCTTTGGAATGCAAAGTTTACGAGACTAAGTCAGAAAGTACGAGATACAATCTATGTTTTCAATCTTACTTGGCTGGCAGATTTGGAATTAAAAGTAGACTAGTGTAATAATTTTTCACAAACTAATCATGTATGACAATAATGACCAACTCAATACATTGTTACGATAATCAAGGATCAAGAAAATATGTGTTTCGTGGTTACGAAATCTTAGGCACTAGCCTAGTTTAAATTTTTCTGGCGTGAAAACCTCAAAAGAGTTCAAGATGTTCAGCAGATTCAGCAGACGTGGTAGTAGAACTAAGTAAATTGCAACTAATTCTCATTTTCTTTAAACAAGTGTTTATTGGACATAACATTGCTCTTTAACAATATTATAATTGAATTGCTACTATTAATATTGATAAAGAGCAGTGTTATGTCCAATAAACACATAAAGAATAAATACCTGTTCTATATAGTTTCATTTATCTAATGCTTCAATATTGTGGAGACAATAAAATTGCACAACAGTGTCATCTAAGACGATTAACGATGACGGATGTGTGGGAAACCGCTGACAGAGCAAGAAAATAAATACCGGTAAACGATGCTATTTTTACACGTGGAGCGTTGCAATGAACACGTGCACTCGCTCGTTTTCACCGCAGATGCACGGTTCTTTGAGGTCAGTTGACGTTTGGCTTTGGCAGTTTCCTTTCCTTTCTCTGCAGTCGTAAACAATTACATTAGCATACAACTTTGCGTAATTGGTAATAAGGGATAAATGTACGCCCCTTAGCACTTTTCTGAACTGCAGAAAATTTCTTACAGAATCCAAAACATTAAAATCCAGAGTTTTTTTATTTATCTGTAATAATAATTTTTTGGGATAGTGTCAATAAAGAAATCTTTGTATCTCTTTATTCTACATGCAAAGTGAGAGACAAATGTGATCCACGTTAACTTACAAAAAATCTCGCTTAAAACTACTCTTGCGCCCTCTTACAAGTATAGCGTAACCCATGCCCACCTGTACGAAAGTATTCAACAAGGAACACTCTCCATTACCATTTTTTGGGAATACCGTTTCTTAGAAATTAAATATAAGAAATGCTATAAAATTATAGGAAATTGTAATATGTACTTTTCCCACTCCTGTTGAAATATGTGATTACCCTCACCTCGGCTTCCCTCGCTTCTTCGTACTTTTCTGGGCCCTGTTTATGGTTTCCTGCACTGAAAACCTTGAGAGTGAACACCCCAAAAAAGGACCGCTCGATGGCTTCGTCAACAAAAGTCACGGGGCGCGAACTACTTCGTCTCCGGGGTAATTAAAAGTGTGTGTCTAGGGTTTTTAATTTTGTTCCCCTCACCTCTGCAAATGCTCGCTTCTTCGGTCCCTTTTTATCTCGCCCTGCTATGGTTTCCGGGACACTAAACCCCTGAAAAAGTAAAAATACTCAACACAAAACTCGAGGGTTTCGTCAACAAAAGCCCACGTGGCTCCAATTTCCTTCGTCTCTAGGAAATTACAAGGGGTTTTTTTGGTTCTATGTGTTTATGTGTTTTACCCTTCCTTTTGCTATGCTCGCTTCTTCGGTACTATCCGCCCTGTTTAGGGGTTTCCTGCACTGACCGGAAGTGAAAATCCCTAAACACACACCTCGTTTGGTTTCGCCCAACAGAAAGTCACGTGGCTCCAACTACTTCGTCTCTAGGTAATTACAAGTGTGTGTCTATGTGTTTATGTGATTACCCTCACCTCTGCTATGCTCGCTTCTTCGGTACTATCTCGCCCTGCTATGGTTTCCTGACACTGACAAACCTGAAGGGGACAATCTCAACACCCCTCGATGGTTTTCTCAACAGACAGTCACTTTGGCTCGGCTACTTCGCCCCTCTAGAAATTACAAGTGTGTGTCTATGTGTTTATGTGATTACCCTCACCTCTGCTATGCTCGCTTTTGGGTACAAATTTTCCCCTCCCAAGGGTTTCCCCTTGCCCACTGAGGGTGACAACCCCTTAAAACACACCCTCGAGGGTTTGGGGAAAAAGGGGGGAAAGTCACGTGGCCCCAACTACTTCGTCTCTAGAAATTTTAAAATTGTGGTCTATGTGTTTATTTTTGATTCCCCACCTCTGTTTATCCTAGCTTCTTGGGTTTCCCTTACTCCCCCTGCTTTTGGTGTTTTTGACACTGACACAAAATTTGGAAAATTTTACACACACACACTCGATGGCTTCGTCAACAGAAAGTCACGTGGCCGGGGCTATTTTTCGTCTCCAATGAAATTACAAGTTTTGGGTGTCATGTGTTTATGTGTTCCCCTCACCTCTGCTATGCTCCGCTTTTTTTCGGTACTATCTCCCCCTTTTGCTAGGGTTTTCCGACACTGACACTGAGAGTGAAAATCCTCAAACAACACTCGAGGGCTTCGTCACAAAAAAGTCACGTGGCCCCAAACTACTTCGTCTCTAGGTAATTACAAGTGTGTGTCTATGTGTTTTATGTTTTTCCCTCACCTCTGCTAGGGCTCGCTTTTGGGTATTTATCTCCCCCCTCCCTAGGGTTTTTCCTGACACGGGAACCACGGGAGAGTGAAAATTTACTAAACCCCACCTCGATGGTTTTCTAAACCCAGAAAGTCACGTGGTTTCGAGCTACTTCGTCTCCAGGTATTACAAGTTTGTGTCTATGTTTTATGTGATACCCTCACCTTTTGCTTTCTCGCTTCTTGGGTTAATTTTCTCGCCCTGTTTGGGTTTTCCTGACACAAAACACTGAGATTGACAATACTAAACACACACTCGAGGGCTTCGTAAACCAGAAAGTCCACGTTTCCAACATTTCGTCTCTAGTTTAATTTTACAAGTGTGTGTCTATGGTTTATGTGTTTAAACCCTCCCCTCGGGCTAGGGCCCCGCTTTTTGGGGTTACTATTTTCGCCCTGCTAGGGGTTTCCTGCACTGACACTGAAAAGTGTCAACACTAAACCCCACCTCGATGGCTTCGTCAACAGAAAGTAAACGGGGTTTCCAAAACTACTTCGTCTCTAGGAAATTCAAGTGTGTGCCCTATTTTTTTAAATGTGATTCCCCTCCCCTCTGCTAAATGCCCCGTTTCTTCGGTACTATCTCGCCCTGCTATGGTTTCCTGACACTGACACTGAGAGTGACAATACTCAACCACACACTCGATGGCTTCGTCAACAGAAAGTCCACTTTGGTTTCCAACTATTTTCGTCTCTAGGTAATTACAAGTCTGTGACTATGTGCTTATGTGATTACCCTCACCCCCTCTGCTATCCCTCGCTTTTTTGGAAACTATCTCCCCCTGCAGGGGTTTTCCTGACCACTGACACCCGAGAGTGAAAACACTCAACAAAAAACACCGATGGTTTTTCGTCCCGGGAAAGGGCCCACGTGGCTCCAACTACTTCTTCTCTAGGTAATTACAATTGTGTGTCTATGTGTTTAGGGTGATTCCCCTTTCCCCTTTCGGGCTATGCTCGTTTTCCTTTCGGTACTATCTCCCCCTGTTTGGGTTTTTCCTGACACGGGGGGACCTGAGAGGGGAAAATACCAACACAAACTCCCCGATGGCTTCGTCAACAAAAAGTCACGTGACTCAAACCAAACTTCGCCCTCTGGGGAAATTTTCCAAAGTGTGTGTCTATGTGTATATGGTTTCCCCCTTTAAACCTCTGCTAAGCTCGCTTCTTCGGTACTATCTCGCCCTGCTATGGTTTTCCGGGACACTACACTAGAGTCGAAAAAACTCACACACACTCGATGGCTTCGTTAACAAAAAGGGTCACTTTGCTCCAACTACTTCGTCTCTGGGAAATTTTAAAAGTGGTTTCCTATTTGAAATTTTTGATTCCCCCTCACCTCTGCTATGCTCGTTTTCTTTGGGTACTACCCTTCGCCCTGCTATGGTTTCCTGACACTGAAAAACGGGAAGTGACAACCCTCAACCCACTCGTTTTGGCTTCGTAACCCAAAAGTCACGGGCCCTCGAACTACTTCGTCTCTAGGAAATTTTACAAGTTGTGCCCTTTGTTTAATTTTGATTACCCTACCTCGCTATGCCGCTTCTTGGGAAACTATCTCGCCCTGCTAGGGTTTCCCTACACGGGACACTGAATGTGACAAAACTCAACACACACACTCGATGGCTTCGTCAACAGAAAGTCACGTGGCTCGAACTACTTCGTCTCTAGGTAATTACAAGTGTGTGTCTATGTGTTTATGTGATTACCCTCACCTCTGCTATGCTCGCTTCTTCGGTACTATCTCGCCCTGCTATGGTTTCCTGACACTGACACTGAGAGTGACAACACTCAACACACACTCGATGGCTTCGTCAACCCAAAAAGGGTCACGGGGCTCCAATTTTACTTCGTCTCTGGGAAATTAAAAGTGTGTCAAATGTGTTTTTTTTGTTCCCCACCTCTGCTATGCTCGCTTCTTCGGTACTATCTCGCCCTGCTATGGTTTCCTGACACTGACACTGAGAGTGACAATACTCAACACACACTCGATGGCTTCGTCAACAGAAAGTCACGTGGCTCGAACTACTTCGTCTCTAGGTAATTACAAGTGTTGCCCTTGTGTTTTATGTGTTTTACCCTCACCTCTTTTTTATGTTTGGGGCCCCCTTCGGTACTATCTCGCCCTGCTATGGTTTCCTGACACTGACACTGAGAGTGACAACACTCAACACACACTCGATGGCTTTCCTTTCCAACCAGAAAGTCACTTTGGCCCCAACAAACTTCGTCTCTGGGTTTAATTCCCAAGTGTGTGTCTTTTGGTATATGTAATTACCCAAAAACCCTCTGCTAAGGGTTTCGTTTTCTTCGGTACTATTTTCGCCCTGCTATTGGGTTTCCTGACACTGACACTGAGAGTGACAACACTCAACAAAACACTCGTTTGGTTTTGGGGGGGGAAACAGAAGTCACTGGTTTTCCAACTATTTTCGTCTCTAGGTAATTACAATTTGTGTGTCTATGTTATTGTGATTACCCTCACCTCGGGGCTATCCCCGCTTCTTCGGTACTACCCTCGCCTGCTATTTTTTCCTTTGACCGGGACACTGAGGGGTGAAAATTTACTCAACCCCACACTCGAGGGGTTTCCCGTCAAAAAAAGTCACGGGGGTTTTCCCAACTATTTCCCCCCGGTTTTCTGGGAAAAATTTACAAGTGTGGGGTCTATGTGTTTATGTGATTACCCTCACCTCTGCTATGCTCGCTTCTTCGGTACTATCTCGCCCTGCTATGGTTTCCTGACACTGACACTGAGAGTGACAATCTAACACACACTCGATGGCTTCGTCAACAGGAAAGTCACTTTGGTTTCGAACTATTTTCGTCTCTAGGTAATTACGTGTGTGCCCTATTGTATATTTATTACCCCTCACCTCTGCTATGCTCTTTTTTCTTCGGTACTAATCTCCCCCTTTCTATGGTTTCCTGACACGGGACACTGAATTTGAAAATACCCCCAAACACAAAAACTCGATGGCTTCGTAAACAGAAAGTCCCCGTGGCTCCAACTACTTCGCCCTCTGGTAATTACAAGTGTGTTTTTTATGTGTTTGTGTTTTACCCTCACCTTTTTGCTATGCTCGCTTCTTGGGTACAAATCTCCCCCCTGTTTAGGGTTTTTCCTGACACGGGAACACGGGAAAAAGTGACAATACTCAACACACACTCGATGGCTTCGTCAACAGAAAGTCACGTGGCTCGAACTACTTCGTCTCTAGGTAATTACAAGTGTGTGTCTATGTGTTTATGTGATTACCCTCACCTCTGCTATGCTCGCTTCTTCGGTAACTACCCTGCCCTGCTATTGGGTTTCCTGACCCCCAAAAAACTGAGAGTGCAACACTCAACCCCCCACCCCGAAGGGCCGGTCAACGAAAGTCCGGGGCCCTCAAACTACTTCGTCTCCGGGTATTTACAATTGTGTGCCCTAGGGTTTTTTATGTGATTCCCTCACCTCTGCAAATGCTCCTTCTTCGGTACTATCTCGCCCTGCTAGGGTTTTAAACTGAAACTGAGATTTGCCAACACACACATCGATGGTTTTCGTCACAAAAAGTAAAGGTGGCTCGAATTTATTTTTCGTCCCCCTTAAATTTTAAAAGTGTGTGTCTATGTGTTTATGTGATTACCCTCACCTCTGCTATGCTCGCTTCTTCGGTACTATCTCGCCCTGCTATGGTTTCTCCTGACAACATTTCCCGGGAGAGTGAAAACCACTCAACACACCAAAAAATTTCGATGGCTTGGGCCCAACAAAAAAAGTCCGTGGCTCCAACTACTTCTTCTCTGGGTCATTAAAAAGTGGTTTTATGTGTTTATGTGTTACCCTGACCCCTGCAGGGCTCGTTTCCTTCCGGGTACAAAATTTTTTCCCCCGGGCTAGGGGTTTCCTGACACTGACACTGAGAGTGACAATACTCAACACACACTCGTTTGGCTTCTTTCAACGGGAAATCACGTGGGCCTCCAACACTTCGTCTCTGGGGTAATTACAAGTTTGTGTCTTATGTGTTTATGTGTTTAAAACCCTCACCTCTGCTATCTCGCTTTTTCCCGGTACTATCTCGCCCTGCTAGGGTTTTCCCTTTGCCCACTGACACTTGGAGTGACCCCAAACCCAAAACTCGATGGCTTCGTCAACAAAAAAGCCCACGGGGCCCTAAAATTTACTTCGTCTCTAGGTAATTAAAATTGGGGGTGTCTATGTGTTTTAGGGTGTTTAAACCCTCACCCCCTGCTATGCTCCCCTTTTTTCGGTACTATTCGCCCTGCTAGGGTTTTCCTGCCCATTGACACTGAGAGTGACAATACTCAACACACACTCGATGGCTTCGTCAACAGAAAGTCACGTGGCTCGAGTATTTTCGTTTTCCAAAACAAGGGTGGTTTCTATTTTTGTTTTTATGTGTTTTTACCCCCCTCACCTCTGCTATGCTCGTTTTCTTCGGTCCCTTTTTCGCCCTGCTATGGTTTCCTGACCTGCCACTGAGAATTTGAAAATACTCAAAAAACCCCACCATGGCTTCGTCACAAAAGTCAGGGTGGCCCCCAAACTACTTCGTCTTTTAATTTAAAAAAAAAAACAAGTGTGTTTCTTTTGTTTTTTAAGTGATTACCCTCACCCCCTGCATGTCTCGTTTCTTCGGTACTACCCTCGCCCTGCTAGGGTTTTTCCCTGACCGCCCACGAGAGTGAAAATACTCAACCACACCGAGGGCTTGGGTCAACAAAAATTTCCGGGTTTCCAAACCTCCTTCGTCTCTAGGAAATTACAATGTGTGCCCAAATTGTTTATGTATTCCCCTCCCTCTGCTATCTCGTTTCCCTTCGGTACTATCTCGCCCTGCTATGGTTTCCTGACACTGACACTGAGAGTGACACTCAACACACACTCGATGGGTTTTTCGTCAAAAAGAAAGTCACGTGCCCCAACTATTTTCGTCCTGGGTTAATTACAAGTGGTGCCCTATGTGTTTAAATGATTACCCCACCTCTGCTATGCTCGCTTCTTGGGTACTATCTCGCCCTGCTATGGTTTCCTGACACTGACACTGAGAGTGACAACACTCAAAAACCCCTCGATGGTTTTCCTAACCCAAAAAATTTCCGGGGGCTCAAAACTACTTCTTCTCTGGGTAATTACAAGTGGGGGTGTCTTTTGTGTATATGGGGTTTAAACCCTCCCCTCTGCTATGTTTCGCTTCTTGGGTTCCTATCTCGCCCTGCTAGGGTTTTTTCCTTTGAAAACCTAAACACTGAAGTACAATACTCAACCCCTCGGGGCCCTTCGTAAAACAGAAAGTCCGGGGCCCCAAACCCTCCTTCTTCCCTCTAGGAAATTAAAAAGGGGTGTGTCTATGTGTTTATTTGATTCCCCCCTAACCTCTGCTAGGGCTCGCTTTTTCGTACTATCTCCCCCTCCCAAATTGGTTTCCTGACACTGACCTGAGTTTGAAAAAACACACACTCGTTTGGTTTTCCGTAAACAAAAAAGTCACGTGGCTCGAACTACTTCGTCTCTAGGTAATTACAAGTTGTGTCAAATGTGTAATATGTGATTCCCTCACCCCCTGCTATGCTCGCTTCTTCGGTACTATCTCGCCCTGCTATGGTTTCCTGACACTGACACTGAGAGTAACACTCAACACACACTCGATGGCTTCGTCAACAGAAAGTCACGTGGCTCGAACTACTTCGTCTCTAGGTAATTAAAATGTGGGTGTCTATGTGTTTTATGTGATTAAACCCTCACCTCTGCTAGGCTGGGCTTTTTTCGGTACATTCCCCGCCCTGCTATGGTTTCCTGACACTGCCACTGGGGGGAAAGGGGGGGGAACCAACACTCAACACAAAACTCGAGGGTTTGGGGTAAACCAGAAAGTCACGGGGCTTCAACTATTTTTCGTCTCTGGGTAATTACAAGTGTTTGCCCCTATGTTTTTTATATGATTCCCCCTCACCTCTGCTATGCTCGCTTTTTCCCGGTACTATCTCCCCCTCCCAAAAAAATTTGGGGTTTTTCCTGACCCTGACCTGAAATTTACAAAAACTAAACCCAAAAAACACTCGATGGCTTGGGTAAAACAGAAAGCCCACGTGGCTCGAACAAACTTCGTTCAAAGGTAATTACAAGTGTGTGTCTATGTGTTTATGTGATTACCCTCACCTCTGCTATGGCCGCTTCTTCGTACTATCCTCCCCTCAAATGGTTTCCTGACCCCTGACACTGAGAGTGACAAAACACCCCACTCAAATGGCTTCTTTAAAAACAGAAAGTCACGGGGCTCGAACTACTTCGCCCTTCAAAAAAGGAAATTAAAATTTGGTGTCTATGTGTTTATAGTGATTACCCTCACCTCTGCTATGCTCGCTTCTTCGGTACTACTTCCCCCTGCTATTTTTTCCCCTGACCTGACACTGAGAGTGAAAACCACTCAAACACACTCGATGGCTTTCGTCAACAGAAAGCCCCGGGTGGGCGCGAACTACTTCGTCCCCGGGGGTAATTACAATGTGTGTAGCCGCGGCGGAAACCTCTAAAATCTGAACTGTGGTTCTGCAGAGACGGGGATATTTTGTTTTGGTAAACATGACTGCCCGCATCTAAAAAAAAAACGACATTCTATTTACTATGTTTTTTGTGTTTTTTTCATTTTTCTTTTTTTGTCATTTAGAAAGCATTGGCCCTATTTTGATTTTAAAAAAAAATTTCTAAGCATAAATGAAAAAAAATTCCCAAAATTTCGTTTTTTTTTCCAAAATGGGATTTTTTTCTATTTTTCCCAATTCAAAGGGATTAACCCAAAAAACATAAAGTAATTTTTTTTTTAAAAACACATTAAATTTTGGGAAATTTTTTTTAAAAAACCCCTTCAATCAATTTTTTTTCCCTATTTTTGTAGGAAAAAATGAAGAGCCTACACAAAATACTAGTTTTTACCCGGGTCAAAATTGTGGAAACCCACCAAATATAATTTTTGTTTTTAAAGAATGCTAGGGTTTGGGGGCCCCCAAAAGCATTTAAAACCATTCCCTTTTTTATGTCCCCTGAGAAATTCGAAAATCGGTCCGTTTTGGGGGGGGGCCGCCCGGGCGGCGTTAGGGGTTTTTTTTGGGGTTTTTTTTTAAAATAAAAAAAAAAGGGAAATCTGTAAAAATTTTTTCCGGGGATTTTTTTTTCCGGGGGGGGGCCCCTAGTGGGAAAAAAAAATTGGTAAAATTTGGGATGAGCGTGGGCAGGAAGCAAAAGTTTCCCTTTTTCATTTCACGGGAAAGAAAAAAACCCCCGGGAATGGATTTTTTCTTTTTTTGTATTTTTGTCTTTTTGTTGCACGTTTTCCGGCTAAACCAACCCCTCCGTTTTGGCGTTTAAAATTTTATGGAGCCCTTCAAATCTCAAAACTTAGAATTTGCCCCCCGTTTTTGGGGGCACAAATCGGAAAATTATTTCTCATGAAAAACGCAATTTTTTTATTTTTTTTCCCAAATTTTTTGGGAAAATTTTTTCGACTTACAACAAACCTTTCAAAGCTTTGGGCCGATTGTAAAGATTTTTTTTTACAAACCTTAATTTATAAATTTTATATATTCATGTGAAATTTTAGCGGGTTAAAATCCCAAAAAAAATTTTTTTTTCGAAAACAACCAATTTTGCTACTTTTTTTTTGTTTTTTTTAAATTTTTTTGGCTTATAACACCTCATGCTTTTTCCTATTGTAATGATTTTTTACAGAACCCCTTAATTTTTTGAAATTTAAAATATTCCCTGTTAAAAAATTTTGCGCAATGGGAAAAATTATTTTTTTTTATGAAAATTTCAAAGTTCGATTTTTTTTAAAATTAGGCCTACGATTAATTAAAAAAAAAAATTTAATTTTTTTTAAATTTTAAATTTTTAAATTTTAAAAAAACTTCAAATGAGTAATGATTTTTTTTACAGAACAACCGAAAATCCGCATAAAAAACATGGCATCTAAAGCACCAAAATTTCGCTTTATCCAACAACCCCGGCGGGACTTAACTTTTCCCCATATTACATTACTATACCCTACTTTGTGTAAGGCAAATTTTTTATCATAAAAAAATATCGGGCATGCTGCATGCTCAGCAAATAGATTCAATTTAAGGGCATGCACAAAAAAATTCTCCCTTTTAAAATTTTACATCTGTTTTTCCGACTCGTCCCAAAAAACTGCCCTTCTACAGAGCCACCGTCGCCCTTAGCCACTATAAAGACGGTAAAAAAGTATTGTATCACCACCTTGCCCTACATTAAATAAAGTTTTTTATCAAAGGCCCCACCTTCTCCCTTAATTTTTGTCCAAAAGGGGGTTTTAAGTTTGTTTCCGTATTAACCCTAACGTAAAATCCAAAACGTTTCGGACAAATTTCAACAATACTAAACGTAGCCTACACACGTGTGTTATGTTTATAAATTACTGTAGTGACGTTAAAACAAATTAAATTCAAAGTGATTTAAAAAGTGCGTAGTATTATCATACACGTATTTGATTCATTAACACGTACATATCACATCAGCACTATTGCACTTGAATACTTAAAAAGACAAACGCAAACTCTTAAAAAACTTGGGAGTAATTTCAAATATCATTAATTATTCCAAAAATTTGATTTTAAAAAATAGGGTTTTATATTCCTCAATGCACGTGAGTGGGGTTAATTTCCAAAAAAGGGAAATTAAAGTCACTGAGTTTTTTTTAAAAAACACCGTGTGAAATCCACGTGGGAATTTTTAATTACGGGGACGATGCTAGCAACACCACCTATTACTAACACCCACTGTTCTGTCACAGCTGCTCTTCTAGCAAACGTGATAGTTCCACCAGCAACAACGCGTCACTTGCACGCGGTATAGTGTCCGCAAGACGTCCAATCCACGTGGCCGAGACCGCAGCTCAATAAATGTCACCTAACGCGAGTGACAGCCGCGCAACGACTGAACGCGAACTTTCTCTCTCGTTGTTGGCAGGCAGGGCAGCGCTCCTAGGTTGCCGAGCCTCGAGCTGGGCCGGCCCCTTACGTAACGTGCATGGCACAGGTTAGACCTCAATGTCAAGGACCAACTCAGAGTTTCCTGGATGGTCCACGATTATGATTATAAATTTAAATTAAATTTTGACGGGGTTATGTTCAAAGTTTTATAACGGGATTCATAAATTTTTTACAACTAAAATAAGGGCTTAAAAAGTGAATAAAACTGGAAATGGGATGTAGAAAAATGATCACGTGATTTTCAGTATATTCTCCCGGGTTTGAAATCTGCAGGATGACTAAAAAAGTAAAGGGGTGTAAACTCCTATTCGTGAATCACGGGTTTTGAATTTCCCCCCACCGGAATCCTAAATGAACGTTATTTCCCGATGTTTTCTTCGTCGTTTTCTGGGTGCCGTGATTAAAATTTCTCGAACAGCGGGTTGGGCTTTCCCCTTAAAAACTAAAATTTTTAACCCCAAAACCCAAATACCTATTATCCCTGGGAGGGGCCCTGCAAGTATCCCTTTTCCCGGTTTCCCACTGAAAACTTGGCCCCTTTTTAAATGCGCGCACTAAAGGGGGTTGATAATTTTTTGCTGAAGGTTGGGAATTTTCATTACCAAATTTTTTCATTTGGAAAAGTTGAAAAAATACTTTTTTATTATTGATTCCGCAATTTTCAAAAATTAAATCATCTAAAACATGGGTTTTCCAAATTTTGGAAATTTTTTTCCCCCAAACCGTTTATCTTACGATAAAAACCCAAAATTGGAAAATTACGAGTTCACATTATTTTTAAAAGTTGATAAACCGAATACAAATTTGAGTTAAAAAAAAACCCGTAAAACTTGGAAAAAAATTCCCCAAGTTTTACCCAAAAAGAAGTAAATTTCGGTGATTTCACTCATTTTTAAATTTAAAAACAAATTTAAATTTAATTTTTGGAATACGCGTACTGGAAAACAAAAGATTTATTTTTTTTTGGGGCGGTTTTTTGTAAATTTTTATTTAAAGGGGGTGATAAACCTTTTTAAAACCCCCCCAAAAAAAAAAAAAAAACCCGAAACCTAAACTCGACTTTTTGGGGGAATGTTATGTCGCGTTCCCGGGGGGGGGGGGTAAAACGCATTTTTTTCTCTTGCAATATCATTTCCAAATTTTTACCTCATAATTTTTGATTTTCCCGCCAAAAAAAGTGGTTTTTGACCCAGCAATAGATGCTAAACAATCAAATCAACGCTTACATCACTTACGATGTAAACACGCAAATTAAGTTAGATTATGTAATTGAAGTGTTTTTATCATAAACAGTAGATTGTTTATCAACGTTGCATGGGGGGGGGGGGGGGGGATTAATTTTTTTTTCGCTAATGTATTTTTTTTTTTTTTTTATGGCTGGGTTACAAATAATTCCTTTTTTGCTTGAAGTACGGTACTTTTATTTTTAATTTTTGTGTTGCTTCCGAAAAATGAAACACTAAACAGTAGCACAACACAGTCATAGCTTTTTATCACACTTCCTTAGTTGAATTTTGTTATGACAGGGGAAAGTTTTTATAAAAAAGCCAAATGAATTTAGGATTTTCCAGGGAGTGCTTTTTAAATTTCGTAAAAATTATCGGTTTCAATTTTTTTTAAATTTTTTTAAATTTTCGTTTTACAGGGCATTTTAAAAAGAAATTGAATGAAATTAGTAAGCATGCTGCAGTAAATCTTGATTATTGAAGTTAAAGAAATCATCATACATGCATTGCTAAGTAGCTATAATTACATACCTGTTATAAATTATATTTTGGAAATTATAAACAAATTTAAATAGCATTAATTAAACGCATTTGAATAATAAAACACAGAAATAACTATAATTATGTAGGCCCCAAAAATTTTTTATTTTTTGCGTCGTGTGGGGGTTTCCCGGACGCATCTATAGAATTGAACAACCCACGAAACAATTTTAACAAAGTACGTTAGGGCGGGGGCACGGGGTTTTAAAAACCCTTTGGGGTAAAAAGCGCCATTCAAAATAAAAATATGGCTTTTAATTTCTATTTTGTACGTTATGGGGTTTAAAGGGTTTCCCCTGGACTTTTCCCAAAAGGAATTCTGTTTTTTTGTTTTATTGACTAAAATATTATTACTATTTACAAAATAATGTGTAAAAAGTTTTCAATCACATTTTAATTTTCCCGCCAATTTTCGCGGGATTAAAAAATCCCCTTCCATTGGGTCGGGCAGGCGCACCTAAAAAGGAAACCCATAGTGCCACATGAATGTCCTTTTACACAAAACGAAAAAACATCTTCATAGCTCTGTTTCACTTCATGAATTAATTCTCTCCGAAACTCCACGCGTCCTCTCGTGAAAGAAGTCAAATGAAGAGCCTACCTAATAAGTTTGTTTCGATCCGCAAGAATCAAGCCATGCGAGCGAATTCCCCCTTTAGCGGTAAGCCCCAAAAGAAAGATGTTCTGGGAGCCCAAATGATTCAAATTTTGAAAAATTTTTTTTTTTTTTTTTCCGGGTTTTTCCCCCCGGGTTGGGGGAAAAAAAAAATTTAAAATTTTTCCCCCCCCCCCCCCCCAACCCCCCGCCCCGGGGACGCCCCTTTTCTCCCCAAACCCCGCAGGGGGGGGGCCCCCCCGGGCCCGGGTCGCAAAAAAATCTCTTTTTTCCCCCCTCAATTTTTTTAAATTTGAACCCCCTTTTAAAAGTGTGTTTTTTCCCGGGTCTTTTTTTTTTCAAAATGTGATACACCCAGTTTCCCGAAAAAAACAGTTTTTCCAAGGGGAAAGTTGCATGGGCTTCGGTTATTTGTTTTAACTTTTTTCTCGTATTATTAGTTTGTATATTGTTTATTTTACAATCATCGTATATTCTCATTAGGAATTGATTTTTAAAAAATAAATTGCGAGAATTTTTCAAAAACTTTTTTCCCCAATTTAAAATTTAAACCAAAACATTTTTTTTTATAAAACTTAATATTCTTTTTTCAAGTTTTAAATTATTCCCCAAATTTTTTCATACAAATGCATTATTGAATTTTTTTTCCCTTTTTTTTTTTTTAGTTGATTTTTTTGAAATGTGAAAACTGTTAAAATTTTTTTACTTCCTTGGGATGCCCTTTCACAGTACTCTTTCTTTTGTAAGGATGCCCGCTGTAGGGTTTACATCATCTTTACCCGGCGTGACTCTCTTCAGGTGACTAACTTAGGGTTTTTTTGGGGGGGGGGGAACAATTGTGAAAGGAATTTCCAGAGCTTTTTTAAAAAGGAAATCTTCCCCCCGGGTTTTGCAATAAATTTTTATTAAAAACTTTAACCAGTATTTCAGTCAGGATTGCCGGGGTGGGGAATCATGTGTTTCGAAATTTTTTCCAAAAGGGGAACACACTACGCACGAGCTATTTCCGCCAGTAAGGTTTTATTTCCATATCTTCAAGATCAAAAGTAATTTTTTCGAACTTCTCATTCAAATACTTCGTTGAGATATCTCGGCTATTTCCAGTTGCAATCAAAATATTTTAACATTGGTTCCCATCGTATTATTTTCAGTGAAGAGTTTCTTCACCAAAAATATAGAGCTCAACAAAACCCAATCAAAATCCGCAGGTTTACGACCCCTGAAGAAAATATAATTTAAATTGTATGGTATATTTTCAAATAGAATGTCCTACACGTTTTTGTTAAAATGAAATAAAATTGCATCTGCCCCTCTTGCATGTTCTCCTGTGTGACATGTTTCCGGTAATTGTGAACAACCTTGTTGATATTGTGTTGATGTCAGTTGTGGTTATAATGTACTGGACAACAGGAGCTTGCGCAAAACGACTTGTCCATTGTGTAAAACATGTCACTGTATAAGATATATGTAACTGGTGTGCGTGACACATTATGGCATAATATGGTATTGTTGGTAGGAGTTTAGCTTTAGACAATTCAATAAACGTGTGTTTCCTACTCTCAAAACCGTGTGAAAATTAATTGGGAAAAGTTGGCGCTATAATATTACTCAAATACTAATAACTCCACGGTTCTTATTAGTTAAAAGGCGAACGCTAGGTATAATTGCTAATTAAACAACAGATCCTTTCCCCTACCCGAAAATATAAAAACCCTATATAAATAAGTCATCTGAAGATACTTATAAAGATCGATAGGCTCTTGGGCAGGTTTGCTACAAAGATAACAAATTAACTGGAATTTAATTTAATTCGACCAATTAACTCCTTATGAAAATATGTTTCAACATTTATTTTACTAACCATAGTCAATTAGTTATTTTTTACAGCGTTAATCCAGTTTGTGTACATTATTGGGAGTTACAGGAATACAGGTCGTTTGTTCTAAAGCCGATGAATTCTCAACTTTTGGAACGGATAATACGCATAGAATAATTGAAACTTCAGACTGGGAATTTCGCTCGTCAAAAGTTAAGACATTAACGAGGCTAATTACTTCGTAAGTCAAATTGCGACTGTGCCGGGGTGTTATCAAAACCATTACCGTATCGTCCCCGTAATTCTCATTCGTTGGCACATTGGCAGCTGTGTTATTTGAGGCCAGCCCCTTCTACCACTGGAGTCGCACACATTCTCGCTTAAACAAAGGAACTTAATGTAATGGAACAACATAATATTAATAAAGCTACGATCTTAATTAATAAAACAAACATTCAGTAAGAAATAATAATATTAGGTCTGCGCTTGCAACGCGATTAACATTTCGTGTTTAAAAGTTCTACCGAAAGTAAGTTATTCTTTGTCATAAGCAATGAAGAAATGTAAAATGTAAAATAAAATACTACATTATGTAATTATATCTTACAGAGTTGTCAAATTCTGCTACGGAATAACGATGAAAATTATGATGAACACAAATTTTCACAGGATCGATGCTTTTATAGTCTGGGAAAATGCACACGCTCAGATTTCAGATGATTGCAGAAGAACATTAATGAAGATTAGTTACTTACATTGATAGCTACACTCGGTTGCAATTACGAGCAATGAAAATGCGCATTCAAGATGTAGTACTCAAACTTGCTGTAAATAAATTTTGACAGTTAGGATCAATTGCTGAAGTTCACAAAAATCGAGTAAATTACGGACATTTCACTATTTTTCTACTCGAAATCGATTAATTTATTAATTAATTTGATCACTGGACCTAGAGATTATGTTATCAACCGTTTACCCGAAAACACATTAAGCCTCAGCAACTCCTCTTATGATCAACGTTATTTTTGTGGTGAGCAATATTTTATTTTAAGAAAAGGTCCTCGTTGCTATGTCAGCTGTAAAGTCACAGTTCTCATTTTACACTTTAAAAGAAATAGCAAAAACAAGTATAATGAACCATTGACCATCTACATTTGGCCAAACAAATTAGCTCTCAAATCTTGTTCAAATATTTTCATCAACATGATACACATTATAGATTAAACAATAATTATTCACGTTCTTATATAAAACTTGTATTTGGAATACATTGTGCTGTATAGTGGTGCTGGTGGCCGGTCTGCCGCCACCGATCAAGCTATAGAGCCAAAGTGACAAGTAGAGTTTTGTATCGGACTTATACTTGTTCTCTAAGCTCCTATTTGAACCAAATCCAGCTAAACGGAGATGATTCTTGCTAGCGGTTTATGGAAAGCCGAAATAATGTATTCATTGTTTTCTAAATGAAATTCAAAAGAGGTAATATCGCTTATTACGTGCGATATTTAGGTCGGCTGCAAGAGTAAAGGTGGTGTTTTGCATTCAGCTTATGGCTGGATTCCTGTTTATCCAGGGTAAAGAGGGTATGGACATGTCCATATAACCGTTCACTTGCAAACCACAATAAAACTAATCCTGTGGTTGCCATTGTTCGCTCTTCGATGGCGTCGGCCGGCGCCGACATTGTTGGCTCGGTCTGCTCTAAAAATGTAAAGTCTCCCACTGAAAATTAGAAATGTGACTGAGTGGGTAGACTCTAAATATGAAAGGATTTATATATTTTTATTTAACTAAAGATCGACGCAGCCGAAACATACAAGAAGAGCCACTTTATTTAACGGTAAAAAGAACCATGTACGGTGCGATTTCAATAGTCATATTAATTTCAGTTAAAACGCACTAAATCAGTCCGAGGTGGGTAGCAAGTTTTTTCTATGTGGATTGATTTTAAAAGGTTCAACGATTACTATAGTTTATGATTTATGACACGTGTTTTATGAACTTGTGTGTTAAGACATCGCTTTAAAAACTTAGTAAAGAAAGACTGTAACGAATGATATAAAGACACATATTATGTTAACCTTGGTTTTATATTAGACGACTATGACGCGGACGATGAAAAGTACTATATTTAAAAATGTATAAACAAACCAAGATATAGACAGAATTTAATCTGGTGTCTTCATAGCTCAGTTGGTACGAGCATGACCCGGGCAGCCAAGATCCCGGGTTCATTCCCCGGTTTAGGCACTTTTTTAATAAATATATGTATGTATGTATATTGTTTAACCTTGGTTTTATAGTAGGCGACTATGATGATATGTTGTTGTCGCTGGAGGAGGCACTTTTTAATATCTGTCTATTATACCAACTTATTATAAAATACATGGTATGATATATATAACAGCTATTAAGCACATTCCAAAGTATATTTTTAAATAACAACCGATGGCTTCTTGTTTTTACAAGAGCCTCCATACAAATAAATGCGAGTATCTTATTATTAATGTGTGTGACAATACAAACTATTACCACAATGGTTTCATTATTTCCCCGATGATTATTGTGAACTATGCTATTGTAAAACAAATATATGGGTATTGTAGTTATTTTCCAATCGAGGAGTTGGCAGCTTTGCTCTCATCCCTGTACATGAGTAATATCTAGATAACGCGCCGCTTGTTTTGAAGCTTCTTTTAATTCGCCACTCCAGTCTATCAAAGCGCGATCACGTCATTGAAAGTGTGACTGAATCCCATTTCGCTGCCACCTATCAGCCTTTCTTCTTCATCACACCAGGCTGGCAGTCACTTCAATCAGAGCTCGAACAGTTGGAGGGGGTAACAATCGCGGCTGTTCATCTACAGCAGGCGATTAAACGAAGCAATCTGAATACCATTATTCAAATCAGGCTGGAATATTGCGTTTGATTTTTCTATATTTTAGCGCATTAGGAAAAACAGTTTTCTTGGTATCGAATGTGTTGGGAACGGAAATTGGCATCATGTTATTAGGTTCCAGAGGCATTTTCTTGCAAATACTTTACAATTTGATTGGAGGCCACCCTTTCCTATTTCATGATTGTCAGTGTCAGCACATATTTTATTCACTCACAATTGAAAACCTTGGGATCACGACCTTCATAAGACCAACTTTCTACTTTAAAAAAAAACTATGCATATTCAAAGGCCTACTTATTAAGCACTTAACTGCACTCAAAAAGGCACTAAACTCTTCAGTTAAGATGTAGTAAGCTACCTACGTACCAACTTTCCACTAAATACAATTTTTCATCCATTAACAGTATAGAAAGTACTTTATTCTTAACCACCCTAAGAATGTTTCCCCGCTAATAACCAGATCACGATAGAAGCACCTAGAGTGGGTTTAAGGGTTGTAATGAGGAAGTCGAACTTCTGCTGACAATAAGTTTCTAGTTTAAAAGCGTCGTTGAGACCGGAATAAAAGATGGAGCGCGCTTAAGCCGATGTAATACGATACTAGCGCACCGCGTCAAACAAAAGAGGTGAGACTGAGAGATCGCTCTCTGGGAAACAACTCCTCTTCGACAAGCAGATCGACGCCATTAGGGAAGACTCGACTCCAATAGCAGCTTTTAGCCACAACAGCACTCAGCCCGATCACTTAGAAGGGTGTGTGTATGAAGGCGCGCAGGCAAAACCACGCGCTGCGCGGGGATATCTTGTTTTGTGCTAGCTCTCTCTCTAGGGTGGGTGGGAGTCGTGTTTTCAATCCCATTTAGTGAGGAGATTGTACATTTCTCAAACTCTGTTGTTAGGTTTTTGTATTGAATTTCAACAAGTCATTATAAAATATGGTCCATCTCCCCTTCCCTCTCATAATCAAATTATCTTGTTATGGATTATGTATTAGATTAGTATATAAAAATCATCGCCATTCAGACGAACTTGTACACAATTACCTAAAAACAAAATAGTAACAAGAGTAAATTTGTTATGCTAATGTTAATCTTTAAATTTATGCTTTTGGTGTCAAACAAGAAAATATATTATTTTCTGGTCGATAAGTGCATTAAAGTAATACACCGAAACAAGTTGCCTCTGTGCTGTTCATCTTTATTTTGTGTTTAAATGTGTCGCATACAATATTCACCGTCTTGGCGGTAAATGTGGCTATGCAATTGGTTTGCAATAATATTGGACTAGATTGTAATCTTTGAATTGATAATCCTTATGGAAAAAAGAATATAATATATATACCGCACAGTAAAAAACTTGTAAAATGACATTCAAGCCTTACACACTCAAAAGCATCAGAGTAAGAAAAGAAAAGAATAAATTTCCATGACTACTTTTTCGGGTAGAAGGTATAGTTCGTCCAAATTCAAGTTTGACAAGCTTGGCAATAAGCAAGCCTTTGCAAGGGGCTAAGCGATTACGATACTGTTCAAATTAATTCCACGTATTCCATGAAGGCTGGGTGACACATTGAAAGCACGACTACTTGACATCAAGAATATATATACCGCACAGTACAAAACTTGTAAAATAACAGTCAAGCCTTACACACTCAAAAGCATCAGAGTAAGAAAGAAAAGAATATATTCCCATGACTATTTTTTCGGATATAGAAGGTATAGTTCGTCCAAATTCAAGTTTGAAAAGCTAGTCAAAAAGCAATTAAGGCTTTGCAAGGGGCTAAGCGATTATGATACTGTTCAAATTAATTCCACGTATTCCATGAAGGCTGGGTGACACATTAAAAGCACGTCTACTCGACATCTTGTATAAGTCGTGTACTAGCGCACCGATACTTGGCTACGGTGCTCGTTCCTGGATCTCCAGAATACTTACATAAAGTAGAACCTGTTATAAACAATAACATCAAATATAATTGCCTTGCTACCTCATCTAGATTATCTTTCATCATCAATAAATGTTTTTATATAAAATATTTTGTAACGTTATCTTCATTTTTATTTTTGGAGTTTATCCGCCACTGAAAACCAATTTGTTCACTCTAAAATAAAAGTATATCTTTACTTAAAGGCTACATTTATTTGAACTCGATGAATGGTAGTTCCTTATTGGTCGAATAAGCCTACACTACAAGAGTACAAGAGAGATATGTAACAAGGACACGAGAGATGAAGTTTATTTGATCTTATAACGAAGCGAGTAAAACCAAATTATGTATAGTAATACTCAATTTAACGTTGTTTGTTCTTTCAATAAAATATTTGTTGCCCCGTTGAGATAAGTAGAGACATGATTTATCATTCAACGTTCAATCATCCGCCCAGAAGTGTAGCTAAGACCATAGAGAGACAACGGTCTTGAGAGGGAATGAAGGTTCTATTCGGGGGATCCCTCGAAGCGAGCAGAGTGATACTTCAAAGAGAAACCATAAGAAAACCACGGCTTACACTAAGCTCCCACTTGAGAAACATTACACACGAACAAACAAACAATTTAAAAGGTTGTCCATGGAGGATAGAATACAAGTCAGAAGCCATAGCAGGCTTGATTGATCGTGCATGGTTCTAAATATTAGAAACCCTGTTGGGCGCATCGCAGATGGGGTGGGTGGTCCATAGGTCTGGATGGAGGTTTATTCTGAACGTAAAAGTAGAGGTAGTTGTAATGTTTTGCAAACAGAACAGCGAAATGCATTATTTCATGAGTAACGTACCGATTTCACAAATACACATAACACCTATGTACACTTAATTCTTATAATAGTGCTTCGAAATTTATATTTAGCCCGACTGACTTCAATTAATAACGTTTTCTTTATTTCAGTACCCTTTGATAATATGAAAATGAGTATTAACATGCATTATCAACTGACTTTATATGATTTACGAGTTCGGAGGGAACGGATCATATAGGAACCACTCTTTACTGTTTGATGTTTGGTCATTACATCCTGCTTCTTCTTTCTCTGTCGACGTCGAAACAGCATTCCAATCACAAACAACCGACGACGTTCCGTATTCGAAAATAAACAATAATCGAAGCAGTCTAGTACATCATACAGCATACATAACAGGTGTGGTTAATCTAGTTTCAAACCTCCTGCGCACCACGATGTGTGTTCCAAAATAGACTTTTATTTATAACTGACAACTAAATCTGGGGAATCCCTCCCTGGACATGTTTGCGCGCCAAGATATGAACTAAAGGAACTCTTTCATTTCCTGCTTCATATGAAATGTTTATTTCAATCATATGGAGCTGACTTCAGTGATGCCCTCTTTATTAAACGTTTTATTAGCACCCCTCTTCTGTCTCTGTCTCTCCTCCGCCCCCCCCCTCTCTCTCCAAGTGGCAGGTGGCCATGACGCACGTAGTGAGTTACGACCAGATCGGCCCGCTCGAAATTATGCGATTTGGCGCGCGTATAATGGCGCCAGGGTCCAGTGGCGTGCATATTGACATACATCGTCTCACCCCTCGGTAGATAGCGAACCACACCAGCCTGGTCCCCAGCCCCCCGAACCAATAACACGACGTGTTTTAGCGATACATAAAATCGCGAGCTATCCGAGAAGCATGCTCTTATTTTTTTTCGCGACATGGCGCGAGGTCCATTTCACTCGATTATCACAAAACTAATTAACCGGACTCGTTGTTGCCAATGACGTCACTCATAACTGAAGGGTTCGATTATCCAGGGCATGTTTCTATTTTATTTTTAAATCAGTCGCTTACTGGATGGTACTAGTCTCTCTGTGCTAATTAACAAATGCATTTTCAACGCCGCTCAAATCAGACAACAAAGTTTTCAAGAATTGTAACTGGATGAATATTATAAAATATAATCCACTCATTATAAATATATCATGATGTTACAGATACACAGGATAGTCAACATAGTACGCAATCAAAATAGTCTATACGAGTTGGCTGAAAACACACATTTAAAAAAAAAACAAGTAACAAAAATATATTTTACGTATAATGAAATTTTTGTTTTGTTGTATAAATATCGCGAGAATTCCTTCAAAACATTTTAAAACTACACAAGCCATAAAGAATATCTCATAGCTATTGCTCCCAGTTGGAATTTTAAAGTCTAGGCGTCTGTGTGTATGCTGTCGTAAAAAGACAAAACAAATAAATAGGTAGTAATTAGTTACGTAATGTTTTTTCAGTCACAAAACATTGCAACAATAATTGCAAGCGATTCCATTGTACACTAAATGCATCCAAAGTGTAAAGGAAATAATCATTACCATG
Organism: Sweltsa coloradensis; assembly: GCA_024449915.1. NCBI lineage: Eukaryota > Metazoa > Arthropoda > Insecta > Plecoptera > Chloroperlidae > Sweltsa > Sweltsa coloradensis. The sequence goes on from JAMZAV010000090.1 coordinate 220,227, forward strand.
GGTATCAGTTCTGATAACACTGTCGTTATTGAAGATATTATATCCGCTGTGGCTTTTTACCAAACGATTCTCTGTATAATTCGCAAGTAAATAACGAAATAGCAGATAATCTCACACAGTAACGAATCGGAACAATGTAAATACGGGCTTTGAAAAGGTAAATGCACTGCATGCCACTGAACGGCTCGGCGGATTAAAATTTACATTTTGATACAAGCGAATATATGTTCACTGCTCGTTTGTATAAATTGGAATAAGTTGCGTGCAATACTTTTTATACAATTCCACCATAAATGTCAATGTTTTAACACTCACTATTGCTATTGTGACATGAAATAAAAAAAGCATACGCGCCTAATGAATATAAAGAATACAATTTTTGAAGTTATTACTGGGTATCTCAGTATTATTTTCATAAGCCTTTTGGCATCATTCACATTTTCATCTTTATTTGCTTAAAAATTTGAAAATGATTTGCACGCTAGTTATACACAGTGAGAGGAAAATATTATTCGAAATGGGATATTAAACAATTGTACGGACACCGTAGTTTGAGTAAGTGTATGTCTAAATTATTGTCGATTTAATTAAAGAAGCTATAGATTATTAACCAGTAATCTGCAGATCGTGAAAGATTCAAATACATGAAATATGTAGTTTAAAAATTGATGCATTTGAATTTATAGCTTCTCGAGTTTTCTTATTCTGGAGATTGTAAATTTAATTCCGGCTATACCTGCTATCCTGCCTGGGTTAGTGTTTCGATTGCTTTGGAAAAATGTAAATCGTGGTATTCAGTTTCTAGTCTGTGACGGTCTGTTTACATAATTTCTCATCTCGTGGTGAACCTGTCCAGAAACAAGTGCATATCACTCTTCGGGTGTTTAACTAGAGGCATTTATGGAGTTTGATATTATTACGAATGGAATGTCCAAGGGCTTTTAACAAGGACTCAACATCCCTAGCATTAACAATAACGACTGAAGAAAAATTCTGAAAAACTTTGCAATCAGGATTTCCGGAGAAGAAGGCTACTAATGTATTTTATGAAATACAGTTGTCACAACTGAGCGGATATACACTCTACACTCTACAAACTAATTTAGTATTATTTTGTTTGTTGCAATATTTTGTCATAATAATTTTAAAGTTTTGTTATCCCCGGTTATCAGGTTTTCTCGATCGACATAAGCGTGTTTGTAATTTATGACTTTCACTAAGCAAATACTGGTTGAAATAAAATCAACAATGTATGGAAATGAATATTTTTCCGCGGGAAAAGTTCTGTTAAGTGGTTCCGAATTTGGAGGATACCTGGGCAAAAATATCAAAGTGGCAATTATGTACAATATCTATATCAATACCTACCAAATCTACGGGGAATCAGCGTTGGGCTACCTCTATCCGTGATCGTTCCTAAAACAACTCATTTGATTTATTTTTATTTTATCTTTTTTGATTAGTATAATATAGTTCAAATCAAGGTGATACCATATATTAAAAATGAATGACATAAAAGGTGATATTCATACATAATATGAAAGATGAAATTAATGCAAAACATCAAAATAAAATTAAGAGAACATGCTTGAAAATTACAGAGTAATGGATAATGGTAATGGAGTAAAATGATTTTAACAAAAAAAGTTTAGCATTTTGAAAGAAAATTGTAAGTGCTGGTAAATCTTTTATATGAGTTGGAATTTTGTAACATATTGTTTTAAGGGAACACTCCACTGAAAAAGCCAAAATCCACAGTTTTTGCGCTACAAACACAATTTTTGGTGTGGGCAATGGAAACACCTTTAAAAATTGATAAAATTATTTTTTATTATTTTGGGGCTTGTATTTTGCTCCCCTTGATTTTTTTTCATTGTTTTTTAAGCTCTTTGGTAGAAAACACAAAACTTTTTTCGTTTTGGACCGATTGTTGTAAAATTTTGCATTTTCCTTGTTTTGACATAACCAAAGACAATTGTGCATGGGTTTTGTTTATTTTTTTATTTTTGGCTAATTTTATGCATTTTGAATAATGAATTTTATTAATTACACTTCAGATAGAAGTTTAATATTATATTTTAGCCAAAGTTATGAATATATCTTAAAACGCATGCACAATTGTGTTTATTTATGTCCAAGTAATAAAACAAAACCAAAACTAGCTCATTCGGACAAGTGGTACAGAAGAAGATAGTTTTTTAAGTTCTAAAAGTGTGATAAAAATATAATCCGCCAAAATGGGTTTAAAGATTTTTTACATGAAATTACCATAATTTTGTATTATAGTAATATTGCTCTCCCAGGTATGTAAGAATGATGAAACACTTTAGGTGATTAATAGAAACGTTTATTCTTTACAGTTAATAATATGAGACACAATACAAAAGACTAAGCTAGGCTACTTAGTACGATCAGAGATGAGGGGACGCCTCGAAAAACGCGGGAGTTGTAGTAACTGCTTGCACCGTGAAAGACGTCTGCTTCTGGGCGTGGCCTACTACAGAGGTCGAAACGTAATCGATACTATTACTACCAATCTTGCAAACATCGACTTATGCGATCTAGTAAACTAGGCCTAAGTTAAACACAATAGCATGGCTAAAGTCACTTGGGCTAATAAGCCTACTCATTCGAGTGAACAAAGGGCGTAAAGTCCAATACCCCTTCTCGCCGTCTTCACTCGCTAAACACTAGCTGGACTTGTGAAGCAAAACGCTCCAATAGCTCTCTTGACACAGGCTTGGTCATCATATCTGCAGTCATGTATTCGATTGGGCAGTACTGCACATCCACGAAGCCACGCAGATCTCGGATGAGATGGTGCTTGACTCCGATATGCTTCATCCTAGCGCTGCACCGATCTGACTCGATCAAGCGAATACAGCCTTGGTTGTCCTCGAAGATCGTGGTTGCTCCTTGTACTGGTATCCCTACGTCGTCCAGCAGTTGATGTAACCACAACAGCTCTTGACAGGCATTCGCAGCCGCGACATATTCTGCCTCGGTGGACGACAATGCGACGATCGTCTGCTTGCGACTCGACCACGATACTGTGCTCTCACCCAATAGGAAGATGTATCCGCTAGTCGATTTTCGGTCGGTGGTGTCACCGGCCCAGTCAGCGTCCACGTACCCTTGCAGCTTGAGCTCACTCCTTGCAGACAGGCGCAGTTTCGCATCGAGGGTCCCGGCCAGGTAACGCATTACCCGCTTCACCGATTTCCAGTCGCGTTCTGTGGGTGACTCCACATGTCGGCTCAAGAAGCTGACAGCTACCGCAATGTCCGGTCTGGACACTGTAGCTATGTACAGGAGTGATCCAATAACTTGTCGATACTTTGTGTTATTCGGCAACTTGACGCTGGGTTCTTCCATGGAAGACAAATAATTTGTTTCCATTGGCGTGGCAGAAGGCTTCGTCTCCAGCATCCCTTGCTCTTCTAGAAGTTGAACTATCTTAGTTCGTTGGTGGATAAGGAACGAACCGTCTGTTTCTCGCTCGATCTGGATCCCCAAATAGTGAGCTACTTCACCTAAATCCTTGGTTGTGAAATGCTCGTTTAGCTGCGCACAAATGCCCTGAACGACCCCTTCAGATTCTCCGGCTACCAGTAAGTCGTCTACGTACAACAGCACATAGGTGGTACTACCGGTCGTTTCCTTTTTCATGAAGAGACATGAATCAGCTTTTCCGCGCTCGAAACCAAGACTTGCCAGTGCTTCTGTGGCCTTCTTGTTCCATGCTCGTGCCGATTGTTTGAGCCCGTAGATACTGCGCTTTAGTCGCAATACCATGTGCTCCTTGCCTGGTTCCTCAAAACCCGGTGGTTGTTCCATGTAAAGCTCCTCTTCCAGATCTCCATTTAGGTACGCTGACTTAACGTCAAGGTGCCGTACATGCAACTGGCGAATAGCCGCCACGCTGAGCAGCACGCGCACTGTCTCGTGCTTGACCACTGGCGCAAACGTCTCGTCGTAGTCCTCACCATAACGCTGCGAGAATCCTCTCGCCACTAGCCGCGCTTTGTAAGTGTTGACGTCACCATTTGCGTCTAGTTTAGTCTTGAATACCCACTTGGATGAGACTGCCCGGCGGCCTGGAGGGAGTTTGGCAATCTCCCACACTCCACGTTCTTTAAGAGCTGACATTTCCTCTTCTGCGGCCAACACCCAGTTCTTCTTTTCGCGTTCTGGTAGCTCCATGACTTGTTTCCATGAGGATGGCTCACGTGGTTGGTCCACTCTTACTTTATACGAAAGTTTTCTTGGTGGGATTCCTTTATTCGGTCTCTGTGATTGACGTGGTGCTGGAGTAACAATCTGCTGATCGTTGACAGTTGTTTCTGCCGCTGTAGGCTCTTGCTGAGTCAACTCGGTGGCCTCCTTCGAATCCTCCTCCGCGTCCTCAAGAATGTTGACGAAGTCCCCGTCCATTTCCCCTTCTGGCAGAAGACTGATTCCACCACTTGCTTCAACGATGTGTGGATTGTTCTGCTCGTCCATCTCGATGATGCGCACGGAACGACTTATCCACACTTTGTTGGTGTTAACGTCCAACAGACGGTAACCTTTGGAGGCGGTGTCATAGCCTATGAGCACGCCCAAGATGGCCTTATCATCCCATTTCTTGCGTTTTTGTTTTGGGACAAGGGAATACACTTTTGACCCAAAAACTCTGATGTGGCTTAAGTCGGGCTTATTGCCATCCCAAAGTTCGCAAGGTGTCTTGTCCACGCTTCGGCTCGGTAAACGATTCTGAAGATATGCCGCGGCACACACTGCTTCTCCCCAAAATCTTTCAGGAAGTCCTGCATCCAACAACATGCATTTTGCCATCTCAACTAGAGAGCGATTCTTACGCTCGGCCACGCCATTTTGTTGAGGCGTGTGTGGCACCGTGAACTGTTGCTGGATCCCCTCACGCTTGAAGAAATCCTGCAGATCCCTGTTGACATATTCTTTCCCGTTGTCTGTGCGGAAAATGGTGGGCCTATGTCCATACTTAGTGTGAACCATAGCGATATATTCCTTTACAACATTTGCCGCTTCATCCTTGGACTTAAGGAGACGGACGAACGTAAAGCGTGAGTAGTCATCGATAAAAGTTACCATATATCTATGACCGCTCGGCGTTGTGATCGGCATCGGTCCACAGACGTCACTATGTATCAGTTCACCGGGCTTGGTAGCTCTGGTCTCGCTCGTTGGGAATGGTAGTTGGGTTAACTTTCCTCTCATGCAACAGTCGCAGTCCACCTTTGCGTCACATTTGCCAATGTGTATGCCTAGGGCCAGTCCCTCCGTGAACAGCTTCTTAATTGCAGCTGGATCCCGGTGACCTAAGCGTCGGTGCCATCGATGCATGCATACTTGGCTGCGTGCACACAACGCTGCGTCGTTGCCCGTTTTGCACTTGAGCCTGAAAAGTGTCCCGTCAAGTTCAGCGGTTGCAATGACGACCGTCTTGTGAGTTATCTGGCAGGTGGCATCCTCGAACGTCACCGTGTACCCACTACGAGTTGCACATTGAACCGATAACAACCCGCCATCCAGTTCCGGAATGTACAGCACATCCTTGAGGTATATTTGTTCCACCTTACCGTTTGGAGTGTTGCACGACAACCACCCGCTACCGATTCCTTCCGCAGAGATCGTTGAGTTGTCTGCCAAATATACCTGGGTCTTCACATCTTGCAACGCAGTAAAGAACCTTTTGTTGCTTGTCATGTGGCTCGTAGCTCCCGAGTCCACATACCAGCGGTCGGCCTGGTCCTTGTGTATACTGCTCCATACCGCAAAGGAGTGCTGGGGTGCTGCACTGCTGCCAACATCCTGGATGCGTACCATGCAGTTAGCTTTCTCCTTTACCTTGCCTAGATGTGTTTTGTACTTGAGGCAGTCTGCCTTCAGATGGCCTTTCTTTTTACAGTAGAAACATTCCCGTTCCTCCTTACCTGACTTGCTCCCTTTTGGCACCTGCTTGCCGTACGTGCCCGCCTCTTGTCTCTTGTGATATGTTGTCTGGAGGGCTACCTCGTTGTCGCGATGGTCCCGCGTCGCCTCGACACGGCGCTGGTACTCGTCGGTCAACTTGCCAGAGACATATTCGACGTTCAAGTCTTTCTCGTCTCTTCCTTCAAGGGCTGTAACTAACGTAGAGTATGACTCCGGTAGACTGCACAACATGACTGCTACTAGGTCGTCGTCTTCGACCTTCTTTCCCATGCCCCGCAATTGACCCACAACCTCCAGCATGGAGTTGAGGTGCGCCTGCATGGTACCTTGGGTAAACCTCATCCCATACAATTTTCGCATTAGATATAGTCGGCTGCCAATAGTGGATCTCTCATGCAACCTTTGCAGCATGGCCCACATTTCCTTGGCCGTCTCAAGTTGAGCGAGATGAAGCAACTGGTCATCTTCGACACTGAGACATATTGCTGCAATGGCCTTGCATTCCAGTTTTCCCCAGTCACTGGGCTCTGGGTCTGGCTTGGGTTGGGTGACTACATCCCACAATCCATCCCTCATGAGTACTACCTTTAATTTTAATTTCCACAGTTGATAATTTGCATTATTCAACTTGGTGATCAACATTTTAGAGTTATCACCTGCAACAGCCATGCTTGATCCTGGCCTATCCTAGGCCTAGGCCTGCTTTCAGGAAATTAAAAGTACTCACCCGTACGTGTCAACCTTAACCTCGTTTTTAGGCGCAGATAAAGTGTTCTGGGCCCATAACCTGATGAAACACTTTAGGTGATGAATAGAAACGTTTATTCTTTACAGTTAATAATATGAGACACAATACAAAAGACTAAGCTAGGCTACTTAGTACGATCAGAGATGAGGGGACGCCTCGAAAAAACGCGGGAGTTGTAGTAACTGCTTGCACCGTGAAGGACGTCTGCTTCTGGGCGTGGCCTACTACAGAGGTCGAAACGTAATCGATACTATTACTACCAATCTTGCAAACATCGACTTATGCGATCTAGTAAACTAGGCCTAAGTTAAACACAATAGCATGGCTAAAGTCACTTGGGCTAATAAGCCTACTCATTCGAGTGAACAAAGGGCGCACAGTCCAACAAAGAACTATCTATTCCACAGGTTATAATAAGTAATCAAATAACCCCCCCCCTAACCCCCCACCCCCCAAACCCCCCCCCCTAACTAACAAAATATATGTTGAGAAATTGGCAACAAAAAACCACATTTCCGTGCGCGCAATAACTTTTAAAAAATATTTTTAATTAAATGAAAGCGTGTTAGCCCATTGATGTGTTTTATTCAAAAGCATAATACTTTAGAGTAAATAAAAGTTACAAAAAAATAACAGGTCAAAGGGTAATTTTGGCAGTATTTTCAGTGGAGTGTTCCCTTAAGACAAAATTAATACTATAGTGATGTCATCTGGAATAAAGGGGAGTGTTGTGAAAATGCACGTGAACGTACGCTGATGAACGAGCAGAATGGAAGTGAATATAAAATTAGTAGAACCTACAGTTTTGCGAGAAGAGGGATGAATCGTAGCGTTCGAGTAACCTATGTATGTAGTCCTACATGAACAAACCAAGCTGGACTGATAAATTCAGAACGTATAATCTAATTTTATAATTTAAAATGTAATTTCACAACTCCATGACAAGCGGAAGATAATGAAACAGATTCTTCACTTAGTCCTGGTTATTTCGAGCGTAGTTGGTAAACAAAAGGGCAGCGGCGATGATAAAAGCTTATCGGCAGTGGGCACGCTGTGTTTGGCGTGAGCTGTGGGCTACCCGCCGGGCGCGGCGTACATGAGTGTTGCCTACCCCGCAGGGGCCAGACGCAAATAGCAGGCTTGTACTAGCTGGATGGGTGCCTTGGTTTATTCTATTTTTATTTTGCTTCCCCATCTATAACTTTCCTCCTGTTTTATCACCTGCGTGATTGAACCATAGAGATAAATAGGTGTACCACATCGATACACCAATCTATCACTATGATTAATCTAGTTTACAAGAAGAAAGTGTTCAATATTGTTGTACTAGAAGTTTATTTTTCAATAAAAACACCGTGTATAACACATATTATTATACAAGTGAATTGGTGCACACTGTGCGCGTGCTGATATCAGTGTGTTGATAGTGTGAATGTTTAAGAATAGTCTGTACAGTTCAGAGTGGCCTTGTGACCATACCTAAATAAGTATGTATTTTGTCTTTAGAGTTTGGAGTTAACCTAGTCAGTAAAAAACGTATTTCAGTGGGGTGTTAAGTGTTAACGAAACTGTCGCATCGAACAACCATGGTAGTTTGGCACGATGCATCAGTAGTTGACGCAAACCATGGAGAACTCCATGCTCTGTCGCTTGGCGGGGGTCTACTCTCGAACCATGTAATGATACGTTAATACTTAAAAGATCGCTGCAGTCATGTATAGATAACTTACGTTAACTTCGCTTTTAGACGAAATTAAATGTCCAAATAAATAGTTGTTTGTGCCCACTACAATACGTGGTCCTAGTTCCAATAATCGAATTGAATACTGTATAAGCTGTTATCTTCATGCATGAATGAACCAATCTTAGATTTACGCTAGCGATGTCTAGAATCTAGCAACGGCGCAATAATATTGATTCGGAAATCTTAATATAACTCTAGCAAATAGTTTGCGTTGTTGAGCTCCGCAGCTGCAGAGATGCAGTAGAATTCAAATGCCTAGGCAGTTTCGAATGAATATTTATCTCGCATCTTGTTAGAACATGTTCTGTTTGTGCGTTCTACGTCATCGTCACGCCCAGCCAAGGGATCCCCGTGGGCGTAGACTCGCAAGCCAGCTCTAAGTGGATGCTGCATAATACATGGAGCTAATTAACACCACGATAACCCTCGTTGCAAACTACGCGTTCCATATTATAATGTCTGCCTGGAGGATGAGGCTGGCTGATTTGCGCAGTTTACATACATTTTTCATCAAATCGCCAATATAAGGACCTATATCAAGTTGGTTATCCTGCTTCAATTATTGCAAAAGAAAATTTGCTGCGCATAATTTGGTTTCTGTGTTGTGGGTACGATGGTAACAAAACTGTAACTTAACACCAATTGGACCCCAGAATGTGTACACTCACTCTTAAATAGTTCGTTAATAGTTTAGTTAGTGTATCTTCACTATAGAAATCGCTCGCATCAGTTTGTATAACAATTGGATAGACGTCAAATAATATATAAATTAAATATGTGTATATATATATATTTCTTTCACCTGTTATTTATTACTGTATCTTAATGGGTGGATAAAATATATAATGAGATCGTCGTCAGTTGGTTAAATGACGAAATGATCCTGGTTGGGTGAATAAGTTATATAAGAACTTCTTTGTTGCAGTCCTGTAACCTCCCCCCCCCCCCTGTATTTGAGCTATCCAGTATCCAATCTTTCCAGAAGAATCCTGGCGAGATACTGCGACGCTTACCAGTTTGCCCGGCAGAGCCAGCGAGAAGTCGTCATCTTCGTCCCTAGTTCCAGCCGTCCCCGCCAGGCGCTGGCATCGGTCTCTCACTTGCGTTTCACATTGTATCACATCACTCGCAACGAACTAGCGCTGTTTACTGTCTCATGAGTTTAATATACTGAACGCACTCGGTACACTATCACACTGTTCCTCGTAGGGCTTCACTGCTCTTCAGTTGGCCATCTTGCAGGTGGGATCTACAAGCGTCGGGCACCTGCAAAGACGAGAGAGACAACGGTTATTCGCAAACCAACAACATAACGCATTCACATAGAAATAACATAAACTATAATATATTCCATTCAGTCACAAAATGTGGATATCTCTATGTTCGAGCATGTAGGCCTATAATTCCATTATTCCAGCAAGGATGACAATGATGAACGCTAAAGCACTTTTATCTGTATACATTGTTTGCTACATAATTATCTATATAATAGAATCATGTGTATTGGATACAAACGAATTTATTTTTTTAGAGTTGCTTCAGTAAACCAAAATTTGTGCATAACAGTTTCGAATCTTAGCTTGGGCAAGGATTTCATTACAAAGACCCCCACGCTTCCCTACAGTAACCCCCCCCCCCCCAATCCACGGTTTATGTAGCTACATGAGGTTCGGGTGTTGAGTTGGTACTTCATGGTTATCGCGTCATGTTCGCCATGATGTGAGCACCACAGTCGATAACGTAATTCTTCTTTATCGAGCCTGCTAGTGCTGCAATAATGAAACGAGAGGTACCTACTCACGCCGCTAGAGGTTTTGTACTCAGCCCGCGCAATGTTAATAGGGTTAGGTTTCCTGTATCAGAAGCAGCGAGGTACATCATCGGGTTGCTCAGAAGCGACATATTATTTATCATATTTTACATATTTTCATGGACAATCACCAGCTTAACAGCTAATAAAAAAATAAAAACACCTACTCAGGAAATACAAATGTCCATTATCATGACACACTACTTACATAAATCTATTTAAAACCATCTTCCGGACTCCATTAAAAACAATAATACAATAAAAATAAATATAACAATTAACAATAAAATAATATAACAATAAATAAATACCGGTAAATAAATAAAAAAACAAACAAGCAAACATAAATTAAAACAAACTTTAATTCTAAAAGCCTACTATTGGATGTTAAGATTACCAGAAATTCCCATTGTTACTTGATATTATTGATTGACTGATTGATGAAATGAACCTTATTACTTGTCATTAGTTATTATTTACAATTAATTACATATATCGTGTTTCTAAATAATGACAATTTTTGGAAGCGCGAGGCGAAGACTTCAATTTCACTGACCCCTGAAAAAATTGCAAGTAGAACAGTTCTAGTTTCTAGTTACTAGAAACTAAACAACAATCACCTACAATGCGTTCAAAAAGCACTTGCAAAGGAAAAGTGGTCATACGCAAACTTAAAACTTACAATAAAGCTCATCAATCAACGCGGCGGGACTTACGCGTTTAACTAGTTCATTATCTTAGCACTAGTAAACTTGATTTTATATAAGCTTAAAGGACACATACACTAAATTGTGTTATTGTAGTAAGAAATATAGCATTTGTCCTAGTTAAAATAAAAATTCAAAAAATAAAATGGAACTGCCCTTCATCTTCAAAAGTGCGAACATATTGTATGAAAATAGATATTCAGTTAAAAACACCGTGAGCGCATGAAATAATAGGTTTCATGAGTAGATGTTTTAGTTTTTAATAAGCTGGGAAGGAAAGCTGGAAAGCCATTAACTACGTGCTCTTTTTTATCTTCATTAACGTTTGAACGTTTTAATCATATACATAATAGATATTGTAAGTGAATGGTTAATTTTTCGAATAACTAAAGTAAAACAATCCACGATGCCAACTCCAACAACGTTGCCAGGTTCGAATTTTCTTTTTAATTCAACCGCAACGTAATCTGAAAAGCTAATTATCTATTCCATCAGATCTCAAGAGCCACTCGCGAAATTGGCTACTACAGTATTTGGCAGTTTCACAGGGGTTTCCGATATAATCGAACTCATGAAAAACAAACAAGCTAAATGTATTCGTAATGCGAGATCCCGTGTTTCGTGTAGGGTAGCCAAGACAAACACACCTATCGAAGAAAGCTGAAACGGTCAACAACAAAACAGTGTGTTTAGTAGACTAATAAACATTGATGCCGTGCCGCGAACGATATTGTGGAAATGCGCTCAACGACTTTAAGGGCTCAGGCAATAAGCCTCATAATTAAAAATAGATCAAGCGGTTTATAAAGGTCCAGGACGAAATTTAATTTCTCCACGATGAAAAACAGAAGCTTTTGCTGACGTGAAATGAAGAACTCTTTAGCGCACCGCTTACGGGTTTCAGGGGCTCAAGATGGCTGCCGTGCGTGCCAATAATCACGGATACGTCTGACATTTGGGGGGCGATCCGACTCGTGGATGGGATAAGTGAAGATGGATTGTGGGGCAGAGATTTTGGGCGTCGGCTGAAACAATATACCTCTCTTTGAAAGTGCCCTTGGGAGTGAGTGGTTGGCTCGAGTGCTGGTCTAATTGAATGTTACATGCAAATGTTCCGACGTTTACGCCGGAAATTTCAAATGAAAAACTGTTGGATTTCCGTCCGTTTAATATGTTAAATCAAGATCGTGTTTCCCTTCGAGATTAGAGAAAATATCACACTTAATCGTTTCGCCGAGAGATTTCGTTAGCAGTCGTTAAGAACTACGCCTGCATAATCCTGGCGATAAATTCCAGCTGTTATATATTGCTTCCTAAGGGGATGAGTATGACCAGCATTAAAATATGGACATCTAGCCTCTTATTATTATAAATACTTCATTTTGAGGGACGCTCGCTGAAGGATGCACATCATAATAGATTAACCAGTGTGACTCCCTAAAGAAGACTATAGGTATTAGGGTGTTAAGGGAATGTCAAAGAGGAGTGAACCCTTAATATTCACATTAAGAATATTCACCATTACATTCCAAGGAAGTTGAGCGCCGTTGTTTACATCATTATTGATATGTGAACTAATGAAATATAAATAACTAGTGCCCCGCGATCGAGTCCCTTTGTATGTGTGGTGATATTCCTAGCGACCGACTAACACAAGGAAGTTTCAAATTCCAACTTGCAACCTTCTCGTGGTTTGGCCCGTGATTAGGGGAGTTTTTCTCCCTGAAACTAATGGCGAGCTCTGGGTCGTCGTCGGGGAACTTTCCCCTTCCCTTTGACTACCTCCCCGACGGCGATGACAATGACAACACGGACGGATGATGACACAGACGGAGACGACCACGACGTGGGGAAACCCCGCCCTCCCCGATACTCTTGTGGCTGGTTCTGACCAGCACAGGCCTGTCCACCCCTTGTCCCCCGCGTCACCTTACGTCCCTCCCTTCGTCTAGATTAGCCAACGTGCATAAATATTCCTTGACTGTACTCGCCGTTCACTCTAGTAGACCGTCGCTCACCGTGAGGGCGTGCACAACTGCACGTGTGAGTGTGTACAAGGCGGATGTTATATTAACAAACTTGTCCCTGTGGGACTTGGACCCACATCTTGCACAGCACAGGCGGGATAATCTGGCTCACGTCTTACCTGTTGGAATATATCTTGTTTATCTAGAACTAAGATTAACTTAATATGCAATGGTGCTGGATGTAAGGAAGTATAAATATGGCTACCACGTATAGTAGTAGTAGTAGTATACTTGCTCCAACGAAAGAATGCAGATGCTTAGTAGTGGTGGGGGTAGTATAAATGCGTAGTAAAAGGAATGTAGCCTTTGTGTATGAAAATAAATATCTTTACAACGCAAGCAAAATTTACCTGTGTAGATCACAGAGTTCTCCTGTCCGGTCAAGACCACGCTGGGCTAGTGTGAATAGAATTGACAAAGTTTTTAGGTTGGGAAAACAATTTCGAGCCACCTGCATTCTTTCGTGGGACCACTATAGTAGGCCTAATATATACCTAGACGGAAAGAAAACGATTACACAGATACTCGATGATATATTGCATGTAGATATGTGTGTAGAAAGCTAACAATGATTTAATAAAGGTCAAAGAAGCTGATTTTAACAAATTCAAGGATTAAAAATGTGATAATGATGGATTGAGTTTAAACCATAGTGAGAGTTCTATTTAAAATCCATGCTCCATGCTTGAAATATTGAATGGGCTTTAATCGATAGCTATTGGTCTCTAGTGAACGATGAAGATATTAATTTATATGGGCATACATAGGTTGTCGGTATATTTCGGCCGTCGGCAATCCGTTTTCCACCTTATTCGACTATCAAAAGACGTATTCCGGTATTGAGCGTAGAGTAAACATAACTTTACTTATTTTATAGTCACCAAGGTAATAATATGTTCAAATTTATAGTTCACAGGTTTCTGTGATGTGATTACTCTATTGAATTAGCTTGATCCCCTTTTTGTATATATTTCCCCATTTTGAAGAAAGAAAACAACAATTTTTGGGCCAACACTTTCCAAGATGGCGGACAACGCTCCAATCCAATTTGCGGGAACCTTTTTCTCTTTATAAAGGAAACTTTCTGGAAGGTATGTGCAAAAATTCGGCTTGCCCGGAATTTTGGTTCTAAATCGTATATATAATGGTCCTACGTTGCTTCGCCTATTCCGCGTTAGTGGATAATAAAAACACTTTACTTCTTATTTGATTGACTTTTCAAATGCATCTGGACTAGCGCTACACCGTTGAAGTTTATCGGTAAACGTATCTCATAGCGTACAAATCCTGTAGATTAACTCAAATACTCTCAGAGTCTGAAATACCGACAAAAAGACGCTAAGCCTAAGTGAGGCCGGCAGGCCGCGTCACATGCTAGACGAGGACGTGTAATGGAATTCACCCCCCCCCCTCCCCCTCCCCCCCCGCTTCCTGATCATACCCGGCTCGGAGATTGAGTTAGGATCGCTGCTCACCGAGGAAGATTAAAAGGCGCGCGACGTTGATGAGGCGAGACGTCTGACGTCACGTCGAGGGACGCCATCTTCGTCAGAAAGACGAGCTACCTTCCTGGAAGCCATTTTGAAATGTACTTACAAATAGAATAAACAAGATTGAGGTATAAATACTGATCTATAAAAAACATATAAACAAAATGCTGGTTTAAAGTCATAAGTGAAAGTAAATCGATTGCTTGAACTTCAAAAGGTCGTAATAATCTTATGGTTATAGAATCTCATTAGATGGCTTTAATAATATTAGTTTATATTAAATGTTTTGAGAAGTGTAACATTATTCAACTATAAACAACCAAATGCAAGCCATAAAATTAAAACATATATTTCCGATGGTCCAGCCGCACCGTTTTTCGAGGCAAAATTCGGTTTGCATTGCAACTAACGTAATAGCTTGCAGAAAATTGTCTCAAATTTCATTCAATCAGAAAAATCCTGGTTCAGTAAGACTTCTCGCAAATGGTTAACGATAGGTGGACGTTAATAATTTCAGATTTACTGTTAAAAAGACACAAACGTGTGTGTTATTTCTGGCTACTTAAAACCCTCTTCAAAGAACGCTTAGAGCATAGAAAGAAAGAAATGAGAGATAAGAGATGGGGAATAATAATGATTATTCCAGGCCACGAGCAAATGTGTATTTTTAAATCGATCCCAATTGCCTCAATGGTATAGCCTGCAGATTTAAAAATAAATTATTGAATTTGTAATACTCAATTGAGAGAATCATGAATTTATATTTTGTAACGTTAATTCTGTCGCCATGGTCCGAGTGATACTCCATGCAAGTCGGTGTGGCCGTCAGCGAGGTCCGTGTTTGATATTCTGACCGACGACTCGGTCGGTCAGGTGGACGAAGAGAAGTGAGTCCGGCCGGCCGGCCGGCTCCGCTGGGGCAGAAGGGCTCGGGGTTTAGGGTTAATCTTCGGTGCCGGAAGTAGCAAGGTAATTTTACGGAAATTTGACTCGACGTCAAGCTGGGATCGAGATGGAAACCACCGGGAAATGTTACGTTGAGATGAGAAACCGAGTGAAAGAAAAGTTCCAGCTTGGGGGGATTTAATGACGTCAGCGAGGAGATTGTTTTAGAATGTGATGCGAAATGAAAGGTTTACATAAAAACGTTATGGAGGTGTGAATACTATTGATAATGTTGACTTGCACTTCTTAAAGACGAGGAGGGAAGTCGGGGGAAAATGTGTTGATATAAAAAACAAATTATGCTTAATTTAGTGCTCTGAAAAGTATGAAATGGCAAACTTTAAAACTTTATTATAAAAATCATGTCCATTATATTATTATACTTTGAAGGGTGCCCGTTTGTAATTCGGGCTTCCATATGCAATTTGAATAAATTACAAGGAAAGTATTCGAAGCATACAAAGAATCAATACAAGCATTCAACCTTTAACCTGAGGAACACTTGACAAACTTTCAATCAAAGATTCCAATGGCCGGAATCTAACCGTCTACAAAATTAAGAACCGTGAACTTTAGCACTGAGCTATAAATCTTGCAAGTGTGTGCTACCCGACTTATACGTGATAGCTTCTTGAACCTGTAAAGTGGTTCTTCTCACTAATATATCACGAATGCTTGTGAGTTGAGATATTCTACAGCTGTTCTTGTCTTACTCATTGCATACACACCGTTTTGTTCCTTACTGGATGTGAGGAACGCATCATCACAAACACTCAGGCTAATGAAATATCCTGAAATTCAAATTGGGGGGAAGCAAATAGTTATACGACTCGAATCAAGGTTTGGGGAGCCGCAACTCAGCTGACAAGTCGAGAAGTGCACGTGTTTGCCTCTGATTCCGGCGCCGCGATGCCGACGCCTTGCTAACGCCGAGACCACGCACTCCATCACTCTTATCGATCTCGCGCTCACTTCGGTGGCGGTGTCAGAAGAGATGGTATTCAATGCACTAATTCACTCACTTTGGTGGCAGTGTCAGAAGAGATGGCATTCAATGCACTAACTCGCTCACTTCGGTGGCAGTGTCAGAAGAGATGGCATTCAATGCACTAACTCGCTCACTTTGGTGGCAGCGGTCAGAAGAGATGGCATTCAATGCACTAATTCACTCACTTTGGTGGCAGCGTCAGAAGAGATGGCATTCAATGCACTAACTCACTCACTTTGGTGGCGGTGTCAGAAGAGATGGCATCCAATGCACTAACTCACTCACTTTGGTGGCGGTGTCAGAAGAGATGGTATTCAATGCACTAATTCACTCACTTTGGTGGCAGTGTCAGAAGAGATGGCATTCAATGCACTAACTCACTCACTTTGGTGGCGTGTCAGAAGAGATGGTATTCAATGCACTAATTCACTCACTTCGGTGGCAGTGTCAGAAGAGATGGCATTCAATGCACTAACTCACTAACTTTGGTGGCGTATATTGTGATGGCATTTAATTCAATGCCTCACTCTGGTGGCGTATGTACAGATGGCATTCGATGCACTTCTCAGTGACTTTGGTGGTAGCAGCAGAAGAAAATGGCATTTAATGAACTATTCACTCAATTTTGCTGGTAGCTATAAAAGAGAAGACGTTATACGCGCTTGCTTACTTAATGCCAATTCTGTTTTCAACTAAAACCCTTCGCTTAGTAAACCATCAAACAATAAAACAACATTTTAATAAGACTTGCAGTGGATATTTGTCCTGGCGGTCTAGTTGGCTAAGGCGCCTACGCGGAAAGTGGGCGATCCGGGTTCAAACCTCGTTCAGGATTGATTTTTAATTTCTGGATCGTAATTTAAAAAAATCGTAACACGTTGCACTATAGTTTAGGAGATTAAGCAACCTGTTTTAAGATATTTGGATGAGCGTAGCGAGCGTAGCGAGCGAAGCGAAGATTCCATTTCACTACACTGGAGAAAAAAATCCGGAATGTTTTTTTTTTTTTTTTTTTTTTTCTTTCTTTCTGTATTTTTGTGTGTTTGTTAACACGATTCCGGCTAAACCGATACTCCGATTGCAATGAAATTTTATGGAGACCTTTGAAATCTCTGAACTTAGAACTGCCACGTTTTTGAGCGCAATCGGGAATTTTTTTCACATAAAAAACGCAATTTTACGATTTTTTTCGATTTTTAAACAATTTCTTCGACTTATAACACCTACATGCTTTATCCGATTGTAATGATTTTTTCACAGAACCTTAATTTTATGAATTAAGATATTCTTGTGAAATTTGAGCGTAATCGAAAAATTATTTCTCATGAAAAATCAAAATTCTATGTTTTTTTTCTTTTTAAAAACAATTCTCTGACTTATAACACCTACATGCTTTATCCTATTGTAATGATTTTTTTACAGAACCATAATTTCATGAATTAATATATTCGTGTTAAATTTGAGCGCATTCGAATAATTATTTCTTATGCAAATTGCAATTTTACGATTTTTTTCTTTTTAAAAAATTACGATTAATTAAAACAATTAAGTTAATTTTTTATTTTATTTAATTTAATTATAAAAATTAAGTTAAATTTTTATCTAATTTAATTTAATTTAAAAAAAATCTTCGACTTTGTAATGGTTTTTTCACAGAACAACAGAAAATCCGCGTAACACATGGCATCTCAATGCACCATATACGCTCATCCAACAACGCGGCGGGACTTAAGCGTTTTCCTAGTTTACAACTATTATCAATAAACTTTATTAGTTTGTTATTTGCATATTATGTAGAGCCGAAAGTTCTGCTGGGCTCGAGCCAGAGTCGAGGAAGATTTTTGGACATTGTTATCAAACTTTCATTTTTGGAATTGTATTATTGATTAGCGTAGCGAGCGATGCGAAGACTCCATTTAACTACACTGGAGAAACAAATCCGGAATGTTTTTCTTTTTTTCTGTTTGTAATATTGTGTGTTTGTTAACACGATTCCGGCTAAACCAATAATCCCATTGGGAAGAAATTTTATGGAGGCCTTTGAAATCTCTGAACTTAGAACTGCCACGTTTTTTTAGCGCAATCGAAAACTTATATCTCATGAAAATTGCAATTTACGATTTTTTCGATTTTTTAAACATTTCTTTGACTTATAACACCTACATGCTTTATCCGATTGTGATGATTTTTTTTACAGAACCTTTATTTTATAAATTAATATATTCGTGTGAAATTTGAGCGTAATCAAAAAATTAATTCTCATAAAAATCGCAATTTTACGCTTTTTTGTTTTTAAAATTACACTCATCAAACAACGCGTCTGAAAAAGCGTTTGCGAAGCTTCCTAGTACAATTATTACTCTTTATGCGATAAATTATTATTGTTAGTCAGGTTATGTGATGTAGCTAGCTATAGGTAGATAAGGTTGGAACATCGATAATATTTTAATATTCGGCTTTTTATAAACTGAGAAAGAAAACATAACTTTAAGCTTCAAAGAGTAAACTAATGTAGTACATGGCTCTCGGTATAGTATATGTGAAGTTTCGTAGCTGACAAACTCGTAGTTATGTTGACGAAGACGACGGGAAAGTGAATGTGACCGAAACCAAATCCATCTCATCACCATCAGGCAACGAGTAGATCGCACTTTTACAAACTTGAACATTTTCAACTCTTTAACGCGAGCGAGTGGCTTTTAACTTGACTTTAATTGAACAATCCGGCAGAACGTTGGCTTCCATGCTATGCGGGGACATCCCGGTTACTGAGTGCCCCATTATAGGGAATGTTTGTAAGCTCAGCGGTTACATTGCCTTCGGAGTTAGGGATGGGATTGGGCTTTTTATACGCTTGAACACTTAACGGAGCCCTTATTCACCCGGCGTGACCGAGCACACACCTAACTATCTGATAATTTGAAATTTAATTTTAAATAGGCCAGTGAGTTAAGGGTTACATACATATCGTATAGTTGTTTCACTTCTCCATTAGAATGAATACACATATTCACTTACAAAAAGCAGCTAGTGTACCCACACTTCTTGGTTCTTACTGGTTTCTTGGGTTGTTAGGTTATTTTGGGTTCTATTTGGTTCTTACGGAACCGGCATCCAATCGTCTAGCTAAAACACCGCGAATGTCTATTCAAAACATAAGAAAATCTCCAGTCCATGGGTCAACGAAGAAAATGTGAAATAAAGGGATTGAGTCCTATGTAACAGAGCTCGGACAGTCACAATTACCCCAACATGCACCCTATAGTTAGTCACTGGAGAGGGTCTCACCAGGCAAATCTTATGCGTACCCTACAGCGGACTACATTACGAAAGAGTTATTTATCTATATCTCCTGAATAAGTGATGCAACATTTATTTAAGTTTGTCGGTTCTAGCTAAACTTTAAACGTGAATTAGTTGGATAAAATTACTTTAACATATAATATGTATTGCATTACAATGTAATCGTTTTTCATTCGCAAGTGCTTTAATGTTTTAATTAGCGAGACGGAGTACGTACTCATATTTTTTCTCCGAAATAATTCGTTTTCTGCACACACACACTATGAACACTATGTATGTATACTATGTAACATAGGGTTACATACTTTGTATAACTCTGTTGGGAGAATTAGTCCCACAAACTGGCGAATAAGTATAGTGCGGCGGTTTAATGAGCAGCTGAGTAGCTGTCAACCGCAAGACTGAACACATTACGGGATAGGGGACAATGCACACTTGAACAATTATCTTGCAATGAGCGATGTAGGAAATTTGTGACAACAATGCAAGTGTCAAACACCCGCACACCAGATTAAAATTCAAAGCAATATCTACCCACTTTTTATAACATGCACATTATAGATAGACGACAACAATTTGTGTCCCTTTAAACTTTTCCCATTTTCCCTTCTCCATTGTCAGGTTATTAATAACTAGGTTTTATATTTATAACATACCCAAAACCTGGCAGATGAAAATATATCACCGAATATGAAGAGCAGAAATCCCGCAGAATCATACCCATCCTCAATAACAGCTGTTAACAATATACATTTTAAGCTCAAGTCACTAAACTTCCGTGACAACAGATTTCATTTTTATTTTACTACCAGGAAAGAATACGTTCTCACTTTGTTAATAAATTAATTATGTAGGTTTTTATTTTATTTATCGATAACTTACAATAAAATCATAGCGAACTGATCATTATTTGAGCGTTACCGTCTCAACACTTTTATTAGTTGACGCTATTTGAGACAAGTAATATGAATATAACATATTATACGATCATTCGGATTACGCCTGCTGTGCGTGATTTAAAGGGGCTGTTAACGCAAAAAATTATTTTTAACCAATACTATAGCATTATACTTAACTGAAATTCCCATTTAGGTTAAAATGTATTTTTTGTGTGCTTTTTCACGAATTTTTCAACTTTTTGATACTGAAATTTGTAAAAATTTGGTTTTGGTAAATTACTCAAATCTGCTGTAAACTTTCTTCTTTCTGTTTCTAATAATAAACTAGCGCATCACCAAAATAAAAATTGCACTTAAAAAATAACGTCTTGAAACTATGCCCAAATGTGCACTCAAACACTGGGAAGTATGCGCCCCGAAATTAAAGCCCTTGCACACTTGCGAAAATTACAAAAACGATTTGTAAAGTATTCAGAGAAAAATATATATAGGTACCAGTACATCATTGATGACCAATATTTTTTCTTGGCCAAAATCCTACAATACCACGGGCCATGAGGATCACCGCAAAATAAATTTTTATGGGAGATTATTGTTCTAAAGTGATCAAGTTTGAAAAAAAACCTAAGCTAAATGAAAGAGGGTCTTGAATACAACAGGAAAATATATTTTTTTGCGGGGGGGGGGACGTAACGTCCCTGTCAGCATTTGCAAATTTTGGGACAAAGACGCAAACACTGAGCTAGGTGCAACACTTAATTATGAGCGGCGATTTTTTAAATATTGTTCGATGTACGTTTTTTGACAGACGGTACAACACAGGAGTTTTGTACCTGCGGACAAAAAAAATCGTACATCAAACGATATTTCAAAAATGGTTTTTCCTTATAAGTAGGTGGAAGGCATATGATGTGTAGAAACGATGTAAAAAAACCTTGCCCAAAATTAAGTGTAGCACCTAGAAAAGTATTTACACTTTTGTCCCAAATTTTACATAAAAGTAACCAGTGAACTTAACCCTAAAGCTGAATTGTTTAATAACCGACTGACATAAAAGTTGAAATGTATGTGTAAATGCACCAAAATGGTCAAATTATTTTGTGAGTTTCAAAAACATATTTTTATCAGACAGTTTTTTTTAGTATACTCCCGCTTTCTTCCTCTGATTTTAAAATATCGTTTAGATGGCGATACATTAAGAGGGAGTATACCGAAAAAAAAGCTGAATTGTTTTATAACCGACTGACATAAAATTGAAATGTATGTGTAAATGCACCAAAATCGTCAAATTATTTTGTGAGTGTCAAAAACATATTTTTTATCAGACAATAGTTTTGTTTTTGTATACTGCAGCTTTCTTCATTTGATTTTAAAATATCGCTTAGATGGCGATACATTAAGCGGGATTTTACTAAAAAAAAATTATTGTCTGATAAAAATATGTTTTTGAAACTCACAAAATAATTTGACCATTTTGGTGCATTTACACATACATTTCAACTTTTATGTCAGTCGGTTATTAAACAATTCAGCTTTAGGGTTAAGTTCACTGGTCCAATTCTGTTGTAATGCAGATGTTAGCAAATATCCAGTTTCACAATGGCACTAGTAATGAATGGCGAACTCAAATACAACCTGTATATCAAATAAACCCATCCATGTGGGGACGTAAAAGAGCTAGATAAGCTTGGACGACTGGACGTAAAACGAAGATGTATATGAATATTCTGTAAAATCACTACAAATACACTATTCTCAAATGTGAAGCCACGCGCAAAGGTCGCAACAACGACCCTGACTCTTTCATTGGGCGCACTCAGCAAAGCTTTCAACAACAAGTAACTCTTTTTTTGCATGTTTGTACGACGTCACGATCCTTATTCTCATCTCTATTTGAAACAGAATATATGGATCACAACACGAATTTCTGGAGTTTTCAGAAACAAAGATAACTTGGTCGCTCTGTCGAGTTTTTGTTGCAAGTGTTTCCAACATAGTGAAATGGCTTCGAAGTTGTTTAACACAAAACCACGTCGGGGGATTTCGAAATGTTTTTTGTTGCTATTTTTATAAACGCAAATGTACTAAGATGCTCTCAACGGCGTCGTGGGTTGGCGGTGGGGGAGGAGGGGAGAGTGGTGTGATGTATGTCATAGCCTGTATGCTTTGAAATTAGTTTCATCATTAAACTCATAGGACAAAATTAAAAGCAAAAGTTTTCATCATCTATCAATACCATCAAATGATGTATTTGTCTTTATTTAAATAAATAAATCCGTATTTGGAGTCTACCCAATCAGATACATAGCTCACACATACATAAACATACATAATCAAATGATTTTGTAAACACTGCACTCATTTATCTATTCATTCTAAAATGTATCAAAACACAGTTGATTACATTATTAATTCAAAAGAGTAACAAGGAATTTATATACAAAGCTATATATAGAAGATAAGGAATGAATGTAAGCATGCATAAGCGTTTAAAATTCAACAAAGACAACATAAAAATTCGGACAAAGAAGATAAATAATATTCAACCTGTCAAGGCATATAAATATAATTATACCGTTATAAAATAAGAATCAACCAGACGATTATTTAGATTGTTAACGCTTTTGAGTTGTTGATTGGTCGCCTCAACTTCCTGAAAGTCAAAGAAGCGCGTCACAAAGTCTCGACAGATTGTAGTATATTGACGCGATAAGTAGGAAGTGAACAAATTGCAAGACAAAGTTTTCTACTTGAATAATGCTTCGAAATGCTTCATCCATTCCTCAAGGAAATAAGACAAACATGAAACGGACGGATAAATAGATATAAAAATAGTATTTTGTCTAGAAGGTTCCTAAATGCACAAACAATGTATTGAAATTGGCTCAGCAATAGCACATGCAATTCCCATTCCAAGTAACTAGGAAAACGCTAAAGTCCCGCCGCGTTGATGGATGAGTTTTTTAAAGTTTTTAGTTTGCGTGGTATATCTTTACTTTTGCAAGTGCTTTGTTTTTCTGCCGACGCATTGTAGGTGATTGTTGTCAAGTTTCTATTGTTTCTTGTTAATTTGTTATTATTTAACGTAAAAATCTCACATTAAAAGCTATATTTCTATGGATTCTGGATAACTTTTTCAACATTTTCTTTCAAAAGGTACTACATCACCATAACCTTAATGTCCATGTATAATATGAACGTTGTAGCCCCACCCGTTTGGTCAGAATTGGCCCAAATGGCACAAAAATATCGCACAAAAAGTCAAAAAAACGTATATTAAAAGCTTTATTTCTCTCGATTCTGGCTAACTTTTTCAACTTTTTTCTTCGAAAGCAAAAAATCACCATTACCTTAATGTCCATGTGAAATATGAACGTTGTAGCCCCACCCGTTCAGTCAGAATTGGCCCAAATGGCACGAAAATATCGCACTAAAAATCGAAAAAAATCGTAAAAGTACGATATTCATGAGAAATATTTCTTCGATTGTACCCAAAAACGTGGCAAGTCTAAGTTCAGAGAAAACGAAGGTCGTGTCAAATTTTTATCAAGATCGCATATGCCGTTTGCCCGGTAGAGAGCGAACAAACAGACGAAAACAAAAAAAAACACCCGAGCTAAATTTTTTGAGGGTCGGTGAAATTGAAATCTTCGCTTCGCTCATCCAAAAATGTTGATGAAGTTAGACTATTTGGATGAGCGTAGCGAGCGAAGTGAAGATTCCATTTCACTACACTGGAGAAAAAAATCCGGAATGCTATTTTGTATTTTTGTCTATTTGTTAACACGATTCCGGCTAAACCGATAAACCAATTGAGATGAAATTTTCTGGAGGCCTTTGAAATCTCTAAACTTAGAAATGACACGTTTTAAAGCACAATTGAAATATTATTTCTCATGAAAATCGCAATTTTATGATTTTTTTCTATTTTTAAACAATTTTCTTCGACTTATAACACGCCCACACAGCATGCAATATCTATACAATATTTAAATTAAGTTGTCAACGTACGTACAATGTTACGTCCATTTAAACTTTATTTCTTGGTTTATACAATATTTTAGTGCAACATGTTTAGGCGATTCAGTTATGTTTCTTGTGGATATTAAATGGATATCTGTACAATGTTTTGTTAATTTTATTCGTTACTCTAATTTTCTTTGACTTCATCAAATATCTATGCAATATTTATAGGTTATTCTTCTTTCATATTTTCAAGGTCGAAAGTGACAGTTGGTATTGTCGCGTTAGTCTGTCATTATTTCAAATCTCAACGGTCAAAAGTTGCAGCTGGTATTGTCGCGTCCTGTCTGGTCTCATTCGACTAGCAGTCTTCGAGAGAGCAAGACGTGTGTGTACGTGTGGTCGTGTGTTCATCTAGGCTTAGCTTGAGATCGAAAACAGCAGAAGGGTTCTAATACCGCCAAAAAGACAAAATTATTCTACTTTTATAGCTATTATTTTATATCTTCTATTATTCTAATGATGGATTTCATAGAAATGTCGTCAATCTAACAGTTATAACGTAAACATGAATAATACCACTGAGTATAAAATATATAAAACAGTCATAAACATACAAATTAAGCGTGTGTGCGAACTCAGGCGATTTCACTTGAACACCTTAATTTAACTTCGACTTATAGATTCACCCAACTGTTGTAAAACCGGAACGACACGTGCTAGGCCTGGTATTCGTGAGTGATTTCAACATTCCTACACGTGTGTTTCTTCCTGTGCCCACATTTCACCCACACAACAGGCGTTTTGGCCAGTGGAAACTTCCTTGAAGTGATTTAATACGCACAACTAGACACACGTGCCTCGTCTTACCTTTGCTACTACGGCAACAATTTACATGTTGCCCAAGACATTGCAACCACGCTCGCCACGACTGACGAGGCCCAGAGGAGATCAGATTCTTCTTCTGACAAACGTTCAAGCAGGCAGACGAGCGTCCGTTTACATCTTCAGGGCATTGGCCTACAGCAAGGACCTACCCAGCCCTTCCCAACGAAGGCCATTGAGAGGATGATCAGAGCTTCTAGGCGCATTTACATGTGTCCGTCGTTTCATGTGACGTGACGACAATAGTATTATTAACCATTCCTCGCTATGGGATAGGTCAATAATACTACTTCCATTGCGTCACGTTGAGCATGACCGACACACTAAGACGCGCCTTTTTATGTGGGTCCAAGCTTAACTCCCCTCCCCCACCAACCCCTGGATATACCACTCTATTCAATATCCAAGAACAATATTATTTAATCTTCCATAAATATTTGTGAACATCTATATCAAACATCTATAGATCGTACTACCAATATCCATAAACAACAACAACATACAACAACAATATTGTACAGACCATCTTTCATAGTTCCGACTTGGGACATTTGGAAGGGTATACAATGTTGTATAGATAGTACTGGATATTGTATGGATATTCAAAATGTTTGATGAAAGTATTGTATAAACGTTCTATGGAAATAAAATGCTGTGTGGGACCTACATGCTTTAAACGATTGTAATGATTTTTTCACAGACCCTTAATTTTATGAATTAATATATTCGTGTGAAATTTGAGCGCAAATCGAAAAATAATGTATCATGAAAATCGCAATTTCACATTTTTTCCATTTTTAAAAATTACGATTTTTTTCGTTTTAAAAAATGTCTTCGACTTAGTAATGATTTTTTCACAAAACAACAGAAAATCTGCATAACACATGGCAGCTCAATGCACCAATTACGCTCATCTAACAACGCGCCTGAAAAAAAGCGTTTGCGAAGCTTCATAGTTTAAATGAATTTTGGGATTGTATCAAATGTCAAAATACGATCTTACAAAAAAAGAGCTTGACGGAACTTTTTAACAGCTTTCGGTCACTCCCTCCACAATTGTCCAAACTCCTAAATATAAGAACAACAAAAAACAAGAACATCGTGTAATGTTAATCTGATTGAAGATATCAAAAAAATATTGTATAGAAAAGTATCATGCAAGAAGTCTTGAATAATTGAAGTTACATCATACATAATATGTTTGAGAAGAACTTTACAAAGTTGCTTGCATCCGAGATTGCCGCTGGTCATAATTGATAGGTTACATTCCGAATTAATCCGAATAAAGAGTCTGTAATGTTTAGGAATCTTTATCGGTCCATCACGAATCATGATATAATCCTAGAGCTCACGCACGACAATTGTTAGTGGTCTGTGCATCTAGCATCCTTGAACTAACTTGAAGTCGAGAAAGAAATCCGTACAAGTGTGCGTGAATCGCAGCCCATGGGGCATCGGAAGGCCGAGAGCGTATTTATTCGGTGAATGCCGTTGCCATCCTTTTCTTATACTTTTTAACCCCCGCCCCCCTGCCTAGCCAGGAGGACGTCGACGACGATTGTGGTCCCCCCATCGTACGTTTTCTTTTTTCTCTATTGTCGTGGGAAGTTGGAAGAGAAGCCGACACAAATTCAATCCCGGGCCTTTGCGCGTCGGAGTTCGGGCGTCGCGGGATCACCCCCCCCCCCCCACCCCCTTCCAGCCCCCAGGGTTACGCCGGGTCGGTGGGGCCCCCTCCGAAACACCGCCAATATCAACTTGGCACAGGCTTCGTTGCTTGAGCCACGGTAACTCACGGCGCAAGGTGGGTGCGGGTCCAGACCAATGAGTTGGGCGCGAGACAACATCACCGTGGCTATGTTGTCGTTGTCTCCTTCCATTGTCAATATTTGTAGTGGGTTTAGCTTTATTATGTGGGGTAGCAGTGCAGTCTACTGGAGAGAAGTTAAGCGGAAGTAGGGACGAAGATTCATGGAAGCCAGTTGACTTTATGGCTTGATTGACCGACGAGTCATATTTTATTAGATAGGCTTTAAGTTACCTTTAACGATTTAATTTAACGAAAATGTATTCTTACTGAGATAGAACTAGAGCCTTAAGTCGCAACTATCCATAATTCACATTACTTTAAACTAGGATTATTTGATTTCTAAATCAAAATGCTTTTGACAATTCCCCATGTATGCATGAAAACCTGAAAAATGTCTTGCTAGTAAAAAAAATATATAATGTTAATGAATGACTACCATCAATAATATTGTAAACAAGATAAAGTCAACGTAACGTTGGAATGGATTGGTAATGGATTTACTTTTTGTATGGCTGTGAAAGCCGTGTGATCAAAGCTGCGGAAATCCTATTTGTGAGCATTACACTGTATTTCCATACAAATAAAGTCCGATGCATGGTTAACAGTTATTAAACAATGTTCACATATCCAAATAAAGTGTCAGCAACAACCCACTCATTGATGTTTGTAGAATTCTCTTTATTTCGTTTTAGCTTTCGCGTTCAGTGGCAACAATAATATTAAAAGTGGTTGCGTTACAGGAACAACGTATGCAAGTGACACATTTAAAGCGTGTAACTATCGACGCATGTCTGCCGTCATATATGTGCCCGCTAGCGCCCCTCGTGGTCGACAGGCGGGGTCGCTGCTGGCGGGGAATCCCCTCGCGTGCATTGGTTGGGACTTCTCGTCTGTTCCAATCGAGAAGAGGAGAGTGCATCGTAAGATGAGGGGTGCGTGTTGTGTATGTTGAAGTTTGATGGTGGGGTAGCTAATGAGTGAAGTAAAGATGGAATGGAGAATGAGTGAGAAAATAACAGATACGTGTAAAGAAAGAGTGGCAATAGGGTGAAAAATAAAAATGTAAATGGTAACACCACGAATTGCATGTGTTAAGAAAGTAGGGAAGTGAAGAAGCCACTTTAGTCGCTGCAATGTCATTTCATCAAGATTATGAGGGATTCTCACTAAAATCATACTGAAGATTGAAATGATATAATGTGGTTGAGTATATTTGCATATTTATTATTGGAACTCCATATTTAAATGACACTTCCATAGAGAATTAAAAGTATAAGTGTTTTTGATAGAATTATGAAATGAATTAAAATGCAAAAATACATATGACATTTAAATATTTTGAGTTAAATTAAATGCAATGCTACTTGGACTTAGATGTGTATCAATATATTCTATATTTTTTTCTGTTGAATAAATAAATATTGTTGCCATAACAGAAGAAATTTAAAAAAATTGTATATGGATGATTTACTATGGTAAGCCCGACCTCAACCTTCGTTTTCTCTATCATACTATTGATTGGTTCATTCATATTTTCGTTCGATTATATTATTATAACCACTACTTAGATACATGGTTATATACTCGAGTAAAATATAGGTATACAGGTAGAGCAGTGTATAGGTCTGACATGCTTTGGTGCCCCGCCCTTCTTAGCAAGGTCTACAATTTTACTGGAACCCTCTTATTGAAGCGTTGCATGCTCATTATACATTTCCTTTTTCACCACAAACTGCCAAGAAATACTTAAGACCTTTACAATTGTCTTGCAAAAGATTGTAATTGAATAGTTATAAAGATGGTTGTCTAGGTGTTTTCAAAGAGTACAGATAATATACGTTATTCACAAATTATCGCATTTGGATAGAATCATTAAATTTTGTTAAAATTTGAAATGGTACGATTTATTCCATCTAAGCAAAATACAAACATATTTCATTTTACTTAAAGCACTGCTTATAAGTTGAACCACCAATGATTACAATAATTACAAATAATTACATCATTACAATTATATTTAATTAATTTATTAAAACCACTGAAAATGACACTACACCCATACATACACGAACATACGCAAATCATAATACGGCGTGGGTACTTGTGGGACATAGTTCCAAACATAAAAACATAAAACATAAACATAAATCTCACAATGTCAATGATCAGTGTAGTATAATATATATCCATAGTCTAGATAAACTGTCCTAGGGTTGACGTTTTATATTCATTCTGCAGAGCCATTGTTTCACCATAACATAAAAATGTTACACCCTC
Source organism: Sweltsa coloradensis (assembly GCA_024449915.1). Taxonomy (NCBI): domain Eukaryota; kingdom Metazoa; phylum Arthropoda; class Insecta; order Plecoptera; family Chloroperlidae; genus Sweltsa; species Sweltsa coloradensis. Next base: position 249,778 of record JAMZAV010000090.1, read on the forward strand.
CCCTTAACGGTGTATTGACAACCAAGTGACATACACATTGATTTGATTTTGATATTGAGGGTATGCTGAGGCTAGAACGGAGGCGAGTTTAAGTGCTCAGCTTTCTGGATTTTTTGGGTAAACGGTTTATATCACCATTATCAAATTTCACACTAACGTTCATAAGAATAAATCTGTGTTATCCATTACGCATATTCCTAAATTAATTCATTGATTTTGAATTAAAATTTAGTAAAATCACAAAAATTTACCATAACATAAAAATGTTACACCCTCCCCTGACGGTGTATTGACAACCAAGTGACATACACATTGATTTGATTTTGATATTGAGGGTATGCTGAGGCTAGAACGGAGGCGAGTTTAAGTGCTCAGCTTTCTGGATTTTTTGGGTAAACGGTTTATAACACCATTATCAAATTTCACACTAACGTTCATAAAGAATAAATCTGTGTTATCCATTACGCATATTCCTAAATTAATTCATTGATTTTGAATTAAAATTTAGTAAAATCACAAAAATTTACTCAATTTTGGTCAACTTCGGGAATTTATTCCAAGTTAACAGATTTTTTTAACTCAAATTTGCATAATGGAACCCAACGTTTAAATCAATGTAAACGCGCAGGTTAATTTGGTTTTATCGTAAGATAAACGGTTTGGTGGGAATTTCCAGAATTGTAATCCATGTTATGGATTTCCCATTTTTTCACGTTTTGAACTTAGGTCTCGCAATGGATCTTTAACGCTTATTTTGTGAAACCAATTACAAATATCAATATAAAAGTACTTTATTAACATCCATTCAAAATTTGGTAATGATATTACCAACCGTTCAGCAGAAATCATCAACACCTGTTTGCGCGCATTTGAGTTGGGCCAAGCTCAGCGTACCCTCTTACTGAAACATACACATTGACATTTTACAGATAATGTATTGAAGAGTCCTATGTTAGAGTATATTTTTGGATTCCAAGTTTTAAAGTCATTTACCAATTACTATTTGGATAAAGATTGATGGGTATAATAATATGGTCAACCTTGTTTAAAGAAGATCGGCTCACAATTTACTGTAATGTCGCTCAAGCGTAAAGTGCCAAACTCTAAGTCAGGACGTCCTGGGTTCGACATCTTCCACCATCAAACCTGAGAGTAAATGTAACCAATGTGCTCGGGATTCAGTCCGTTTAAACAGCCGTTGAAACCTTTACAACAACCCGAACTCCAGAATAGTTACTTTAGTAAGGCATCTGAGAGGGGCATGCAAACCTTTCTGGGCAGGTTTCCTACGATATATTCAAAGAAAATCTGCTCTCAAGTGACAGGATCAAATATCACGTGTCGCCGAAGGTCCCATGTTCGAGTTTCTGCTGACATACTTGTTTTGATTACTTCAACATGCCTATTTTGTTTCATAAAAAAAAACTACAAACAATAATCCTATGATGTCAAGCACACTCGCCAACAGTTTCACAACACTATCGTCAAAGAGAATATTCACAACGGTCGGTGAATTATAATAGTAACTTATGGCTTTTGAAACAAACCATGGTATAAATGTGTCAATATACGTACAAATATCAATCACATCGGTAACCGCATGTCCTTTGATCACATCAGCCGGCTGTACGCCAACCTGCCCGAGGCCAGGCGGACAAACACGAGGTTTGCCGACCACCATGTTATAAACCACGACAACTAGTTAACTAACATCTCGAAACACTTGTCTAAATTTCAATAATCTGACTTAAAGGGCGGTCGGAGGTCGGCTAAACTTGTTTGCCAAGTAAAGTTAGATGCCCTGGCGTTGTAAGTTATGTGCTGTCAATGACGCGCGTGTAACGGAGCTTTCAAATCAATGGGCCTGGAATGTTCTCTCCGACTCCCACGCCTCTCTCGTACAAGGTGTTACTTACAGGGGAGTTCGTCAGGGATTCCAAACACAAGGCATTATAATATGTCTTGGCCAGTCAATTGCGAACAATCCTCTAACAACTCATATAATTTATATTCTTAAACTACCAGTTATATTATGTTACTAATTATAAAATTCGGTAATTAATTTGTATGTAATATCCACTCACTTACAATAACTGATTTAATGTGGGAAAATTTAAAAAGGAAACTCCAAACTAATCTTGTTGATTCCTAAGCCATCGACAAAGAATAATCGCCAAGCCAACGATCGTTAGTTAAATTGGGCAGATGATCCGAGCATCGATATGGCTTGTTGCGGAACAACGCTATATTCATGATTAGGCCTATTCATTGTGTGCTTTGATGATATGTAGGCAGAGACTACAAGTTCACACTTACATACCGTAATATCTAACCAATTATTATTTATTTATTAAAGACAAAACTATAAAAACTCTGCCTAAACCGGAAATCGAACGCGGAACCTTCAGTATTTAGGGGTTTTGGATTAAGTAGAGTTTTATGCAGCAAAACTGCAGTAAAAGTATTACTCAGCTCGAACGTAAAACTTTGCTCGTACTTATTGGCATTGTAATCATCATCATCATCATCGTCATCATTATTACTATTATTATTATTATTATTATTATTATTATTATTTTTATTCACATGTTTCCACATCTCGGTACAAACCGGCACAAGTAAATGCAATGTATTGCGGACTATGTCAAGCAATACATGTGCCTATAATAATAACAAAACATTCATATTCAAAACTTATCTAAAATCTATACGGTATTCAACATAACATTCAAATCAAAAACTAATCTTAATCTTTACAAAATATACAACATAAAATGGTTTTATAAAACATTGTCATTGAGGAATTTTCGGACTATATGGCATGTACAAATATAAACCGCTTTCTGCATTTTGATGAATAATTCTTGTTAATGTCCAGTTGGTGTAAACTATTGTGTAGGTTGTGTGGTATAACTGCCGTGGCTGACACAATAATTGGTATTGTAGTGACTTGATCTTGTTTCCACATTTTCTTTATTTCTTGTCCTAAGTCAAAGTAGCGGCTAACTTTTCCGTCCCACGTTGTTTCAATATTTTGACTTAGTGGAATTGCTACATCAATAATAAATGTTTGCCTTTTTGATTTATCCGTTAAAATGATATCAGGCCTATTATGTTGTATCGTCTTATCTGTAATAACAGCCCGATCATAATAAAGTTTCCAATCACAAATTTTCTAATACTCTTTCAGGTTGGTACTTGTAGTATGGTACCGGTACGATGTTCTCCAGTAACGAACCTTTTGGGCCAGATGTTGGTGAATTATGTTGGCAACTTGATTATGTCTGTGCAAATAGTCTGACTGGGCTAGAAGTTTACATCCCGATATTACATGATCTATGGTCTCATTGGTCAAGTGGCACTTTCTACATTTATCATCCAGAATTTTCTTGTCTTTAATGATGTGCTTCTTGTAATTTCGTTGTAGCAATTACTTGATCCTGTATGGCCATGAAAATCCCTCTGTTTCTCCGAATAAATCGCCTACTTGTAACCATTTATTAGATGCATCAGTGTCTACATAATCACGATGCAATTCTGTGTGATGTCTCCCATGTAGTATCTTAAGTTTCCACATTTCTTCTTTCATATCATCACTTATGAGATTGTCTGCAAAATTGTCATCATTATGCAGATCTAATGGTGTGAGGTTGACATCCGCTTGCACTACAGCTGTATGTAATCGCGAAGTACTTTTACTATAGAAGTATTCCTTAACAAATGATTTGCTTAATACGTGCGTTATTTAAATCAGTTATCCCTCTTCCACCACGTAACCTAGACAATGTCGTCCGTTCGACCGCCGCTCTGGGGTGATGAAGTCGGTATTCTGTTAGAAGAGTTCTTATTTTTCGATTAATTGCTTGCATCTCAGTTTGTGTCCAGGTTAAAATACCGAAAGAATACATTAAAACTGGTACTGCATAAGTATTAATTGCTTCACTTTATTTTTCCCGTTTAAAATTTGATGTCAGTATATCTTTCACTCTCTTCACAAAAGTATCATTAAGCTTGTTCTTCGCTTCCGCCTGATGAATCTGTTCAGCATGAACGAACCAAGGTATTTATACACCTCACCTCTTCCATTCCTTCAATAACAATTTCACCCGATAGTTGAACACCATGTGAAGCTTGAACTTTTCCCTTATTGACACATAATATTTTACACTTTCTAATCCAAATTCCATTTGAATATCTTGGCTAAACGAATGTGTGATTTGTAATAGATGATTGAGTTGTGCATCTGAAATCGCATATAGTTTTATCATCCATGTACACTAAATGAGACAGTACAAATAGTGTATTAACACATTCTTTGAGTTTGAATCCGTACTTTGATTTATTTAGCAAGTTTGATAATGGATTTAACGCCATGCAGAACCAGAGCGGGCTTAATGAGTCACCTTGAAATATTCCACGTGCAATTTTTAGTTCACCAGTTGACAAAGTTTTCTCTGGCAATTTTATATTTAACGTTGTTCTCCATGTGTTCATAGCCGTCTTAATACATTTCAAAAACTGTATTAATATTGGATCTATTTTATATATTTCCAATACATGTAAAAGCCATGAATGAGGCACAGAGTCATACGCCTTTTTGTAGTCAATATATGCAGTATGAATATTCCTTTTGGACACATGTGTTTGTCTCATAACCAAAGAATCTATAACCAACTGTTCCTTACAACCTTGGGAATACTTTTTACAGCCCTTTTGTTCCTCTGATAATATATGTTCTTCTTCACAATGCTGGTAAATTTTGTTTGCAATACAAGATGTAAGTAATTTGTACACAGTTGGTAGGCATGTTATTGGTCTGTAGTGAGCTGGATTTTGTGTATCTGCATTCTTTGGTTTAAGTAACGTCTTTCCTTTGTAAAAATATAAGGAATGGCTTCATCTCCTTTCACTAATGCTGTAAAATATTTTATAGATCTTCATGCAAACAGGTGAATCTCTAATACCAAAAGTTATGGATGTTATCAACTCCGGGAGTTTTCCAGTTATGTGCTCCATGTAATACTAGATTCAGTTCTTCAAGAGAAATGCTATTGAAGGACATTTCATTAACTTGCTCCATATCTTGGGTTTCTTCGACAATCCATGCTGCATTTCTGTTGTGCTCTACAGCTACTCCAGATATCTGACCAGAAATTTGTTATATCTTGCTCTGATGGTGTACGTTATCAATTGGTGTAAGTCCATTTTGCAACTGTCGATAGAAATACTTTTCATTGTGCTGAAACATTTCATTTGTTGTTTTCTACTTGTACATAACCTGTACCTTTTCAGTCTCTTTGAAAGCGCACTAAGCTTTTGTTTAATGTGTCCGTGTAATCAATTAAAGACACATTCTCATTTTCGTGCCTAGTGTGAATTATCATTCTACGAAATATACTATTTACATGGCGCATTAAATTTTTAGCCCTATTACCATAAGAGTACTGTGTTAAACGTCCGAGATCTCTTCTGAGACTCTCAATTCTGGCCACTTACCTTTGTTCCCACTTCGGCTTTTTCCTAACTCCTCGTACAGTGTTATCAGTAGTTTCTCTTAACTTCATTCCTAATTGCCATATTACTGCAACCGCACCACAGTAAACAAATGTATGTAATGTCCCAAACTTAGATTGCATATTTTGTTCCCATCGTTCTTCAACACATTATTCATTCGTTGACAATGGTACTATTATGTAATGAATTTCTAATTTTTGGTATTGTGGTCTTTCTGTAGGACACATTACCGCAAACTTTGTCTGGCGTCATCAAATTTAAGTTGGAGTTCTTTCTGCAATGTACTCATCACATTCTGAGTGGGCTGAATCAAGTGTCGTTGGGGTATTTGTGGTTCTATGTGTGGTTCTATTTGTGCCTGGACTTCATTTTGAGAGTTTTCCAATGAACCTACATCATCTTCATTATCCTCATCCTGCTCGCGGTTCTCAATATTTCTCTGCCATTTATAGATAAAATGCAATTCTTCAGCTACTTCCTGTCTTATTGCTGTATAATGTTGTTCGGTATAAGGTTATTTTTAAGAATTACCCTTCGTTGATCTGCTATTCGTTGTTCCGTAGCAACAATATCAGGGAAGTCTGCGGTGAATGCTCGATGTAATAAAAATCTGTATCCTGTTGTATTCGTTTCTAGGCGTGTAATCCTTAGATAATTACGTATTATACTGGAATTCATTGGTATTGTCCATTTAATACGTAATCGTGGTTTACCAGCTTTGGTGGTTAACTGCACATTGTCAGGTAAAACATCCATTGGCTGTGCCATATTTCGATCTACAATATTTTCAACTTCTTTCTAACATCATTGGATTTGTTCTTAAAGATATTTGAATTTTAATCTTCGGGGTAGCCGTGTTTCCGCTCTTCCAAAGATCTCAACAACATCAACACCACGTTACCCCATTCGAGCATGTAATATCTTCTAGCAAAGCACTTCATATCGCGTTACCATGGATTCGCCGTCATTTTAATTAGGCCTAATGGTTCCTCAAATGTCATATTAAAATAGTTTTTAAATGTACAAAATCTTGTATAAAACGTGTAGGTACTTACCCACTAACGATACCACTTATAGAAAAACTGTCAATACTATAAACTCTTACTGTATAAACACAAAATTCTATTTAAATTCCACATTACAACGATTTTAAGTCAAGAGCTCACTTTCACGCGTTGTGCCACTTTGTGTCGTTAGCTGTTGTTTATTATTATTATTATTATTATTATTATTATTATTTTTTATTTTTTAAATTTATATATTATTATATATATATATATATTATTATTATTATTACTATTATTATTATTATTATTATTATTATTATTATTATTATAATTATTATTATTTTTATTATACAAGTAATCGTATTTAAGTAAACAATACACAATGTGTGTGAACATCCGACTGAATACACAGGTACGTGTTTTATTGACTTTGTTTTACGTTAATGACCCGAAATGGGTTAATTGCCTAATTAATTTAATATTAAATTACAGCGGTACCAACATCTCCTGCCGTGCACTATTATTGTTATTGTTTTGATTATTTGTAGATGGGTTGTTGATTCAAGCGTGGGTGCAACGCGTGGAGCTTGCGGAGAATTATGAACCAAGCTTGGGTGCGGACGAGCCTCTCGATTGCAGGACTATTCCTATTCCAACTTATTTCATTCCTAAAAGTTTTATTTTAATACGATTAAATATATCTAACAATGTTTATAATTTAATGTTATGGCTTGTTTAATATTATTATATCAATTGCAGGATACAAAATTAAAACAAGCTTTTAACAATGAAGAAGTTCTAAAACGAATAGTCCCGTCCCGTTTGCAGCGTGAGAAATCTCGGGTACTTTCGTACTTTTCAGATTACATGCAGGAAAATCAATATATTATTCTAGATCTGTTGTTACCCTCTTAAAGTTGACTTTATTTCATGTCTCGTACATAGACTTTTATGCACCATGTTTTCCTTTTTAGTCTATGTTTAAGCCTAGGCATACCTATTTCGTGTGACCAAACAAACAAAATTTGAAATACAAATCGTTTACAAGATGGAGATCACCTTTCTAAGTTTGCACTAAAAACGTGATCTTGTTCGATGTTAAAATTAGGGCTGGGCATAGAAAACGATATTTCGATATGATATGGTATTAATATTTTGGATATCGATATTTGGACTCCATGTCGAATTATCAAAATTTTAAAAAAATCAACCAAACCAAATACCAATGTTGGGAAAAACTAAAACAATGAAAGAAGTTTTTTTCATGTCAATGTTAAAGGCGTTGTAAATACATAGGAATAAATATGTATTCATTTAATTTAGGTTCGCAATCGCATGTTTAAATATGGTGGAGGTGCCGGGTAGGCTATAGTAAATTCGACCCGACTTTAAAATATGGTAAATGTGCCGGGCTAAAACGCGAGTGAACGTAGACATCGTTATCATTTTTGGCGAAACCTTATCAACCCTTTTTCAACACAATTTTGATTGCGGGCTTAGACCTACTTTTTGATATCATTTTTGTAAATTATAAAATTAGAATTTTTTTGCACAAATAATAAAATGTCGATATATTGATATTGACATTTCGCGTAATATCTATTACTGAATGAAGTGTCATATTATCACAGTCCTAGTAACAATCAAGACGTAGTTTAAAAAGTCCAAACGTACGTTTCCGGCTACATTCGTGGTATTTTCGTGCTAATTTCAATATGATTTCGAACTCCATCCAGTATTACACTATGCTACTCTCCAAATACTCCACACATATTATTTTAACTGGTCACAGCCGATTGTTGTGTGTTACTAGTTTAGACTTTTTTCGATATACTAATTAGCGTTGTCGGGAAAAACGCCATCACAGAAAACAATTCAACATTGCAAATAATAGTCTCTTACAGAAAATCAACTTTGATGGCATATTATTTAATGTCAGTTACGAAGAAGTAATTTAAATATATGTGATCTGATCGCCCCATACACCCATTCTAACACGACATACTGGTGCAAAGTACAGCCTCAGAGCTACCAAGAGATACAATCAGAATCTTTGAATTTGCTTGAGCTCCACCAGTATAACCAGCTGTAAGTATTTTCAAATGCCACATTATATTATTAGTCACTCTTAGACAGCAATGACCTTGGTCACGGATATCAGCAGGTGCTTGGATAGCATCAGACGTGACGACAAGGGGTAGGAAGACAATACCAAGTCTGCTATAGGTCACTGGTTCAGTTTCAGTAAAACTTCTCTGCCTTGAAAGGTCATGGTTTATTAAATTCCTAACCAATCACACTTACAAAAGGTGAAATAAAAATCTCTTAGATCTTTACAGACAATATTTTATTACGTGTATGGAAATTAATCCATAAATTAAAAATCCATCTCCACTGGGTCAGGAGGTCAATCCAACTCAATTAACTATTACCAATCCAGCAGAAGTTGTAATACCTATTTTATATAGTATCGGTTTTGTTTTTGTTAAAAGTTCTAAGGATAAACGTCTTAGTAGTTCGACGCGGTTGAGAGAGATTTTTTTAATTTCTGGGTTGTATTTCCATATTGTATCCTACGGGAGTGTTTCTCGATCAATGAGATTGAGAAATACTATGACGTGTGTTAGTTGGAAATATTGCAATGTACGCGACTTTATTTTGTCATCAAAATAATTTGAGAAGAAATCAAATATTTTACGAGTCATTTCGCTGGGTTCGTTTTATTTACAACTCCTGACGAGAGAAAATTACTAGTAAAATATTTTATTTCCCTAATTTTTCGGGCTGTGAAAGCATCAAGGTTGAAATCAAAATAATTAATAACTTTTGAAGCGGAAACTAGAATTGATTTTAAAATACATGTGCGTAACCGGAAACACATCGCTAGCTGATATTCCAGAATATTGAGGAGAATTATTCGTTTTGTGGTTTTGTGGTATGTGGCATTGGTTTTATAAATTAAATACGCCCTTTAAAATGTATACACGTGTGCATCGTTGCCACAACGTTGCGTAGAGATAAAATACAACAGAAAGCGTGAATTTTTAACAATACACTAATTTTATTTACGTAAGAAAGCTTGTTATAAAGTATGTGTAGGGCAACCAGAAGACCCGATTTCCAGAATTAATCTTCTTTTTTTAATTTTCAGGTTAAATTACATCAGTGACCAAAAAGCAAAATGACGTGGTTTTAATGGTTTTTTCGTTGTTTTTGAAAAGACCTTGACCATTTAAATAAACAAAAGGTGATGGTATAAGATTATATGGTGTTCTCGTTTCAACTTCCATATCCTTCTTTCCTTCATATCCAACACTAGAGTCTACAGTTGTGATGTCACGCGTCTGGGGTATTTATCTGAGACCCTGTGTTCAAAAAGCCATCACGATAGGGTGATGGAATCCATAACACTGAAAATGTGTTTTTTAAAACTATCTATAAGTCATGGTTTTACATATAACGTTATTGATTTCGAAACTGATCCACCACTAATTCTGTCCACATATTTATATGGTTTAGTTTATCGACAAGTAGCACTTCATAACAGATACATCACCTGCATAATAATCTGATAACATCATTGTCGTTGAACTGTACGCTCCACTTTACATTCAAACTCTGGTATTTATTACATTTGATGTGAAGAAATTAAACCTAAATAAAACCACAATATTAATTACAACATTTTCAAAACAACACTATGGAGGTTATTTTCGCGTGTGTTGACATCATAAACAAGAGAGGTTAACACTAACAGTATAATAAAAGCCACTCATACTTATACCAGCTGTGCTGATTTCGATGGAATGTCTTTTAAAAAGGGCTGGGACATATACACAAATGATCGATATCAAAGAAAATGTATATATCGATGTATCAAAATCTTATCATTTGCGCAAAACAAACTATAAATTGAAAAAACTATGCAAATACAAAAATTGTATCAAAAGAGTTGGTGGAACTAAGAAAATTAATTTGATAAAGGAATCGACAAAAGTACATAACGATTTTGGTGTTCTTACACTCACGTTGAATGACCCGGCACCTCCACCATCCGCTCTAGTCTTGGGCATTGTGAAGTATGATTAAATGCATTAAATCCAAGTAAAATACATTACTGTATTCGTCAAGTTTTTCTTGCGAGTATAACAAAGGTTTCAGTGGGTAGGTTTTCTTTTTTTTCCCTTTTTTTACAGGAGAAATTATGGCGCTTTTGTGTTGAACCTCAGAGGTGAATGAATAATAAAACACACTTTTGCAACCATGCTCTCAATATTTTACCACCATTTACAAAGTAATATCACCATGTCGATAAAGATACTTTAATCAAACTAACATAAAACAAAGAAATAATCTCCAAGTATCCACGACCAAGAAATGCACAATCAACAAGCTTATTAAGCATATTGTTCACTACAACGCGTCAATGTTTTATAAATAAATAAATAAATTGGTATTTAGAGTCTACCCACACAGTTATATAACTGATTTTCAGTGTGGAACATAAAACCAAAGCGACCAAGCCAACCCTGTAGGCCCTGATGCAATCAACGAGAGAGCGACAACCAACCAAAAATCGATATTTTTTAAAAATATATAATATATTGAGGTTGTGCTACCTGCAATGTTACAATATTTTAAGATGGCATTTTAATATTTTGTCCTCGGTGAAATATTTCATTTCATTATTCATCTGCTATCATCAATTTTAGTTTTTGTGTTCTGTTTTATAAAGATTCGTTGCACTTTATATAAAAAAAACTACTTTTTTAAAGTTAATACAAAATAAAATAATAAATAAATATATTTAAATTTTCGCTTATATTTTCCCAACTCGTGTAAATGTTTGTAGCATTATTATAACATTGTTGTTGCTAGTGGAAAGCTTCCGTTCACTCCCGATAGCAGCGGTGTCTGCAGCTTCCAACTGCAAGGTCCAGCCAACAGCTGTTGCCACTGCAGAAAACTGACAGCCACTTGTCAATGCAGACGATTTTGTAAATAAATAATAGTGCAAACCCACAAATGCAGTTAAGTGCGTTTGAATGCTGTAATCGTGCGGACACACACATTAAATATGTAAGAGCATTCAATATTCGCGGGAAAAATGGAAACAGCGGGTTTGCGGTGAAACTGGTAAATATTTAAAATGCCTGCTGCTGATACAACCAAATAATCTCAACAATGAATGTTCACACTTTACTTATATAGTGATTCCATCGAGGGATTCTAACAACGTATCGTGGAAAATTGTTACGCAAATTACGTTGATAGTATCTTGGGATCCTGATGCATATCGAAGATCCTGGATAAAAAGTGACTGAAATAATAATAATAATAATAATAATAATAATAATAATAATAATAATAATAATAATAATAATTTTTTTTTAAGTTGCCTTTATTGAACAATTTATTTACATATACAATCGATTGTCCTGCGAAGCTGCAAAACAAATAAAAAATAAATAATAATAATAATAATAATAATTAATGACGTTTTTCATTTGGCTGCTCACCTTCAGCGCTGCGGGTCTCTCAGGGGGTGTATTTACTAAAAGTGACAGCGACAATAGTCGACCGAAGCGACAACTTTAGTGAGAAGAGCAACTGAGAACTGCCACCTCGAGTTTTTATCATACCAAATTAAATAGTAATTACTTACATTGTTGTATGTAGTTGTTTATTACGTTAAGGAAACATTGGCAACCGGCATTAAAAATTATAAATGTGTAATTGTTGCCAATACACAGCTTATAAGCTTGTATAGCTGCAGTCGGATGAGTGACTATTGTCACTAAAGTTGTCGTTTCGGTCGACTATTGTTGCTTGTCGCTGTCACTCGACTGTTGTCACTTAGTAAATAGACCCCCAAGTGTCTTGTTTAGCACATAAAATTCTTGAACTGGAGCGGCTACGATCAGTCCAATGAAAAACGCCATAAGTCATAAAAGCAAGATCTTATTTCGGCCTCTTATGTTTGGGACCAGGAATAATAATCATAGTTGCCTATATTTTAGGTCAGAGGGTTAGAGCTATCATGAGTCGTAGAATAAAAGTTTGTGACTAGTTAGTGCATAAAACTCCTGATGGGTGACATATTTAGGTCCTCGTGGATGGATCAACCATTGTAATCCAATATGGCCGCTAAGTCTGAATCCCACCACATTGAAACTATGTGTTTCTGGGTAGGCCTAAACCACTCATCTTCGCTCCCTAAGAAAACTAGACTAGGCTAGATGGTGGCAGGAGAACGCTTCAAGCTCTTATTCTAAGCCGTAGTTGTGTGATAATGAGTCGCTACCGTCAACATGGCATGCACATTATATATCAATTACGCTCTAAACTACTCTATTCGCTCGCAGGGGTTTCTTTGATGATCGAAGCACACACGTTCCATGTTTACTTACTTTACACATTCTACGATGGAATTTGCATTTTGATAAGGATTAAGGAAAACAAGGAAGCACCCGCAAACGACAGATCAAGTTATATAGTAACAACCATCACGCAACTCTGAGGGAAAGCCGATTTACTTGGTAATATAATATACTCGAAGAAAACTCTTGCATCTCAATTATGGCAAAGACAAGAAAAAACGTCTTTGATGATTAAAAAGTAAACACACAGGTCTCATTTTGCCTTATCACGGCCTAAATACGAACGCAATAAGCTCGTCTGAAGGAAGAAAGAAGAAGAGATATTGTCACCTAACAATCGGCATCAAAGAATTCTGTTTCGTCTTTGTAGGAATTCTTTTGTTATCAATACTGCACGCGGGTATCCGTCGAGTCAGTGAGACCTGTTTCAGACGTGTTGTCAGGTGGAGGTTTTATATGGTTAACTTACTCAATAATGTTCCACAACCACGGACAGAGAATCAGTACCCTCATAAAATTCCCGTTTGGGTTGAATTTTAAAATAACAAGATTTATTCCTATTTGTAATTAATTCACCTACATGAGTATTTCTCGACTGGTTCAATATGGATACCGTACAGTGGTTATGAAATTTCTTATTAGTTGATTACAAAACCTGATATTGGCGTTAAAAAGGAACAACAGTCAAATTCGACATTTTCAAGCAATTTCGTTACTAAGCTGAGTATTTTTAAACATTTTATTCGAGAAAAGATAATAATGCACTATATATTCCGTCTTGTGGCCCCATTCCGAGTTGTTTTTTGTACTTAATAAATAATAAGTTATTTGATATTTTCAATTCAACATACTGGAGTGTTTCCTTAGTAATAAAATCTAGAAATATATTTTGTATAATATATTGATCCAAACAGCAGCAGCTGTTTCTGCATTAGGCATCGATTATACTTGAATGACGTATAGATTATGTAAGTAGGTACTTTACGTAAATAATGCTTTTTACTCAACATTGAGGACTTAATACAAGATATTTTCTCATTTGTATTAAATTAACCATTCATTCAATGATTGTTCACAAACAAATCGCATCCATTTTGTACATCACACAACACACTGCCATTTCTTGCCTACTTAATGGCTTGCAGCAAGACTATGAACTAAGCAATGGCATCTTCCCTAGGATCACCGCCATGCCTATATGAGATGGTTCAGCTAGGTTGTGCTAATTTACCAATCTAGTCGAGAGAGTGAGAGAGATGGCAGGCCTGTCTCGACAAGAAACTTTCCTCTAAACTCTTCACTCGACTCCCCCGTGTGGTAGGGGGGTGCGCAATAAGCAACTTCAAACTCCAAGTCTTATATGATAATATTAATATTCCATCATATGCTTACGATAGTCAGACCGTGGTAAATATACTCCGGTTATAGCACTACACCAGCCCTCGGTAAATGGCAAATTTAATCAAGCCGACTTAGCACTTTGTGTCAAGGAAATTTTAGAGCTGATTAGCCTGAGAGAGACAAAATATTAACTCCAAACGATAGTTGGAGCCTACTTGTATCTCATGCATTAGTGCCTACATTAAAAGTTAAATAACATATAAATTTAGTAAGTCTACAGGGGGCATTTTTTATATATACTTATTCAACTCTGAATACATATCACTCCTTCAACAAATAGGCATAGGGTTTCTACAACTTCTATGAAAAATAATTCACGCAAATAATTTAAAAATAATTGCAATGATAAAATTAACTTTGTATGTATAATTGTAAGCATAGTTACTTTACTGAATAATTAACAATAACGTATCCGTTGTTTGTAGCAATAGACATAGACTATATAATATATTGAAAATTCAAGATAATATAAACCACCAACAGAAGAAATAGTATGAACCAAACGACACTACACACACATTGCACTGTCAACCTTCTCAGATGTATATATTTTACATGACAGAGGATAAAGAAAGACTGTCCCAGGTAACAATATCTAATGCACAAAACTAAACGACGGACTCTCATAAGAGTACACGCGGCTTACCACGACATGAACTTAGGCACGTATTTTGCCCCCCCCCCCCCCCCCCCGGGTTCGGGGTAGCATTTGGCCCAGATCATGGCTTAGCTGATCGTAAAAGACGAGAAAAGAGACAAAGTCCATCTCGCATATACGTTTCATAAATGAGAATATTATTCCCTGAAACTAGAGGCGAGATCTGGCTAGAGTGGCGCAATATGACCTAACGATTGACGCTCCTTTAATCTAAATAATTTAAAACTTTATCTATTAAGGACTATGCGCTTTTAGCGTGTCATCCGTTAGTTCACCTTAAAAGCATTTAATTTGAGTAAAAATCTTGCAATTATATAATATCGTTGTTTAATTTTACAAGTCATGGCTATAATATTGCAAAATAGAAAGGATAACAGTCAAATTGTTTAATCTATCGTTGATATACCTATACCCAACTAAAGAGTCGTAAAAATTCAAACATACTAGAAGCTAAAACACATTTTTGATTTCGTCATCTCAATCAACAATAATTTAAAATCATTGGATAAGGCAAAATAAATCATATGCATAGCATAGTTAATAAAATAAGAAAGTTGTGCATTTCAGAAAAAAAGACATTAAAGAAAAAATTATGCACAAAGCAAAATATGGCAAACAAGTTATCAATTCGAACCTAATGTGACTGTTTCCTGATTTTTATGTCCACCGTCATTGAAATGACTATGCACAATTATTAATGGGAAGATGGAAGAAGGAACAACCAAACGATGCATTATCTATTATCTAACCGGCTTACGACCAGCCAGGCAATATCGATGGCGCTATCGGTTACTCTACCCATGACGGTATCATTACAAACTGGTCGTTCTGGACAATTGAAGATTAATATCGAGGGTCCGGGCAGCTCCGATTGAAAATTGATGTGTTTGTTTGTCGACCGTGACATCTTTGACGATATATTTTTTGTTTGTTGTGATTTCCCCCGTCGTATTTCATACTTTTAGTGGAGAAAGACGTGGAATAGATTAGTTCCACAAGCGGGCCACAATGTCGCTGCAAGCTGTCGCCAGCCGCGTTAGTGATCGTCTTTGAGTTGAGAGCTTGGTCTGCCCACACAAACCCGAGGAATCGCCGTGTCAGAGACATAAAACCTCGTCGAATACGACCACGACCACGACCACGACCACGACCACGACCACGACTACATCAGTGAAAACAAAAACATAACTTTTGAAAGGTATCTAGTCAATGCCACACAATGTTAATAATATCCGCCTCTGGTCAACAACAGCTATTGTGCGGCTATCCAATAAGCAAACTTTGATGTCAGATTAAACTTGAACAAGATGTATAAGACCATGGTATAAGACAGCTTCGTCTTTCGTCATGTTTAAAGCATTCGATGTTAAAAACAGCACCGAGAATTTGAACGTGTTCCGAAAGTTGAATTTTAGCTTTTAGAAATAATAATAAAACTAATGAGATCACTTTCCCTAACATGAAAGTAAATACCGCATTAGATTCATATTGTTTAATGTGAGACAAAATTGAAATCCCGGCGCCGAAGCCGGCGTCGGCGCGAAGTCTGTGTGAAGCGAGCGTTTTAATCTGCAGCGATACAGAGCCTTCAGACCAGGATTACGAAGCCATGATAACCTGCATGAAATTAGCTAGGCAACGTGTTACAAACTTCCTAAGCTCTTGTTTAACGCTAATAAAAATGTGTTTTCGCATTGAAAATCGACGTCGAAATTTAACAGCCGGTTTTCCAGAGTATAACGTAGTATGCGAGCTAAAGTTTTTGATGAAACATATTCAAACTTTTTGTTAAGTCTTGTGTAAGCTTTATCTTATGTACCTGTATAAAACATTTATAATTAAAAGCGAGACTTATAAATAAAGTTATGTTGGATGGAAATGTGTGACAGTGTGATCAACTTCGAATTGAAAATTAGCCCACGTATCATTTATTTTTCGGAAAGGGAGCAGCAATTATCCTCTTTTCTCACTTACAGCATTACGGTCTGAAAATTAGCGATTTGATTTGACATAAATACATGTTTAAATTAGATTAAATCAAGTTCATTGAATTATTTACATATGATCACCAAAGATGGCCAAATGAACAAAAAATTACCTGTAAGAAACCCTTGGTAATACATAAATACATGTTGATGTCATTACAGTAAATTAAATTCATTGAATTAATTATCCAAATTTACATCTATGATGAACAAAAGGTTGGTCATAATTGATGGCCTGTAAAAGGCGTATTGTGGCAATGTCAATTTCTGTATCAATGGCTAATAATTTGTTGTAGGTGTCTTGAATTCAGTTGATGGGGGAAAATTAAAAAAAATCAATACGAGCACATGGAATTTTGAAGGATAGGACTATGTAATTTCATTGCAAATATGATAGGGATGTAAGTTTATATCTTGAAGTAGGTCCGTCTCAGTGAAGTTTGTAGAGGAAAATTATGACGGTTGCACTACGAGGGCTTGCTATAGTGTTGGAATCGATTGTTGTTGACAAAGTGTAGCTAATGTGATCGGTTAAAATTTATATTATTTTGATAACAAAGAAAACTTTAAAAATTTGTATTGAATGCGTTCAACTTGCTTAATTTTTGTGACGTGATGTGGATTCCACACAACACTGGCGTAGTCAACGTGGGGTCAAACACGCAGGTATGTCATTCACAAACATAGTGAACATTCAGGAAGCCAAATACTGTGTGAAAATGACATCGTTTTTAACAACGCACTTCGATTTTTAAAGCTAAATAAATAAAATAAAATAAAATAGCATTTAAGTCTACCCACTCAGAAACATAATTAATTTTCAGTGGGTGACTTAAAATCAAAGCGAACGAAGCCAAACCTCATATCGGTGACCGATACTTTCGACGAGCGAACATAAATTGCCAACCAGAGACTGGTATATTAACTAGGAAACACCGACCTATCTCGTTGGACACGATTCCACCAGCAGGCGAGTCATAATCAACAAGGCTAATTCGGAACAAATTTAGCATCTAGTGTGTGCTTCGTTGGTAGGACGGCTCCTAACTCACCGTACATAATTGTGTAGCATTTTGTAGCATCAACCTTTCTTATACCTTCAAAACCTTTGAGCACGGGCTTTCCTCTCACTTTAATCTTACAATCCTGACAGTAAAATTAAAAATAGAATGGATTTAAATTAAAATAATTCAAGTTATGAAACTATTATTATTTACTACGATTCAGAAATTAAAAAAGTCCGCCTCAACCGGGATTCGAACCACGGGTCGCCCACATTCCAGGTGAGCGTCTTAACCACTAGACCATCAGGACGGGTACATTTTAATCTTTTAATTGTAGCTGCAATGAATGTGGAAGACCCGTGCTTCGTATCCCGGTTGGGGCGGACATTTTTAATTTCTGAATTGTAATAAATAATAACAATAACATCTACGGGAGTGTTTCCCGACTAACCAAATCGAGAAATTATGAAACTATGTATGTGTGTGTATGATAGTAAATAAAAGTTGGCATGGGACAAACCTAAATTTCAATTTAAACTGGCTTTGTAAAGTTTTTTAAAATACATTTAATTATTTAGCTTAATATGCTAAATGGAAAAATAGAATACATATCAAATATGTTAAATGCTATTTTCACGTATCTACATTGAACATTACACATAAGAATCGCAACCTGGAAAAGGTTATATATTTTGGCGTCAATTCTACCTACATTGAAACCTAGGAACACAGAACTGCATTACATTACATTCAGCTCCAACAAACTGGTACGGTTAGAATCAGACAAATTACATAGTTGCAACAATAGATAATTTCTCTTTGCGGGTGCACACTGAACAGTAGTCTTCATGCTAGAATCATCAAATGACTTTGGAAGAGTAAAACTTTAACATCCCACACAATTTGAATCAACCATCATGTGTGGCAATGAGCTTTGTAGGTTCTCGACGACTGAGCGTAGTTACATGCATGTTTCGTTAACAAAAGCGTGCAGTAAAGGCTTTATGAGGTGTTACTATAGGCTGTATCATTTATAAAGATCTAGTTTACATTCAAAACGTCTGACGGTTCCATCTCTCATTATATTATGCTAAATTCATAGCAAGAATGAACCCTATGATGAATTTAAAGGAAATTATGATTTGCACTGCTGCATTACGAATAACGCTTCGTGATTGCATTCAAAATGTCACAACCTTACAAAAGAGGTTCTCATCAACTGTGTCAAACAATGAAGTAGTCTCCTCAACCATATGAGAAATGATAAAATGTTTATCTGTGTAAGGGCACGCCAACCGTTAGGTCATGAGGAGGGCAGACCCGTCCTGAATAGATTTAGCCACGGGTAAGGGGAGGAAATGTGGGGAGGGTAGTTCACGTCGACGGCCAGAGCTCACCTCTAGTTTCGGAGATTAATATATTCCCCTATGTATTATACCAGATGTTTTCGCGATAGACTTTGCTTCTTTTCTCGACTTCTACGATCGGCAGAGAAAAACCAAGGACCAATAATTATACCCCGGGCCCAGACGGGGTTTAAAAATGTGTTGGAATTTGAAATTGAAAATAATACTCACTGCATTATTAAACCCCACATATTTATTATTACTGTCTTTTGAAATGTTTAGAAAGTGAGGCGCCGTTTAAATAAGTGACATCGTATTAGGCACACAACTGACATTTTTTAAATGAATTGTTTAGTTTGGTTTGTGGTATTAACTTATTTTCCAGTGTAACAACTGTTAATTAATTAATTTATCGAAATCATGCCCACAGGACAGGAAGGCAAATGCAGGGCACATGTGGCTCTTGTAGCCTATAACAAGTGATCACAGAGTTACAGTCTCCGCCAACTAAACGTAAATTTTGTCAGTAGAGTTTCGTAAAAAATGTAATTTCGTACTTTAAATAAATATATTTAAAAAAGTGTATACAAATTATTATAAAACTAAAGAAACGAGTTACAATGAAACCGGAGAAATAAAGGCTTATATAACATAGCGTTATACCGCACGTTGTATTAGTTTTTCTTTTATTAAATGCCTGCTTTTATTTTACGAGTATGAACTTTCTTTAATTTCACGTGAACTTGTTAAAGCAGTGAAAAGCTGCCTCAGAGTTTACACCTGTTCGAAGAGCAACGAGAGCAATGCCACCGCTTCGTTTGATCTTCAGCCTAGGAAGCTGAATTTATGTGTGAGTCAGAACCGCTCTTTTCTTCGCCCAGCCTCGCCCATCCAGTGGAAATAAGGGGTTGTTTTCGGGAGTCGAGCGAGGAACCCCCCCCCCCCCCCGACGCGCCCGGTGAGATTACGTTGCGACCCTGATCACGCGCCAGGGGTTGGGGGGAGGGGGGGGGGCAACTTGCGGGGTCCGTTAAGGAAATGCAAGCGCCACTTTATATTCGTGACGGAGTGGTATTTATATTTACCGGTATTATTGTGTATACCGTTTTGGTATGCCGTCCCGTGAATGCTAATAGGTGCTGAAAGCATTCACTTAAAAACTTTGCATTTCTCAAATGTAAGAACTCGGCAACGACCTAACGTTGCAAATGAACTTCTAGATTGTTTATTTCAAAACCATTTCGTAAATATATTATCTTCGTTTGTGTGGAAAGAATACCCGATGAGAAGCTGGTACGGAATGAAATTATGCCGGAAAGCGGGAGAAAGAACGGAACGTAAACCTAGCCTGAACTAAACGGGCTGGAATCGCGTTGAGAGATGCATGGGCGTAAACGAAGATGTTGGATTTATGTTTATAATACGACTTGCTTACAGATTTTCTGTGGTGGTGGACGCATTAAGGGGGCACAGGAGTCTACAGAAAGCTAACTCTAAACTGTTATTAAACTTTGCAATTGCAATTTGGGCCCAACCTGCGTTAGTCGTATTGAAACAAAGATAGATATTTATTCCGCGTACAAGTCTTATAACGGCAAAACATGCATAAATATATATAAGTTTTTTTTAATAGAATATGTTTATTTTGGGACTTGTGTGATATACTTTTTCATTTAAAGTTTTGTATGTTTTTATACAATTCGAAACTGAAGCTCATTTTTTTCATTTTTGTCCAAAAAAATAGCATTTTTTATAGAATCATAAATTACATCAAATTTGAAAAAACTACATCACACAAGTCACAGAAAATGTTAAAGTAATTAAATTATGCCGATGCGGGAAGACACATGGCGCCGATATTATAGGGACTAATGAGTAACTTGAGTAACTAGCAAAGTTTGTCAGTATGGTGTTGTTACTATGTGATCAAGAGAATGCTTTTCATCAATTCGAGAGTTGTAACGTCGTTGTTACAAATTAAAATGTTATTAGTACTGCCATTAACGCATTGTTTAAATATGTTATAAAATTTATATAATGCTGAAAATATAGTATAATACTGATTTACTTGATACTGCAAAGTTTGTTTATTTGTGTAACTTATGGTAGTGACTAAATGCTTCAATAGGAATTTGCAGAGTTAGTAATCGTAAAATTAATGTGTAATTATATATCGTCTAACGCAATGATTAAATTAATTTAGATTTTAATAATGTTATTCTTTGAAGGGTCAATAGTTTGATATTATAAACTATTTACCACATTGATATTTAGGCTTAGTTCTGGTCACTTGAAACAGTCCCAATAAACAAAGGGAATTCCCTTTAATTCAAAGATTTCGGTTAATTAAGTGCAACAATAAATTCGATCATAAATGACTTTAAAGTTTAAATGACAGGTTTTTATTAACTTAATATCTGTTGAGGGTCAAAGTTTGCAATTGTTTATGCCCAGGACTTATATCGTAACGGTTAGTGCTAACGTTGCCGCAGGCAAGACGAATCAACGCGCCTGAATACTTCGACTAGCTGCAATTTCCCCTTTAGCCAAATGGAGCTTTGGTCCCATCTACAACTTCGGCACCAGTAAAACCTATGCTATTTCAAGTCTAAAAATCAACATTGTGTTTTACCTTATTATCAATTAAACAGCAGTTAAAGATTACGTTGTGATATTACTAAATGTATAAAATAAAATATTAAGCATATTAGAACAAACTAGATGTCAAAATATGCTTCCACTGCCAAGAAAATATCCATAAGCGAGTAACTTGATATATCGTTACGTGATTGGTTGATTGGCCTCATGAAGGCTGATGACGTATGACCCGTTTTTTCCCGCCAAAATATGTAGGATACTTTAACCCTCATATTATAAATGAAAATATTCCCAAAATCAAGAAAATAAGATATTTTTGTGTAAAGGAAGGTGGCCTTAACCCAGTAGAGTAGAACCATAAAATAATGTTATGCAAATTCCCTATTGTATCAATATCTTTTGAAAAGTAATGTGATTTTAGTGCGAATTTTAGAGCTAATATCAAAGTGTTTCGTATAGATTGTAAGAAAAAACATAATAATATTATAAACTCACAAAAGCATTGTTTCGAATTTAGCCGAGGTCGTTAAGCCGGTTCCCACTAGAAAACCGAAGTTAAGCAGCCTGCGGGCGTGGTCAGGGGTAGAGTGGGTGAACGCTCTGCCCTGAGACACACGTATTCCGCTGGTTGGAGCAGACGCAGGGTTCGAGAGCTAGTGTAACGGCTTCGTTCTACTCGACGTCTGCTCGGCAGTCCGGGTAAGTGGAGAAACCTATATAACTGTCAACTTTACACCGTCCTTTCGGATGGGGTCCCCTTGGTACTTCTCGAAAGGAGTAGGCTACTTGCCGGTACCGGGTTTCTCCTCCTCCCTTCTATTCATACTTCATCCTCATCTATCACAACACATTGTCTCGAATAGCCAAAGTGCATTAATATGAGACGTGAAGCAATATCCAATCAATCAAATCAAATCAAGTGTATTAAATTATTTTTTGAAACTTCACATAACCTTCCAGCAGGACATTCTGAAATGATCTGTTAACAGTAGGCCTATATGTAGTTTGTCGTTAATTAAACTTTAGGGTCAATGTGGTTGTAGTGTTTTTAATATCCTAACATTGTAAATGAGAGAATCCACATCTGTACTAAGAAAGTTCATGATAAGAAAATACGCGTGTTATGTGTGTAAATTAGAAAGTTAGTTGTCACATATACGATAGTAAACGGGAAAGAAGAAACGCAATATAAAGAACATTGCGAGTATTAAGAGATGAATACTAATGAAAGTGTATTGTAACTACAAAGTTACTATAACAAATACGTGTACTTACGTAGTTGCTGTTTGCAAATTGATGATAAATCTAGAAGAACACTTATTTTTCCCTAGTTTGCGTGTGAGCGGTGGTGGAAATGGAGAAACATCAATTCTACTCAGCGATTAAAGAGAAGAATTTCAAACATTTACCCGCGAAATGTTTGACGAAATGTTGTTCTAATGATGTGTTCAAGAAAAAGACGCGTTCCACAACGATGATCGATTGTGCTGACATTTGAATGTGACGAAAACGTCCACAAACCCAACACTTTGGTCCATTCTGAGGCGCGACACAGGACGAATACAGTAGTAGTGCCTTAATGTGGCACGACACGAAATGTCAGCCTCCTATTCCGAACCTTATCTGCAGTGCGCTTTGTATAGTCGAGGCATATAAAAGCCACATTTTTAGTAGAGGTAGCGATAGCGAGCGTTTGACGAGTATTCTTTTACAACATCCTCACATACGACTCACATGTTAAGGGTAGACTATTAGCATACAAGTCACCTCCAGATGCCCATATCCTGTACTGTATACAGTGAAAACTTTTAATCATAAATGATACTTCCAGAACCTTTTATCCTGACATGTTTTTCTTTTTTTCAAAACTAGAATATGATTAATAATTATTCATCATACTTCACAATGACATTTATTTTCTTATTATTAATTAATTTATAAATAAATCCAATCTTCGAATTTTATTTCATTTTATTGCAAATACATTCTTTCCGATTGACTTCAAATTGACATTCAAAACTCAAATACTGAGAAATTTTGTATTATCAGACCGTCCATGGTGATTCATTATCCATACAATTGACATGTGTAAGTGCAATAATAAAGACGTTTTAAGAAACAAAAATCATCAATTAATTTTTGTTTCGGATCTCCTAGGACTGTGTCTAAGCTTTCTATCAACCTTTTCATCAACTAGATTTTTTCTTTTCTTTTCCTCAGACATTCTCTCCATGCGTCTAGATCATGTGAGAAACTAACCAACGTCCAACAACATCAGTCACTTTCGTGGAGTGAGCTCATCATCTGAGCTTGATTCGCTTCTCCCTTTACCTTACACTGATGCACCAGAAGCACAAACCAACACACGGGACACGTAACGCGGAGAATTTAATAAATGGTACTAGCTCTAAAAAGGATTGAGTCATTTATTATTTAGGTTTTATATCCAGCGTCGATTTGGTGCAGCAGAAAAAAGATTTCGCTTCTCGTCATCAACGGCAACAGGACCCGGAAGTGGGGGTAAAACCAAGAATAGGCTCATTCGCGCCATTGGGGGGAAGCGAGGGGAAGAGATAATACGATTTTGACGTTTCACCGCTCAAGTCAGCTGCTTTTTTACTCTGTCTTGGTCAAAACGCCGAATTGTGTTTCTACGATTACACATGGAGTAAAGAAAACAATTACGTTTATGATTGTTCTATAGCTTCAATGTTATATTTCAATGAACTCTTCGTGTTTATGCTTGTGAACGAATCCATAATATTAAATGTGATTAAATGTTTTTGTAATTGCAGTTAATAAATTATTAGGGTGAACATATTAAACCTATTCCCAGATCAACACAAAATAAAACAATACCGGGCAAGAGATAACCCCTGCTGGGGGGGGGGGATTGGGGGTGACTTCTTTTAACAACATACCTGTCAATGAATTGTATGTAATAATTTTGTGTAAACCAAAAAGTGATTGGATGTACATTGTAGTAAAACAGTTTTAATGATAGATTTACTTTATATCATGCTAGGAAATGGAAGGACGAGTCTTGGCTTTTGCTTGCACACTACAACGCCAAGAGATATAATTACAAAGTATTCTTTATTTTCATTGATAAACCACTCAAAGTTTCGATATGAAATTGGTAACAATTTTTTTATAATGTCAAAAACGACTGCGATCCCTTGAGATAACTTTGTTAGAGATGGCTCATCCATATAACACCTAATTCGGAAGGTATCCAATCCAACCACATACACTTCAAACTGAAAGTTTCAATCCCCATTCATTCAATCTGTAATTTTTTCATGCCAGTGCAATTTATTCCCATCTCATGATGTGTGAATTCATTATTTTCATTGATTACACACTCAGCATCGATTTGTAATTGGTAACAATTTTTTCAAGTTCAAAAACTTACTCAAATCCCTTGAAATTGATTTTATATACATGGTTCGTCGATGAAATACTAAATTAAAAAGTTCGCCAATCCATCAACCAGCAACAGACTCAGTATGAAAGTTTATCTATGTTTTCCACAATTATTAGACTAGGAAACGCTCAGTTGGACGCGTTGATAAGCGAGCACGTGCTATAGCTAGACCCACAATGCACATTTTTTAAAATTTTAAAATTTGCGACGTTCGCTGTCCACAGGGCCATGTTTCCGATATTATTTATTATTGCCAAGGTATTTGGGTAAACCCGTATGTAAATCTTTACTTTGTGGATAAAATCCACCGCCATCTAGAGGACCTTGACTCATTGGGAAAAATATTTAAACTCGTTGGTGACAGCTTCCTCGAAAGTATTTTGATTACTTCTAGGTGGCAGTGCATTAGAAACTTCGCGCGTCTTTTCGTTGCCATGGCAACGTTACTTTTGTTATAATGTAATTTCCATCTACACTACTTAAACTAAATTAACATATTCGTGACCGGACGGACATTCTAAATGATTTGGCTATCTCAGATTTTGTCGCCGGTTAGTTTGAAAAAAAAACTTTCGATTAACTTTAATGTAACTTTTTAACTTTTTGAACGATTTTGCCACAAAACTAATGGCATTCAATCGAGAACAAAGCTTGCGGATGGTGAAAATTTCAACTCGATCCGAGCCTCCGTTCGAACGTTATGGCGAGACATACAAACAAAAAAAAAAAACAAACAAAAAAAACAAACAAAAAAAAACAAAACGAGTGACAAATTTTTCCGGCAGAGTCAAATGGAAACGCTCGCTTCGCTCGCTTAACAAAATACTTTATTTTGGATTATCTTCAATCAGGTTTGTCATTGGTGACAATCGAGAGAAATACCTCCCACATTAGTCACACGTGTTATAGCCTCCCCCTATAACTAAACCTAGATTTATTCCGACTCTTCACTTCAACGAAGATAATACGAGGTCACACGATAACCGAATAATCTTCCGTTCGTCGATGCTCGGCTTCATTATCCCAACAATAGATGACGCCATGCGCGGTAGAGGTGACGACTAATTCTAATAACGACATGCAGGCAGGCAACCACGACTCGCGCATATCAACCCCTATTAATATTCCGTGTCGCGACGCCCCTCACTCACTCCGCACTGGGGCACAATAAATCAGGTAACAACAGAAGTGTCGGAGATGCCCGACCGTGTAAGCTAAATTAACACAACATAAAAATTGTATTATAGAAAGGACTTGCCATATATCATCATTGCAATCAGAATCGCAATCATTAATAATCATCATCCATCGAGATGGGTACATTAAGCTACACACTAATCAACCTAGATGAATAATATAGTATTGCATTGATGGGTAAAAGGCTCATATTAATAATTCAATGTGTTGTGCGCGTTGTCAATTATGTCCGTTCATTCTTATTCAGGGTACATAAAGTTAAATCTTATAGATGAGGTTATACTGATTAGATAGTATATTGAATAAGCAGATCGATCCATGAACAACGTCCGAAGTGATTGTTCTAGAAGCGTTGAGATTGGCGGGGATTCCTAGTTGAAGAATGATTATAGAGTCAGAGAAGAGAACAGCCCTTCAAGGAGACAAGAACCCAGGCAAAGACTACGAGGAAAGTAATACATGAGTATAAAGCAAATAAGCAAGTGCCTTTGTGGAACAATGAAAAAACCGTTAGCCGTTTTGTCAAGGTTGGTGCCGGCTTTAAGCGGCTCTTGAACAAGTAGAATGTCTTTAAATTGATGATAATTAATCAGTTATTGGGGGAAAATAAACTGACTAGATTTAAATTAAACTTAAAGTTTAACTGTGGCCTTTTTGTAAATATTACTAAATTAAAAGTAAACACTCACTTCTGTTGACCTTACTTTGGGTTATAGACCATCAAGCCCCAGCCCGGGCGTTCTAGGGGGATTTTGGGGCTAGCTTTGGTTGTTTGGTCTAAGCAGAAAAACTTGATAGACCTTAAAGTTTATCGTTTTGCATGCACACAACAGAAAGAATGTGTAGGATCTCAAGATAAGGTTAAACAACCTTCAAATTCAATCATTATACATATATACATATACATATATCATTATACGATGTCAGATTTTAACAATTAAGAAAATTCCACCACAGCTTTTACTCAAAACACCAAAATTCCGGTCGTTGTCGTTGTCGTTGTCGTTGTCGTTGTCGTTGTCGTTGTCGTTGTCGTTGTCGTTGTCGTTGTCGTTGTCGTGTGTGATGTATATGTTTCTTCCCACTCATGGTCTTCGTATAAAACTAGATCCAGCGGCTTCACATGTCACGAGTTACTTACTTTCCACTGCGCCTTTTCCACACGGGGGATGAGAGGACTAAATCTCAGGTTACACGTATAGGCTCCCACTTTTTCTAACACCAGCCGTGTGATTGGCTGGATTAGTGAGTCTTATGCCAACTAATCCAGCCAATCGCAAGATAATAGTGTGCGAGGCAGCGTAACCTCTGGAGGTTACATCTTTTGAAAATGTCCACACGGCCGGGATGATACCGACGTACGTGAGGTAAACTTTGAGAGACCCAGAATGAAGCAAGTTTCTCGTCGTGGCTTGAAAAAGATAAACGCTGGGACCTGAATATTTTTCCATGCTACTATTTAATTTGAATCATAAAAAAGAACTATTCGTCATTGAATTTTACAACATATTGTTTTGTTTCTATCATCCTCCTATACCCAATAAATACTAATTATAACTCAAAATTGCTATATAAACTCCACTTTCCGCAGTATAATATCATTCGTAGAATTAATGTTGTGCGTAATTTATATTATATATAGCGATTTCAATTAATATAATTATTGCCATATTATATTGGTTTATAGACTGAAGTCTATACGCCACTAGTTATGATACACAGAAAACGATTCACACTGCTTTATCGTAAATCTCTTTTGATTTCATATCTTCTAACGCGTAGAGCTCCAAACACGAAACATTTTTCGTGGGCAGCAATTAATCATATAATAAGTGAAAATAAATTGAGAATGAAAGCCGTTAAGCTGCCTTTCCCGTCCGAGGAATCAGAGGGAGGTTATTAGAGATACGGGAACATCATAATTAGATTTTAATTGAAAATAATCTGGTTTCCTTCGTTTTCCAGAAGAAAAAACAAATGCGGATGAAATAAAATAAAAAGCTGTAAGGTGAGCTACGAACAATAATAATTAAATGTCGGTGCTTAATTAATGTTTATGAAATTAAAATGTATTGAGCGAGTTGTTGGTGAGGAAAGTTGGTAAGACTGTCTAGTCGCTTTGATTTTCGCAGGCGAGACAACGCGGTCCGTGCAGCGAGGACTAGGGCGAGGAAGGTCACGGCTATTTGTGATCATCGGCAGAAGGCGGTCGGCTGCTGAATCGTGTGAATAACTTAAGGAATGGTAGAAACCCCCTAGGTATACGCTGAGGACTAGGGCGAGGAGGTCACGGTTATTAGTGATCATCGGCGGAAGGGGCGGCTGCTGAATCGTGTAATAATGAGGAATGGTAGAACCCGCCTAGGTTCGCTGGATAGGCGGGACGGTCACGGTTATTAGTGATCACCGGCGGAAGGGGGCCGGCTGCTGAATCGTGGTGAATAACCTGAGGATGGTAGAAACCCGCCTAGGTATAGGCTTACGCTGAAGTTATCGGAGCAGAGGCGGAACCAGAATAATACGCGTGAATGAGAAGACTAAAGAAAAGTTGTATAGTTGGTTGAAAAAGCTGATTATTTTCAACTGTATCATACATTATCTGCAGATACCACATAGTACTTTAGTATCTTTAATTCCCTAATGTGTTCTTTACTGTAATGCTTTTCCGAATATAATTATATATTTTATTTTTTATGTTTTTTTTAGTTATACTCTTTCCTACATTCCAGTAAAAAACATTAGGGCATTCATGTTATTATGCTAGTACTGTGATATCTCCAAACACATGATTTCTACAAGATGCGTTGAAATAAGAAACAATCAACTTTTTTATCAACGACAACTATTCTTTCATTCTCCCAACAAAAACAATTGTTAACAAAACAAAATAAAAAAGTTTTTAAGCATAAGCCCGCTTTGAGGACATAGATATTAATTAATTGGGCAGATTTCTATGACAATTGTCATCAATCTAGAACATTGATTGATTTCGTTTGGGAATTCAATATATCAGTATTTTCTTAGTTACTATTAAAGTAAAAACCACAAGAACAAAACACTTATATTTAACTAAAATGTTTCTAAAAAGAGGAGCTCTATGTTTACACATAATTTAGGCAGCACCTCAGGGCATGACGACATGACATAGTTCATCAAATTAACCAAACCTAGAAAGAGCAATAAAAAAATAACTATTTTCTCACTTGGTCGATCACATTTGATAACTATTTTATGTTTGGTCTGCATAATGATTTCTTTGACTAATTTTATTGTATGATCATATACGTTATACCTTTCACTTCTTTTCATTTGCATTTTAGTAAAAAATGTTTTTCACTTTTGTACAAACAACCATATTTTTCAAAAGTTGATGATCAGTTAAATAGTGATTTTAATTGCTTCATCTTGACAACAGTGGAAAACTCATTCACTATTAATATTGCTACTTAGTTATGACATCATCACTCGTTGCTCAATAAAATTCCCGGATACTAAAAAATAAAACATTGTATTTTAAAAAATATATTTAAAAATATATAGTTAATATTCAACGCTTCATTTTAATACTTTTTGGTAGCGGGAACTCAACATCTACTCTGTATACAAGAACCGATGTAGTAAGATACACATTTCCTTATGACTGTTTTGTTATTGATATATATATATTTATTGTTAATGCGTTTTGATATATTCAGAACTGCGTATAACGCCTATACGAGTGAATAATTTTTATTTCTTAATAGTTACCTACAGATTAGACGTTGCCAAACGGTTCACAGTACTCTTATCATCGTATTGCGGAACAGTAGACTCTTATCTATTGGAAGAAATAGCCACTAGAGGCGGCGATTTAGAAGGCCAAAATATACACAGTGAGAATAAATATACAAAATAAAATAAATGTAATTTGCAACTATTTTATATGTCGAAAAGTTAATTAAATTGCTCAAATTTGTGCGACTTCTCGACTGGGTAGGGCTACTTATGCTCAGGCCATTGGACG
Source organism: Sweltsa coloradensis (assembly GCA_024449915.1). Lineage (NCBI taxonomy): Eukaryota > Metazoa > Arthropoda > Insecta > Plecoptera > Chloroperlidae > Sweltsa > Sweltsa coloradensis. Next base: position 280,298 of record JAMZAV010000090.1, read on the forward strand.
AAAGCTGAAGTAATCCCCACACTTCACCAGCCTGTAGCCCCCCTCTCTGCCCGCATATCGGTTCATTTACTGTCAAGCGTAAGCTGACACGCGTTGAGTGAAGCTTTATAAGCATTGATCACAGGACTTGCGTTCATTAATTACATTCAAAGTGAAAGAGTTGGCTTTAATCACTATCATGAAAAGCAAGGAACCCGTTATATTGTATTTCTCATAGAATGTTAATGTGGATATAATCAAATGCACGTGCACAAACACGTTGGCAAACAATAAAATCACAAATTTTATTTATGCTAAAAATATGTTCCATTATTTTATTTCATAGTATGTTTTTTATTATAATAGTAGTAGTTGTATTATGTTTTGCTCAAATTTCTATGTTTGTGCAATTATCATCTAAAATATTTAAAGTAGACTTTTTTCCTTGTATATTATGTGTAAAAAAATTGTGATTTGTATACGGAGTAGAAAATATTTTTACTTAAAAAATACACCAAAACGTAGAACAAAGAAGAGAACAGATTTTTTTTTTAAATACAACATATGCAAAGTAACATGCAAAGTAAAGAGGATTAAAAGGATTTTTACGTTGTTCATTTGACAACGCTCTCCTCAAAGCAACAAAAAAGGTATCATTCTCCAGAAGTAAAGAATACACCCGATTGGCATATTCAGGAGAAGATGATTATTTTCTTCTTTGACGCAAAAACTTTCTTTACTAGAACTCAAGAATTCTTTGTGTGACATTACCATAAATAGTACAAACCGTGAAAATGACCAACTCTATTCTTAACCAAGACATTATGTCACTACGCCATTAGCAGAAATGAAAGCCAGAGAGTTTGTAATTTGAAAACGAACAGCCCAGTCAGGGAAAAACGTATAAAACATAAAGAGACAAAAAACTTATCTTGGGTTCTTGTTTCGAGAAAAAGTCTAGAAAATTATTTGTCATACTTAATGAAAACACTACTTAATAAAAACACTAGAAGCTTTACAAATTGTATTCTCTTCCAAATATTGACTCCCATTTAATTTTAATATAGTATAAACCATTAGGCAATATAAGTTATAATAAAGCAACATACTATAGAGTACAATTTATGAGAAATATGTGATGATAAAATACGAACGATCGACGATTGAGGAAGCGATATTCTGCTGATGGGAGACCAGACCCCGACCATGATGTAAGCAAACACAAAAACACTCTCCAGCTACACAAAAGTAAATAATATAAATTCTAAAAACTCGCCGAACAAGTTCAATCTAAACGTCGTGTCAGTATTGTTCAACGCAGGTAAATTTAAAAATATAAAGTAAATTAATAAGATGGCGTCATTACGCATCCCGTATTTCTTACACATCCGAGTTGCAGAAACGAACAGTTTCGCCTCAACGTAACAACAAGTAACATCACCGAGTCTCTCTTCCCACATTGCTTAATATGCAACATCTAGTTGAACAGGGTACGTCACTGAGCGATGCGAGTTGCCCATTCTTCTGATTCCGACATTTAGGGAAGTTTCTGTGAATTAGGAGGAAGAAACAGTTTTATTTTTCCATCCCTTTGAAGAAGCGCCATTCATCTTCATCAGCATGAAAGGAATGCGCATTCTCTGTCTCGCCTCCTCTGACGGGGGGTGGGGAGGGGGCGACGTCTTCTGGTTTACAAGGGACGTTGTTCGAGAGCTGCAGAATATGCGTTTATGCGCGCGGGTCTTCCTCAACACGTCAGCCTAAATGTTTTAGGCAATGGCAAAGTTTGTAATCAAAAAGGTTACATTCTAAAGGGTGATCAAACGATTCTTCTCAACGAAAACTTTTCAAAAATGTGTTTTCTTATTATAAAGTGTTGTTATTGTTTTAATATTATTATTTCAAACTTTTGATTTATAACAATTCATTATTTTGTTTGAATTTTTATACTTTTTTTATTTGGTATCCTCCTTTAAAAATCAGTTTTTTTTAAACTGGATAGAAAAAAAGTTAAAGAAATAAAGAAATGAAATTAGCATAAAATAAAACAGTATCGTCGCCGACCAGCGACAACAGATTTTACCGTAATAAGAGGAAAACAAAGTAACAAAGTTGTTCGCAACGCCGATTGTGGCATGTCCTTTTCCCGTCAGAAAATATCTTAAGACTTTCTCGCGCCTACAACAGCTACATCATTAGTACCCGCTTCACTCTGATCTTATCACTGCCGCGGGTACAAAGAGCTTTGGAAGAAAGATCAAACGAACGTCGTGATGTTTCTCTTAAGACATTTCTCTTAGCCATTATGTTCGCAGATAATGGCTAAAAACATGCAGGAAACAGAAATACATTATTTAGAAATGTCTAGCAACACAGAAATACACTATGGTTGTGTGAATTCTTGTTGTTTGTGAAGTTTTATTTTAATTTACAAGAAATAATGGTTACAAGGCTATAATATGTCACTCCAATGCAAAAATGATTATTTAAATATCGAGCTGCGACTACTAATATAGTGTATAATATAAGCAACGATGCCGTAAATCCATGGAGCCACCAAAACCAAAATACATTATGGAGATGAGTCTAATTATTTTAATCGATAATAGCTTAATTTAGCATTCTTTTTCGTTTTTAAGTTAAAAGGGTTAATTGAAACATATTAAAAACAAATAAGTGGATATATTTTTTAAATCAAATATATACACAAACATTTTCCAACACCAGTTTTTTTAATCAAAATAAATTTAAAATTTGTTTATTGTGAAATCTTTGTCGGCCTTGGCTATTGTCTTATTTTGTTTTAAAACATACTATTTTATATATTTTTTTGAATAGTAACCCGATGCCGGAAAGATTTTTGTAATATCCGAAACGAAACTAAACAGTTTTTAATGTGAATTTATATCAGATGTTCACACTTGTGTATTTAAAAAAAAAATAGAAGACAAGATTCTTAAACTAACCCTTAACATGTATTGCATGTAAGACAAACACCTTATATATTTTATTGATATTTAATATTTATAGTTGAGGTCTTCATTCATGTCTTCATTGTGATATTGTAGGCTTTGGTTGATGAAAAAGCTCCATGATTCGTAGGCCTACTTACTCTATGATGATAGAAATGTAGTTGAGATGTTTGGAGTTTAGGTTGAACCGTGTTTGTTCAGGCGTTTGTTTCTGAAAGTCGGTTTGTTATTTTTATGTCAAAAAGAATTTAACTGAGTTTTAGACACAAGATTAATGTTGCTATTTTCCCTTGAATACGCAGAGAAAGTTGGGAAAGAAAATAGGCTGCACGAGTGTGGACTGGCCCGTTTTTCTTAAATGGAAAAACTTAAAACGAGGCGGTTTTATAATATTATTGTGTTCTGCTAAAGGAATTCATTGAGGTTTCAGATATTTCGAAATACGAACAAAAGAACTCTCTGTATAAAACCTCTCGAAAATATCAAAAGTAGGTCTATTCAAAGTAGGTATTTACGTTTACATCTTGTATTTACCCATGTATAAAATAAACAGGTGGATGGGTTTATTAATACTTCAAGACCTGAATCAATATAACATCAGCCGAGGTTCAGGTGCGTTAAGAGCACATTGAGACTAATGGCATCAAAGTGCATGGGATCGACTCCGTCGTAAGACGCGCATTGTTGTTATCGTCCGCTCTGCCAACAACGCATCGTGTCGAGAAGTATAACTGAAATTAATGGAGTCGAGAAGAAGCGATCAAAATCTACATCAAGGGATGACAGAATGGCTGAAAGGAGTTCATATATGCATAACTAAACCCATAATGGAATTTATGCTAGGATATTGGAAAGATTAATATCTATAAACTAAATCACAATGAATACAACAAATTACGTGGATAAAGAATGAATGCAGGTAGGCCTAAGCTAAACGAACATATGAGAGGAGCAGGTGCGGAGGGAACTATTTCGAGTGGGGAGGGGTAAATGATGAGCTTATTTTGCTCCTGCATATTTGACACAACTAGAAACAAGTCAGCACACCCTAGAATAATGGCTGCAATCAGGTTTTCAGATGTAGCCGTGGCGATGAACGACGAAGTAGATGTTTAACGTCACAGGAAAGAGTGGAGGTTGTAACAGGAAGAATAGGGGAAGGGGAATTATCCCCCAAACGTAAATGAACACTGCACTATTAAAAATATTTTGGTAAAATAACAGTTAAATCGTCGTCTTAGTTACATCCTCCAAACACAAGTAAATAGCTATGAGATTAGAAGAAATTGTGTTTGACAATAATATGTAACTAAAACACAATAATATGATGATATAAAACCACATAATGTTAAGCATGTAACGAAAATAATAATGAATATAACAATGACGACTCAAGTGGCTGCTAGGTTTGGTGAGGTGCCGTCCGAGAACACTTGATGTTTTTTTTGAATTTGATTGTATTTTAGGGCCTTCACGCAAAGTTATTCGCTTGTAAATTTGTGCTAGATTGTTCAGCCGTTAGCGTATAATATTTTGGAAATAATGCTGAGAGAGATGATGGGTGGGTTTGTGATTGAAGATAAACGCGTTCGACTGTATAGAGCTCAAAATTGATGGCTTACAATATCTTTAAAAATATGTGCGTGTGCGTGTGCGTGTGCGTGTGCGTGTGCGTGTGCGTGTGCGTGTGCGTGTGCGTGTGCGTGTGTCTGTCTGTGAGCATGGTTCTAGACTCACGCATGCGCGCGAGACAGTGCGTGTACCAGTGCGTGCACATGTGTAGCTGGCACCCCTCCGGATTCGAAGATAACAGCGGTCAATGCATAAACATTGTTTTAATTAGAGGAGGGCTGGTTTGATAAACCGAATGCTTAGCATCAATAACCCAAAGCGGGTGAGACCTTTAATTTGAACTACTAACTAGTTACACACGAGTTCCAACATGATTCTGTTAAGCAATTAGATTTTGTTGATGACCACAAGATTACGGTAGGGTATTGGATGTTGAGGGAGAATCATTGACCAGCTCTAGAGCCGAATTATAATCAAACTTCACAGACTTAGGAAGCGGTTGGATGTTGAACGTGATGCAATCTACCGTATCCTAAACTTTGCAGCTTCATGAGAATATTGATGTCATCATCTTATCCACGGCGGAGGACATGTAGTAGCCAATGAGCAAACGTAAACATAAACAAACGTAAACGTATTTATTTATTTATTTATTTTATTTATAATGATGAGTGAATATAGCAGAACAATAGAAGCGTGTATAAATAAAAGTATGAAAACAAGATTTGAAAATATTTAATTTTAGTTCTGCACTGCGTTCCAGGCAATGTGACAATGTTACTTGACAATTATAACGAAATGTTATTCTTCTTTAAAGAGTTAATCCAATCCATCAAGATGCTTATGGGGAGGGTATAGTCACAGAAAGTGGACATTTTAACGTACCATTAGCGTTTGTTAACACAATACGTGCGTCTAGCTTAAAACGTAAAAATTAAAACTTATCAGAACTTATCTCAGAAACGAAGTGACACAATGAAGTTCTGCCAATCAAAACTCTCAATCTAAACTTTATTTCTACGCATTTGCAGTTAAATCTATCAAGGTGACATTAATATGTAAATATTGACCATCGTAAAAATAATTTCGGTAATATTTTTTAAATAGATAAATGTGCAATAGCGATGCAACCATTTATATTGATACCATGGTATAATATTATGGTGCCTCATCTAGTGCACTCTGAAAACAACAGTATACCCTATTCGCTCCTATTCGAAGACGAGGTTTTATAAGGTTTCTGACACTATGTTCTTCTAATCGGTATTAGCAGATCCAGATGAGCAATACATGTGTTATTATTACGTCCACACATATTCTTTGTATGCATGTGACGTCATAAACGTTGTTGGCTGACATATTGCCTTCTCAATATAGAGTTGCCATATTCCCGTACATGAAGGCATTGTTGAAGACGAACAAATGACGTTAATGAATACAAAGAATTGAATGCTCAACATTCTTACCTGTATCCGGAAGAGTTTCTGCTTGGTGAATTGGAACAATTCTGAAACAAAGACAAAACAAAGTGAATAACCAGTAAATTTCCCAGACAAAATCGAGGACACCGAAGAGATTAAAATGTTTCAGGAATTATTAAATGGGTTGCTGCTCTAGAAGGGCTACTGCAGTGTTGCCGAGTTTCCACTGGACAATTTCTTCTCTTTTGGTGCCTGGCTTTGGTGCATGTGCTGCCTGAAATAAGTGATTGTAGTTGTAATTAAATGAATATTATTGATTGGTTAATTAAATTCATGGATTTTTGAATGTTTACAACAGCATACCCGTCAGCTTCACAGAAACATGAATTAATTTTGATTGCTGTTTAATAACACTACTCTCAATACACGTCGATTAAAAATCATATTCAGGTTTTCGTTGAACTTACTGAAAGGTTTACCCAAGGTTTTTTCATTGAACACTTAATAAGCATTGCAGCTGAAGGTGTGAATATATTCGTAAAACATTACGCATAACAGATACAAGATATTATTGCCAATGGCATCAAGATGGTTTCCTGTTGACATTTTAGTTCCTCTTTGCCATCTGATTGAGGAAGAGTAACTTGTTATATTGTTTTAAAATATTATACAGTGTGTCCAACACAAATACACATTTAAACATCAATTTAAAGCCGAAAATATTCCGTATGATGAAAATAATATAAAAGCTTGACAGTCTGACAGACGCGCTGAAATACGATTAATGACTAATGATATATGGATGTGCTCATATTATATGTTTAACTTCCAATATGGTTTGAATTTAGTACATAAAGGTCAAATGTGTGTATGATTTATCATTGTTACATTTGTAATCCATGAACTGACGTGAGCCCAAACACTTCAGTACACTCGCGTGCATCAACTGTGGCCACCCCAAACAGAGAATTGAATTGCATTTATGAACGGTACTGTCCTTCGTTTGAATATTTTTTTACTGTACATTGTCTACTGGATTTTGAACAATGGCGCCCATCACCATGATTCTCTATATTGCCATTTATATATTGCCCTACATATTATATTGCATAAAGAACTCATTACCAATAATTACCTACGGACATGAATTGTAATATACCACAACCTATGCTGCTGGCATTTACCCATTTCCCTTTATCTACAGCCCCTTTAAACGCTTCTCTTTTTAAATTGTCGTTTATATGTACTTCCCTCCTGATACAGAATTTTGCCTCTATAACCGTTTATCTACGTTTATTTATCTATCGCTGGTAACATACTGCTAACTACATCCTGCGTTCTATATATTGAAGGGGTTCTAATAGGCAGGATGTTGTGTGCCTAAACGCAGAATAACAAACTAATAATTATATTGCTCCTCACTGTTCACCACTAAAGCCAGGTTTCTTTCACCCCTCCATCTCGTGTCAATCACAATTATTATTTAATACGAGTTTTAATTGACTTATCTTTATCTGTAATATACCTATTACATAAATTTTAATCCTCTGAAAAAATAAGACACAATACACACTACGATTGTGTATAATAGCAACTATGAAAAGGTGTTTATATAAATCTGAAATAGCACATCACTTTTATGTACGTCTGTCCGTGTGTGTTTGTGTCACGTATCACGATATAAACCGAACATGACCGCCGATGGACATGCTATTTTTGTTGACATTGTCCATGAACAAGGAATATACAGAATGTTTTTGGTGACCAAGAGGGTGGGAGTAGCCCCCCAGAAAGTTTCAATACTTCCGTACTCAGCACTTCCACTATTATTGGAGGCTGCAACTAGCGATGAACAATCATTTAATGTTTGTATTCATATTTATACTAGGCACCTCCACCATGAACGAGATACCAAAGCTGAGAGGAAACTTATTGTTTTATTTTTATTCTCTTCGACGATCTGTAGCATCATTCCCTCTATTGGATATCCCGTACCAGTTCTTGTTGAGCCAAGTTTGACATGTAATAGTTAGCTAGCGGAAGATCGTTCACGTCATCGGTAAATGTAATCAAGAACTTGGAAGATTAAACAGATTCCCATCCAATATGGCATCACCGGAAGCTCAGAAATCCCATGTCCTTCAGTTGCCAGTTGAGCCCGAGGCAAGCAATGTTCACATTCGTTCGTTCAATATGACATCGCCCAAGGCAAGGAATGTATACTTTTATTTTGCATGAATAAGGGTGTCTAATTTTAATTGGGTTCGAGCTAAAAACCAAGCGAACCGCATAACCTGTAACTGTAAGCGACGTCAAACGTAGTCAAATAATCTCAGTTCATGACGACTGCGAAATAAAGCTCGAGCTGCCTTTGTGGCATCATCATACTTGCGACATATATAATATATATATTTAACTTTACATTGGATGGAAACCTTGGTCTTATGATACATTCATATATTATTCTACTATCGGATAAACTTCTTCTACTAGGTACTCTAAAAAAACTTAAGAAAACTTTATTTGAGAAAAGTATTATGAAGAACAGCAATTTCGTATTTCGTAACGTTTATGTAGTTAATGCTGAAATATGTTTTAAATGTACAAAAACTTTATTTGTAAGAGAAAAACAATGATTTAATTCAATATTTGCTTTATTACAAATTAAAATAGTCAAAATCTATAAATTTTCCAAGCATATTACGTAAACATCAATAATTTAGATATAAAAATATAAATAAAATATAACTATTATTATTATTCTTTGATTTAGCAAATAAAGCTATTTCAATACAAATACAACGTACAATAAAATATCAAACTACAAATTTACAAATTAACAAAATGTACTAAATCTACAAAATTTACCAAATCTACAATCATAAAATAGGAAATTTAATTTTTACAAAAGTATGGCAGCAATCTTTAAATTCTTTTACGTTTTGCATTCAATAATTTCTTGATCTGATAGGTACTAACTAACTCAACGCTTTCAAAAATACATCAAACAACACATTTGATTTAACAATTGTAAAATTATAATATGCAAACAATTCTAATAAATCAACTGTTTTGCCTCTTACAAAAACCACTGTAAATATTAAAACAAAAATAAATTGATAAATTTGTGATTGAACATGTATATATTTTTGCGGCATACACGTGGATTGATACATTCAATTAAACACAAATTTAAACAACCAGCACTTGTTAATTTAGACCATATTGTATTTAATGTAGCTCATGCCCAGCCAAATACACATTATATTCACGTTATGTTTCCGGAAAAACTTAATGGCAAATACCAAAACAACTCCAGCTCAACGGCATAAAATTAAATCGGAAGACTGTAAACTCGATTAGCAACACACTTGTATCTGTAAGGATGTCCTCCAATGAATCCTTAAAGGCTATTTAGGGTCCGAAACAGCCGTTCTATTGAATGAGTAAAACACTGTAAAGCCTTCAGTCATGAAACGTATCGGTAGAACGTAAGATTATCCGACAATTCATTCGACTCCCACCACTGCCAAGAAACTAAGACATCAACGAAATTCAGACCTTCTCTGACCGAATTCATCACCCCCATTAAATTTCAAGTTTAAGTTTCTATTGACAATCACATTATATATAATTATATATATATATATATTTTTTTAAATTATATGGTGAGTGATAATATTAGATATTATCACTCCCCATTTCTCTGTACCCCTCAGACCAAAATTAAAATACTAAACCATTCAATACGATTCCTTAATATAAGCTTAACCGCTTCCTTCTCATTTTTGCATAAATATTATTTTATTGTAAAGCGTACGGTATGCATTACTTTATTGGATGCGAAATTTAAATTTCTATATTGTATACTAACCAGGCCTCACACTGTTCAGCAATGTAGGCTGACCAGAAGAGTAGAGAAATGATAGGTGATATTGTTTAATGTATAATTATGATTGCCAATAACAACTTTTTAACAAAATTGAATGAAGGTGATGAATTCGGTCAGAGATTACCACATAATTACTGAACAGTTTAGCTACCCCGTCATAGAACAGGTATACTACAATACACTAACTGACTTGAGCGAAGGCAGAACTAACAGGCTTTGAGTGATAGCACTCACCGTGTACGTCTGTCCGTGCTGAATGGATGAGAAACACTTATCGGAGTTGAAGACTGGGAGACGGAGTTCAACGAAATGTTGTCTCGGTATTGGAAAACGGATTGGTCAATACAAAGCTTAGTGAACCAGATAACAGACCGAAAGTTCTTGCGCCGACCACACAAACCTTGATTATTCGTTGAGGAATATTTATTGAAAAGTAAAAGAAAAGTAACTAAATGTAGAATTGAACACATTTTCCAAACAGCCAGTCTCAATTAACCGTCATGTTGTAGTGTATGTAAAGGATGATAAAAGTGTAGAATTTGATTTCCCTTCACTGTAGTGGACATCAACTTTCCAAAATAAAAATTTGATTTCCCTCCACTGTAGTGGACATCAACTTTCCAAAATAAATGAGGGTAAATGATTCTTTTTTAAATGACCTAGATTTTGTTTATAAGAAATAAATTTTTTTTAAGCCAATGGGACGAATAGTATCGTTTTTAAGCGAAGATTAAAAAACACATGTGCAAAAAACAGCTTAAAAACGACCAGAATTTTGGATTGTCTTTCAGGGAAAAAATCTATTTAGTTAGGTGTGCACGTACAATTTGCATTTTAACTTAAATAAAACTTTTATTCACAATCCAAAAATTTCAAAATTTCTTCAAATTCACAATAAAAAACCACTAAAATTCCAAATATCTTAGAAAAATAGGCTGAATTTGTATTGTTTTATTTAAAAAACTTAATCTAGATGAAGTTAATTGTGTAGTGAAAGGGTTAATGGTGCGTCAACCGTAAGGTTAGTATGCGCTAGGATGACTCCCGTTGAACAGATCCAGCCACAGGCAAGGGGAGGGGAATTTCTGAAGTTGACGACCAGAGCTCGCCTCTAGTTTCGGGAAATATCATACTCCCCAATGTACTAGCAGATGTTTGCAAGATGGACATTGCCATCATTTTCGCCTTCTACGATCGGCAGAGGAAAACTTGACCACGATAATCCGTTATTCTATTTGTATAGATCGACAACAAACACAACAACAATAACTTATTAAAATAGTATGATACCATTTAATTTTAGCTTGTGATCCGATCATAATGACATTATTACTGTATAGTTCGCAATCAAAAATCGATTTTTTAATGAAAAGTATCAATATAATTTAAAACCTTGCGACGGTAATAATTTCAATCAATGCAATTATGTTGAAAATTAAACAAACTAAACAATCAACTTTTTTATTCTTGAACGTACAATTTTTTTAAAGAACACAAAAAATTAATTAAATAAAGTGCAAATGAGATCAAATTATTATAATATAATCATCATCAACAAAACTAAAAACGGAAACTCAAGAAATTTATCCGAATTATGACATACTTACTGAAATAAAATTCACAGCATAAGGGTTGAACAATATAGGGGTTAATTAAAATTTGGTTAAAACATAACGAAAAATATATCAGAATGGCATGCAACTTAGAGTGAATATACAAATTGCTGAATGAGCGTTTACTAAACATTGAATTCTCAATCTAGTAAAGGTGATGGAACAAGGCGCCTGGCTACCTGCTCACAGTGTAACACTAAACATACATTGAGTTCACGAGTTCAAAACCTCACTCCAGACTAGGAAACAAACATTTAAAACAGTAAATGTTTACGGAATAAATATACCTTAAATCAGAAAACACGTAAAGGTTTACACAAAACTAGATATCACTACAAGTGTAAATAAAGTTAAAGCAAATACTTCATCCATCCGCATTCCAGAGCAAGAAGGATTTCCATCAAAACAAACAACAACAGAGCAAAAGGGCTCTAATACATAAAATCCATACACTCACACAATGACACATTACATGTGCTACTGCTAGTGGAAACGGGTCAAGTAAAGAAATGCACATAATCTGATATCTCTCATCGTAGTTAATTCCAGGGGGAGTATTTTTATTCCGGGAGATATTCTGGATTTATAGTCGTTTTCCAACATAGTTTCACATAGCAATAATGTAAAAAATATTAATATTAATAGAATGCAAAATATACATGTGGTTATTTTTGGGGAGCCGTGTTGGTTTTTGGCGGCAGGCCTGAGCCCCACCCCCTGCACAAAGCAGACCCAGTCGCCCGGCCAGGCATCGGGATCAATATTCCCACCCTGCTTCGCACACACCTCTACCACTCTTATCCATGCCACATGGCATACAGAAGTAAACAACCCACCTCTACCACTCTTATCCATGCCACATGGCATACAGAAGTAAACAACACACCTCTACCACTCTTATCCATGCCACATGGCATAAGAAGTAAACAACACACCTCTATCACTCTTATCCATGCCACATGGCATAAAGAAGTAAACAACACACCTCTACCACTCTTATCCATGCCACATGACATACAGAAGTAAACAACACACCTCTACAACTCTCTTATCCATGCCACATGACATACAGAAGTAAACAACACACCTCTACCACTCTTATCCATGCCACATGACATACAGAAGTAACCAACACACCTTAATCACTCTTATCCATGCCACATGACATAAAGAAGTAAACAACACACCTTAATCACTCATATCCACATGACATACAGAAGTAAACAACACACCTCTACCACTCTTATCCATGCCACATGGCATAAAGAAGTAAACAACACACCTTAATCACTCTTATCCATGCCACATGACATAAAGAAGTAAACAACACACCTCTACCACTCTAATCCATGTCACATGACATACAGAAGTAAACAACACACCTCTACCACTCTTATCCATGCCACATGGCACAAATAAATAAACAACACACCCCTTCCACTCTTATTCATGCCACATTGCATAAACAAGTACATAGTACCTCTTTTTTTTATGGTGCATGGTAAAAGAAAGTATATATTTATTGCAAGTAACGGTCAGCAGTGTAAGCTTATACCTAGTATGCTACAACTTTGCCAGACGATTAAATATTTTCAAATTCTGGCCCATTTCTAGCATTTGAATTGAGATTGCAATTTTCTATTGATGGGGCTTTTAACCTAACCACATTATTCAATTACGTATAGCACATTGCTAAGGCAGAACTACTTTGCACAAATTACTTTGAAACAAGGATTGTCATTTTTTAAGCATTTTTCTACGGAAATTATTTGTATTTTTTTTTTTCTTAAATGGGTTTACTCATATTGAAGATCATAGCACCAATCTAAAATTACAATTTAAAATATTGACTTGTAACTGTATACATAATTAATATACACTGGAACAAGCAAAAATATGCTCCCTAAAATTACACCGCTTCTTGGTAATCAACATATTTTGACCAAAACACATGCCTAATTTATCAACATAAAACTTGTTTACATTTTTATATGTTTATATTTTTACACAAAAAATAGGGCAAATATTTTTTCTCACCAAAATCCTCACATTTCACGGAAGTTGTAAAGAACGTCGGTTTGTTATTTCTTATGCGAGATTTTTGCCCCTGAACGTAGGACGAGTTTTGCGTTTGAGTTTATTTGGTTTTGGGTGCGTCAACCGTTAAGTTATAATGCGCCATGACTCTAGCCTAGGGAGGAAAGACCCGTGCTTGACAGATCTAGCCACAGGAGGAGTGGGGCTAGGGGGGATTTCTCACTATCGATTGTGTCGTCGTTGTCGTCGGGGAGCTCGAAAATGGATCAAGTTTGTCAATTTTTCCTTTTACCATGGTCAACCCAATTGCTTGTCTTTTACTATTAAAGCATCGAAAAAGTAAAATTTTTGGTTTAAAGTGTTAGTGCCCTATAATGTATCTGAGATAAGATTTTTCTAGTTTTAAATCTCAAGAAAATAGTGAGTGATGTTTGTCAGTATAACTCATTTTATTGTTTTGTATTTTAACAAAATAATGTAATATAACGATACTATTTAAGTATTTTTTAGACAAGTAGTTTAAAAATAATATTTTGAATATTTGTACTTTTAATGATCTTTGAAAGAGATGCGTAAAGAACAGTATTCAGCAAAACTAAAAATATATTATAACAAGGTGGAAACAAATAAATAAACAAACAATACATTTGACAAAATTATTTTTAGACAACCGTGTTTTAAACAATAAATTTTCAATAATTTAATTTTTAATCTTTAAAACTTGTTTTTTCTACATTATTTATTTCAACAAAATGTCAAATACAGAAATATTTTAATCTAAAGGTATACAACCACGCCCTTTTCTCCACATTCTCTTAAAACAATAGTTTTGCTGTCGATCTTCATACCGTCTCAATTGTCCTTATAATTCCTTTCCCTCCGCCATAAATCCCGATTAATTTCGTAAGTTTGCGATGAAAGTGGCGAGATCACACTCGTCGCCATCAGCTTTACAGTATTTCACGTGAGCCTCTTAACGTCAACCGAGCTTTTCGATTGCAGAATTTACGAACACTTTTGTTAGTGTGGTGAGATTTGTCGGTGGGATTTCGAAAACATTGCCAGCGGGCGGCGCTCTACTAGCAGGCTGTGGTTTGGCGATAGCCTATCAATAACCAGACCCGCGTTTAGCCAATATTTGTTTTACATCGCGCTGTATGGGTAGGCGACTGGGCTAGGGTCTAGTGGTGTCAGCACTTGCTAAGTGGTCACCGTTCTACCTATTTAGCAAAATGATATTCTATCTAGGGTGTGTTCTAAAGGCCGAAGTTATAGTTAATTATTGTAAAGTTACCATATTGTTTATTCCATTGTGTTTGCACTCATAATGGTAGTTGTAGAATTTATTTCGTTTGTACAACTTTTTTATGGTTTGTCTCAGGAAAGCTCTCGTTATGAGAAATATAACAATTGAATTAATAACTTACAATAGGGTCATTGTTTATAGTTCGTATAGGTGTTTGAGGGAAACCAACATTTTATTAAATTATAAAATTCACATGATTGATATCTAGCTCGCCTGTTTATATTTTACAGTGTGGCAATACAAATCAAGAAAAATAAATAAAGTTGTCAGTTTGTATAACTGAATATATACGTTAAATAAATGAATTTGCAAAATAACTTAAAGAAAAAAATAAATCTTTTAATTTGTATTCAAAGTTTAAAAATTTAAGTGCAGAGAAACTAGCAAATAATTTGAGCGTGTTATAGGATTCACGTTGAGGCATGCCCGTAATTCGAGTATTGCATCTTGTCAGGCCATGCCATATAAGTTATACGTTAAGAAGTTTTTCAGTCATCTCCGAAGGCCATATACATTGTAGACGATAAGCCTAGATCCTAGATGTGTGTGCAAATAGCGTTGTTCCTATCACACGCGACGCGCCCTACAGGCACATCCATCAGGACAAGGCGAACACGTGTGCTAAAAATAAACACTTGATTCATTTCTTTAATATTCATTCCGAGCAATTGTTTTACTGATTTACAATGCAGAACTGAATAGATTATCATAGCTCAGAGTAGTTGAAAGGATTTATGGAACTGTATCATGGTTGATTATTCGGAAAGCTCTTGCAAATAAACACAGCTGTACTTAGAAGTTAATTAAAAGAGGTGAACTCCATCGTGAGTCATGTAAGATTTCTCTATCTGTAAAACTACAAGTTATGGACAAGGTTGGACGAAGCTTTGTCCAACGAAAATGTACGTTAACACGCAATTAATTAACGGCGTTGTTTAAAGAGTAAAAATACATAGTAGAACATGGTAATATAACAGTATAAATTTATAAATTAAATTAAAATCAAGGGAGTACACACAAGTTTGTTGGACTGAAAAGTTTTGAGAAATTCTATTCTGTATATTAAAATTACCTTTAGAATTAAAAAGTGTTGAGAAAGCAAAGTTTTGTAGGTTTGTAGCCAATATTGTAGTCTTTCTATTGCAGAAAATAAAAATAAATTATCTTCATGCAGCTGCTGGCTTACACTGTTGTTACTCAAAACGTCTACACGCTTCAGTATAAGCATATTATTTAAGATTTTTTTTTCTGTTGTAAATTATTATCTACTGTCATGTTTTTTAAGTAAGCGATAATCATGTATTGTTGAAAAAAAATCACCTACAGCTAAACTCATATCACACAAAACTTGGACAAGTAAACTCAGACTACTTACATAAAACTCTTTACAACCATCTTCCAGAATCCATTAAAAACATTTCAAGCTATGACCGTTTCAAACATGAAGTAAAACAAATTTTAATTCTATAAGCCTACTATTATCTTATTGATTACTTAAATGATACACTTACAGAAATTCCTGTTGTCACTTGATATTATTGATTAACTATAATATAATGAAATGAACCTTATTTTATTACTTTCAATAATTATTATTTACAATGTATTACATATTATGACATTTTCTCATTATATTAGTAATTGTAACATTTTTTTTGATTTAGATAAAGGACACATACACTAAAAATTGTGTTGGTGTTAAATAAAATGTACAATTTGTCCTTATAACATTGAAATTGAAATTAAAATTGAAATTGAAAAAAATTAAATTTTAAAACAAACGAGCCGCTCGATAGAACTGAGCAGAGAGTAGACCGAACAGTGCTGTCTTGCAATTAAAATATATTGATCGAGATAGAAGACAAGCCGTGAATAAAATTGGATAATAGATTGCAAAATCGTATTTAGATTTGTAACAAAAAAGTTTATGAAAAAATTAAAAGAAGAATGATAAAGTTAATATCAAAATAGTTAAGTTTCTAAGTTATTTCTTTAATTATGTTGTCGAATTCCAGGTCGACATTTTCGCCCGCTAAAAATAGATGTTTCTTTAAAATGTGGTATAATTTAATTCTTAAGTTCAATATAAATCGCCCAACGAAACAATACATGTCCCTAGACGACCGTACCGCTCCCAGTGGCACCGATAAGAATGCCGGAAGAACGGCCAGTTGGGATCCAAGACAAGCCCGTTAGTATTATCCAGGGGGCAGTGGATTAAAGCTCGAGTAGAGCGCGCGATGTGGCTGACCCAAGTTATGTGCATGTTGCTAGTGAAGAAACTAACAATGAACAACACACAAAGAAAAGATTGCGTTTTATTTTCCAAATTTCTCTCTTTGAGATTTTGTCAAGGATTGTTGGACGTTGTTCTTTCCAAATTCCACTAATGAGTTGAGTTGTATCCGAGAAATGTGTACCTCTCCAAGCAAGAATCCCCTTCTGATATCGCCATGCCAACCCCCTCAAATCCAACACAACATCCGATGGCAAAGGCCTCCAGGCACGGACGACGAACAATTGACAATAAGCCTCTTATAAACCGCATCAAGATGAGGAAATCGTCTATTTTCTTTTCTTTATTAAAAATTCCAACAGAAATATTTCTCAAACAAAAAACACGTGAATGAAATTCGAGATAAGTAAAGTCGCCTGTTTTTCTCGCAGTGTCAGTTTGTCAATAAAAGACGTAATAAAATCTCGGCTTATGCGAGGACTGTCCTCTCTCGCTCCCGTCCTAAACGAGATTGGAGTGTCGTCTAGCAAAGTTCGTCATACGATTTGCACGACTGTTTATGATGGCCCCGCATTCAAGCTATTTATTGCTTTGAGAAGCCTTGCCAGTTAAAACAGCCTAGTCATGTTTAAATAACTATAACTCGCGCCTCGAACTGAACTGAGATAGCGAAAGAGACGTACATACGTAAGCACACTGGAGGAGCACGGGACATAATAAAGTGTTATATATTATGAACCAGTTATGAGAGGTGCTCTGTGTGCTACGTAGACAAAAATGATAAGTCATAAAGTTTGACAACATACAGAGGTAGACACGATGATACGAATAACGCTCATCACGGTAGTAGATAGAACAAGGGTTTCCAAAGTTAGATGAAATAACTTACGTGGTTGTGATCACGGTAGTAGATAGAACAAGGGTTTCCAAAGTTAGATAAAATAACTTACGTGGTTGTGATCACGTTAGTAGATAGAACAAGGGTTTCCAAAGTTAGATAAAATAACTTACGTGGTTGTGATAGCGATATGAACTCTACATTTAACATCATTTACTATCAACATGCGGGAAAAGTGATAACCAATACAGTCGGAAGACAAATATAGTATAGGACACAAATAATTATATACCAGCTCCAACGAAAGAATGCAGATATGCTCTGTAGTGGTGTGGGTAGTATGAATGCGCAGATAAAGGAATCTCACCTTTGTGCATGAAAGAGAAATGTCTTTTACCAACACAAGTAAATATTATCTGTGTAAGATCACAGAGTTCCTCCGTGTGCTAGATCCACGCTGAGCTAGCGTGAATAGAGTTGTTTTGGGAAAACAATTTCGAGCTATCTGCATTCTTTCGTTGGAACCACTATAGTATAGAACATGAGGCAAACAGTTAAGTCGCAAACCATTATAATGGCACGAAATAATGAAAGAATGCATTATATTAATAACGCTTTCAAATTATAGCATTGATTTAACATAGATTAAACTGCGATTAGGACAGAAAATATTTTCTATAGTAGACTTTAACATAAGTCGGTCCGAACCAATTATTTCGTCCCTGACGTTATCGACTCGCGAAGAATACCCAACCAGCGACCGGTCAATGGAGTCGAAGCCACGATCCTGGGCGACGCCAGCATCCACCATCCAGCATCGACAAGGCAAATTCTAAAACTAGGAAGCTTCGCAAACGCTTTTTCAGTCGCGTTGTTTTATGAGCGTAATTTTTTAAAAACGAAAAAAGCGTAAAATAGAGGTTTTCATGAGAAATAATTTTTCGATTGCGCTCAAATTTCACACGAATATATAAATTCATGTAAGTACGGTTCTGTGAAAAAATCATAACAATCGGATAAAGCATGTAGGTGTTATAAGCCGAAGAAATTTTGAAAATCGAAAAAGAATCGTAAAATTGCGATTTTCATGAGAAATAATCTTTTGATTACGCTAAAAAACGTGGCAGTTCTAAGTTCAGAGATTTCGAAGGCCTCCATTAAATTTCATCGCAATCGGAGTATCGGTTTAGCCGGAATCGTGTTAACAGACAGACAAAAATACAAAATTAAAAAAATAAAATAAAATAAAAAACATTCCGTTTTTTTTCTCCAGTGTAGTGAAATGGAATCTTTGCTTCGCTCGCTACGCTCATCCAGAAATTATTATGTGCTTCGTTGCTTGCGACAACTCCAAAATCACTGTTTCATACATAAGCTTTAAATCATATGGATCGATTAACAAAGTCTAAATCAGAAGTTAATAGAATTCTATCTAAGAGAGAATCGACCTCGGGACCTTCTGCAGTGAAAGAAGGGATATTAACCACAAGATAAACTATAGCCATATAAAATAAAACATTAATTTAATTAAATATACAATTTTACTTTTTACTTTTTATTTTCAAATTATCATTGTGTGCCTTTAATTAAACCGCAATACGCAACAACACTTTTTTTAAACTTGTTAGTTTCTGAAATAAGGGTGCTGAACCCAGAATGCTTCAAAATGCCGTCGTGTCTAGCTTTAGACATATACAGCTCAGAGCGCCCTAACCATAAATCAAAAGTGTGGCTTGCATGATGGGATCGAGTTATATTACGTGACACGATAGGGGATGAAAGAGAGATTAACATAAACAAACTGGAGGAATGCGGGTGGTCAATCACTTTCTAAGGCCAAACAAGGCTGACCATAAAAACTAAAAACAAACATAAAAACTGGCCTCTAACATGCTTGAGTGAAACTAAGAAGGAAGACTGGAATAACCATTTCTTCTAAATAAACACATACGAAATATTGAGTCACCTAAAGTATAAATGGGCATCTCCGTTAAACTTCGAACTTGCAAAAATAGTTGTTAAACGTTGAAATTACCCAGATATAAACTTAATAGATTTGCTGCGCAATTGCCATGGGGATGAATTAGACAGAAGGTATAATAATGTTTTGATTCGCGCTATTTTGTGTTGTTGATTTCCAATATCAGCGTCTATGCAAATTGTTACTATTATTGCAGTGAGTTACATTAGTACATGTTATTACATGTAAACACTAACCTTAGGCTGAAATCGATCTGAAACGTCACTTATCCAGAACCCTAGAGTGCCTAGCATATTAAATTGCACAGGTAACTATAATAATTTGAATTTAATTCAACGGTCACTAATACCGGTAACAATAATGGTCCACATGCGTGGATTGTCACTAAATCTGTACACAAGTTTAAATCACAATAATTATTTATATAGCTCAAGCTAACATGTCAGATGCCAGACGGGTTCACTCATCAAACATTATGGCTGGAGCCGGTGTAATATGAAATATCTATACCCTCCTACACAAATGTAACCCCCTAACCTAACCGATTTCCTCGCAACATGCGAAGCGTAATAATGACTGGCTATGAGTCCGGTCTAGAGGAGAGATTATGCACGGAACACCACACTAAAAAATACTGTCAAGATTCATTGATAAACTATCATAATTGATAGTAACATCATTGAGCACTCAATGGTGATATTAAGAACATTTCAATAACTGTTGTAGGGGTGGGTAAAACGTGGTGGGATGGGTCACAAAACTTTTTATAAAAAATGTTAAGGGGCTTTGATGAGCCTCAAACATAAAAATCAATTTGATTTTAAGGAGCGGTTTAAATAATTATAATTGGATGAGCGAAGCGAAGACTTCAATTTCACTGACCCCCAAAAAATTTAGCTCGGGTGTTTTTTTTTGTTTGTTTTTTGTTTGTTTTTTTGTCTGTTTGTTAACTCTCTACCAGGCAAACGGCATATCCGATCTTGATGAAAATTTGACAGGACCTTCGAAATCTCTTAACTTAGAGGTGTATTGTTTTTGGGTACAATCGAAGAAATATTTCTCATGAATATCGTACTTTTACGATTTTTTTCGATTTTTAGTGCGATATTTTCGTGACATTTGGGTTAATTCTGACCAAACGGGTGGGGCTACAACGTTCATATTATACATGGACATTAGGTTATGGTGATGTAGTACCTTTTGAAAGAAAAAGTTGAAAAAGTTAGCCAGAATCTATAGAAATAAAACTTTTAATATAAGTTTTTGATTTTTTGTACGATATTTTCGTGCCATTTGGGCCAATTCTGACCAAACACGTGGGGCTACAACGTTCATATTATACATGGACATTAAGGTTATGGTGATGTAGTACCTTTTAAAAGAAAAATTTTTAATTAGTTAGCCAAAATCTATAGAAATAAAGCTTTTAATATAAGTTTTTTAGGGAAAATAATACCAATTGACAGGTAACAAAAGAAACTTGACAACAATCAGCTACAATGCGTAGGCAGCAAAACAAAGAACTTGCAAAAGTAAAGATATCCCATGCAAACTAAACATTTTTAAAAGCTCATCCATCAACGCGGCGGGACTTTAGCGTTTTCCTAGTGTATAAAATTCAAAACAAGAAACAGAAAAATATATTTAAGTATTGTCTATTACCCCACCAAAAGTTATGTTATCAACCGCAAAAGTAATATTTTTTGCGAACACCTCATCAATAGATACAAAAATAAAAAACTAACGTCAAGTTCAAACTATATGAAGTATTTATAATAAACTGAACTGACACGTCTTTAGCTGAAACTGGCCTGTAGGTAGGCACTAAACCAGGTCTACTGCAGAAAGATAATTGGCTGACGTCAGCAGGCCAGCTGTGATGAAAGATGATCATGAGACTTGGCAACGCAGCGAGGAGATTAAGGTGAGACTGGGTTTCAGCAAGGCGTTTCTTTGCTTTCATGAACTTTTCTTTGTCAGTTTTTAACAATTTGTATTCATTGTCTACTCGGAATTGATTATCGCCAAGTCTTTGTAATATTTGATGGATTCTGTGGGCTAGATTTTTTGTTATTAAACGACTGACCATTATTTTCCTCACACCTCGGCTCAAATATTGGAACACGCTTATTGAAGACAACAATATTCTCTGAAAATAATATATTTCAGACCACTTTAAACTAAATATGTTTCTAAACTAGTATACTAGGAAAGAATATTCGGCATCAAGCCGACAGCTGCACAGCCCTGTAAATTAGATTCGATAACAAACAAAATTGAAATACGTGATAGGTGATTAATACAATATTTTGCGCAACACGCGCAATATAAACTGGCAGCTTGGTTTACATATTTAGCATACGTGACTGTCAGGTTTGCGTCAATATGTGTTTGGTTTTGCACGATGCCAGGCAGTGTTGACAAAATTTTACCAATCCCAATGAGTATTAAATGCAATAATATACTACGATAAAACCAAATGTGGTAAATCTACATAAAATATATTTCACGATTGTAGGGAAATGTCATGTAACATATTTTTTATTTATTTATTTATTTATTTATTTATTTATTTATTTATTTAACGTCTATCCTATTCAGTTATAAAAACTGATTTACAAAGGAGGACAACTAAATAAAACTACAATAAACTACATTAAGTACATATTTGAAATATTAGCATTACAACAACAATGCATTAAACACAACAATTTTGTTAACAAATAAAAATGATATAAAATGTATTTAATTAATAAATCAAATATAAAAAAGGGTAAGGAATGAAAAGAAAAGGAAAAAAAGGAAAAAATGAAAATAGGAAGAAAAAAAGAAAAATAGAAAGAGAAAAGAAAAGAAAAAAAACATTAAAAAAGAAAAACAAAAAGAAAAGTTATTGTATGGCTAAAATTATTAATTCTTGGTTAAACGTATATCCTATCCAGTTTATAAATACTGATCTAATTAATTTTATCGGTTAATAAGATACAAGTTATCTCTTAATTTTATAAATCGCATTATTATCACCAAATAAAGTATATTTCTTCAGATAATGAGTGGCCTTACATATAACCTAACCTGTGACTCTGTGTGAGTGAACATTGATACAAGTGTGGTTCGCAAAGAGACGACGTTTATACTCTGGTCGGGGGGTCTATATACTCAAGTTGTCGCTCTGATCGACAGTTAGAGTGACAAACTTGTAACAAGAGAGCTGCCACCTCGAATTGTTGTCATACCAAAATAAATAGTAATTACTAACCTACGATGTATACAGTTGTGTATTACATTACATGAACATTTGCAGCAGGCTTTAAAAGTACCTACAAATTTATATTAAGTGCAAACAACGCTAATTAATAGTGAATGGCATTATTTCCTCCTTCCATATTTTCCTTCTTACTCACGTTGGCAATCCACAACGTTAGTGGCGGGAAATCAAATACGGAGGGATAAAAGCCATTTTTGAAAAAGAGTTATTTGCTCTAACCCTCTCCCTTGCATAGCGCAGCATCCGAGGCAACACATGACTTTACTACGCTTTAGTACACTATGCATGGGAGAGAGTTCAAAGATAACTTTTTACACTTTTAAAGTCTTCTGCCAGAGTCAATGTACTTTTAATGTAATACCCAACTGTATACAGCTATTTACTTTATGATAAAAATTCGATGTGGCAGTTCTCTCTTGCTACAAGTTATCTCTCTCACTGTCGATCACAACTTGAGTAAATAGACCCCCCGGGGCCCATTTACCATCTGAAAAGACAGTTGTCTATCGACAGCGACAACTTTGTAAATAGAAAAGTCATGCTTAGAGCGGTAGTCTTGACATTTCTGCGTGGCGTGACTTAAATGTTAGCCCTGTGGTTCTTTTAAGTAGTTGTTACTATCGTTGGACAAGTTATCAAAAGCGTTATTGTATTTACAAAGTTGTCGCTCGAGTTAGTATATAGATCCTCAGGACTAAAGAAACCAATATGCAACAGCCAATGAGAGAATGGGTAAGAATCCAACACGACTACCTTCGAATTCAATTAATTACCTTTTTATAGTATAGTATGGGTTCGATTCGAGTATCCGTCGCAGCAAATCTGTGTAAATATAACTAGGAAGTTTTCAGGCGCATTGTTGGATGAGCGTATTTTTTAGAAAAAAAGCGTAAAATTGTGATTTTCATGAGAAATAATTTTTGATTGCGCTCAAATTTCACACGAATATATTAATTCATAAAATTAAGGTTCTGTGAAAAAATCATTACAATCGGATAAAGCATGTAAGTGTTATAAGTCGATGAAATTTTTTTTAAATCGAAAAGATCGTAAAATTGCGAATCTCATGAGAAATAATTTTTTGATTGCGCTCAAAAACGTGGCAGTTCTAAGCTCAGAGATTTTGAAGGCCTCCATAAAATTTCATCGCAATTGGAGTATTGGTTTAGCCTGAATCGTGTTAACAGACACTCAAAAATACAAACATAAAAAAGAAAAACATTCCCGATTTTTTTCACCAGTGTAGTGAAATGGAATCTTCACTTCGCTCGCTACGCTCATCACATTTTTATTTATATTCATTTGAGTATAGACGTTTTTGACTCCGTATTTAAGAACTATTTTATATGTCTAAAATATCCCCATTGTTTGTAAATAATAATTGTTACTAACGTACAATATTATACCCCATGAGTTTGGCTGGTGTTTGGTGGTGTATGATTTATTTGCCCGTAGTTGAGATACTGTTAGTAGTTTGGACAATGGCTGATAATTAAGTGGATGTTTGACTTTCAAATCAATCTCCCGTGTCAGGCCGGTTATGTGCGAGCGTACGCACACAACGGCGTTTGTTCAAACAGATAAGAATGCGAAGTTGAGTGTATGTAGTGATGGTGCGTTGACGTACTACGTCATCAAGTAGTCACTTTATGACTGCTACACGCGATTTAGAATTACCCGTGAATACTTGAACGCATTCAACTAACGACAGGCGGTTTATATACGTTTAGGCTCACATTACGTTACAACGTAGTGTACATAAGAACGGATAGAGTTGGCTAAGCACTAACACACGAGATTCTCATTCGGGAGTTCGTCAGTTCGATCCCAGCCACCGACAATCCTCACAGTTAGCTCGGGAAAAAGTCAAGGTTGTGATTAAGATATTTATATTAAGATACTTCCAAACTGACCATGGAAACTAGCTAACAATACTGTCAAGTGGTAATCCAGTAAAAGTAAATCACCCTACATAGATAAAACCTAAAAAAAGTTGTATAGAAGAATTCAACGGAGATGTGAATGAGTAAGAAGGAGTAAAATATGAGTGTGAATATAAGACGAGTGTGTGCATAAGTGATAAGAAAGGTGGGATCTCAGTTAAATGATTCCTGGATGCGCTTGTTTGTGGTGTGACCATGGAGTTGGATGATACTAGTTATAACTCCATGGTGTGACGACTCGCATTGGAGTCAGACTCTTTCTTGACAATAGCCCGCCTACCTTTCAAATTCAATTTTGAATGTTTCGAGATGTTTTGAAAAAATGCACTTTGAACGAATAATATGTTTTATACTTGGGACTCGATTGTGTAGTATGACCGTAGTACGGAGTGGAAGGTACCAGAAGTCGAACCAGGAAACAACCGTTACTCGCACACTAACACTGTGCCACGTCGCTGTTGTTTAAATGTGAAAAATGAAACCATAAGAATATAGATCGGATTTTTTGTTTGTGTATCACATGGTAATCTAGATCCCAAACAATGTAAAATGTAAAATAAGGGCCATAAATACCAACCATTTGGTATAAATGAGATACTTTTTTGATATCGCCTATTATATTTCGATCCACAAGTTCCAATACACAAAGAAGTTATGGAAAGAATGAGGCCATATTCATGTTGTTATAGACTCGCGTGCTTGGTACTCGTTTAAAATCGTAATCAAGTTAAAGGATTTCCCAGATTATTTTCTATTATCATACTATAACGATGACGACAGCCTTACCGCAAGTGTGAGTGTTTTCTGGTTAAAACGAAGGATCAAAACGAATAGGCAATATTTAAGAAAGCAGATAATAATACACAAAAAGTGATAACAAACGAAATATAAAACGATTTCAATTTGAAGCGTGGAAAAAGAAAAATATATAAAATGCTCCCAATATTCGGAACCTTCTTTGAAGCCTTACAAGACGAAAATCGTTTGATAGTCCGTCTTCGAAATCAATTGCGATTTTCTCAACCCAATCCCGGCCCTGATAGTTCTTTCAGATAAGCTTACGAGTGGTTGACTAGCGAGGATTTGACCACTGACTTGTAAAGATACGATGATTGGCCGACTCTTTGTAGTTGTGATATCAAACGTGGAGGCAAAGCTAATCCCTGCACGTACATCGCTCGCGCTTATTGCCCTGTGAGTGTTAGGTCGGCACGCCCGCGAGAGCGCCTAACTGTGCCGCACCGATCAGGGTGCACCGCCTACAGCTACGGGGGAGAATGTTTATATGCTCCGACAATCAGGGAGGAAATTCAGAGAGATTTTTCACGAGAAGAATACATGAGTGAATTTATTTTACGTTTTTCAATAGAGGCTTATTTTTTATTGAGAATTTTAGAGAAGAAAAAGATGTAGGATCAACATTCAATGCTCTATATTGAAATTTAAATAACGAGAAAAAATAAGATAATCTTAAATTGAATTATGTTCAGTGATGTTACAACAAAGTAACTCAGCTCCAGAAATACATTACAGTTAGTTTGATGGACAATTGTTTTTGTGCATGTTTATACGACACTCAACTTAAAATAGCAATCAAACAAATGTAATTTTGTTGTTGTTGCATAAGTTATCACCTCCTTTAATTCTACACACAATTGTTTTCTTTATGTAATGTATTTTTAATAATTAATTGCATGTATTAGTTTTAGTATGAGAGGTGCTGACATAAATGTGATTTGGGCTATGCCTCTTTTAGCACATAACATCAATGTGTAAAACAAAATAAATAAAATAAATAACATTATTCGAAATGTCGGTGGTAGGTGATGTGCTTATTTGACAATTTTCTTAAATCAATTTCTATCTTGTGAACTTTAATTCGATTTATAAATTCGGTATTTTTTTGTTATTTTAAGACAAGTAAAATGACGTGGGTATAGATGTGCTGAACATAAATCAAGAAAATCGAGTATCGTAGCAGTGTTTTGATGAATCATCAAACATAATTGGTGTAATATACTCAGGATATTATTCTTCATATAATGCGGATAGTTCTTGTTAGTGCATGTGTAGTTTATGTTCATATACACGGTTGTACAGCCGAACCGAAAGTGTTTGTTATTTCAATAGTTCTAGTTCACAAGGTGTAAACCAATATTCCGCTCTTTTGTGCGCAGTTAGTGGCCAACCTACTGATTGGTAGAATTATCAAAAACATCAGTACAAAAAAAATGTGTTTAGAATTAACAACAAACTAACATATTTATTTAAAGATTCATATTCAGTTATAAAAACGGATTTAAAAAAAATGTTTGTCTTCTAACTACAAAAGTCCTGTGACCTGACGCTTAGAGAATGTGGACTTGTTTTGTATGTCAGTTAATTGTACAGTAATCCAAGTTACCATAAGTGTTGTGTGCTATAGCTAATGGTTTTCTGGTGTATATTGGTGTATTTAATGCCGTCAAGTATTCGGTTTGTGCTAGAAAAGCAATATCGCCATGCGCGTCAGATGATTACGTGGATTTTCGTATCAACTGGAGTCTACAATATTGGAATATATACAAAGAAAGCGTTGCGTTCGCCTATAGACACAGTAAATTGAGCGCAACTCTTTTGATACCAAATCAACATATTACATCGAGCGTCCTCGTTCTCAGACCCCCTTTTCTCTCCCTCCCCCCCCATCCCACCCCCTGACTCCATCCGGCATTGCCCACCCGCAGTAAACATTCAAAACACAAGGAACTTTTCTATCGAGAAGGCGCCTTCTTCTATTCCTTAGAACTTTCGAACAACCCCTCACGTCTCGATCACTGGACATGACCCACACGCACACGCACACGCACAAAACTTTCTTCATCGTTTGCTGATGTAGACATTCTACGCTCATAAAAACTTGGTCTTATGCATAGCCCTTGTTATACTGCTGATGTTAAGTGTTGAAACGCTGTGTCAAAATTCTTCCAATATAATGAAAAAACTTTCATATAAAAATCGCGATTTATTTATTTTTGTGCTAGAGTACGTAACATTTTAAGTCGAGTGGATTATTTGGTGGCCTCCCCGATCGTCAAAAAGTGTACCCGTCTTTCGGGTAAAAATAAAAATTGCGGATGGTGGAGGTGCCGGTCCAGACTTAACATTGCGAAAGATTACAAAGATTGAGATATTTTTTGGGTGTTTGTGTACCTGACATTTTGGGTTTGGTCGAGTATTTGTAGGACATCCCGATTGTCAAAAAGGGTACCCGATTTACGGTTAAAAAATAAAAGTTTGAAATGGTGGAGGTGCCGGTCCAGACCTAACTTTAAAATCAAGATCACATGGCTGCATGTTGGAGGGGGCGGTCCAGATTGGACACAACTCTATGTAATTAGAATTGGGATTCCATGACATTAGCAATAATATAATTTCAATATTTCTGGGGGGAAATTGAATTTTTAAACATATTTTAAAACATTTTTTCAAAAGGGACATGCAATATTTAATCAAAATATCGCAAATTTAAACGACACAAATCTAAACCTTTACAGATGATGGGTCGTCCAGGCTTGGCCTTGGTTTTTACTCATAAAGTTCGTTGCTAGTTCGTTTCATGTTCGGTTCGAAACTTTATTGAAGTTCGAAGTTCGAATAGAAGTAAAACATTTAGGTTCGCACAATCATAGTATTCACATACACCTTAATAAAGAATTTTAGAATTTCCGAAGAAATTGGAAAAATCTTGATCAAATTATTATGTAAACTATATCTTATTATAATTTAATCAAATGGATTTGATCTCTAGACTCCAGTTAGCCTATTGAGGGTGTTGAGATCGAACATCTAATCAACATGTCAAGAGATACAAATGCAATTTTTTTAAGTTTCGTCAGTAGATTTATGAATTTTAGCATGCTCCCTTTTCTATCACGTATTTCGACCATACTTCAGAGATTGATCGATACAAACGCAGCAGATGTATGGAACGTTATATCACAAGTTACTACGACTAATCACTGTAAATAGTTGAAAGGTCATCATAAATCTTATAACTTGGAATGAGTTATGTTATGAAGAATAATGTGTTATTCAGTATTTATCTTTGATGTTTGTGTTTGGTGGAGACAACCAAACCAATGGTTCCCTAATGTATAAACACCCATGCTCACCCACAAGTAGTACCGGGCAAAAAGTTCATCCATATACAGAAGAGCACTTAAGATTCTAGCATGCATGTAATTAAAACAGCGACTGTGCACTCAATGTCAAGCTTAAGTTCTCAAAGAAGTATGACGAAAACCAAAGCTCTTCAATCACTAAAAATTGGTCCTAAACTAGAACGATCTCAAAAGAGTACAACCAATCGTATGATAAATAGGCGTATACCTGGGTTTCCGTGAGTTAAGGTATTATGATAACCATCTTTAAATAATAAATTTTACATGTTTTAGATAGATAAGTCTCTACTACTGCATACTTTGACCTTGATGCTTTCTCATAAAATAATTCGTTCACTTTAATCACTTGTTGTTTTGTTCTATTGAAAGTTATTTGTTAAGATTTAAGTGTTGGTGTAATTTATTGCCATTTTGATAATGATAACTGTCATTTTATCACAACGTCAGCAGAAAAATAAACACGTGGTCTACCTTAAAGAAAAAATAGTTTAAATATTTAAGGATGGCGCCACTCATAGTAAGCAAGTCTTCATTTAGCTAAAATCAGCTATTGTAGTACAACAAAAATCATCCATATCATAAAGTATGCCTATAAGTAGACCATAGAAGATAGCAGGTAGGGCCTTATGGAGAATCCAATCATCTTTTTACTAGTTTACACTTCGAGATACTTTTTCTTAGAATTAGTGACACTAGTACAATTTACCACTGTTCGTAGTAGGTTGTTAAATTCTCTAATGCCAATATAAAAAATAGATTAATTAGTACCATGTTTCTCATGTTAGTATTCTCCCTATCTCTATACTGAAATATGAAAGATAAAAATATACACATCAACTGTGCATAAGTGAAATATATCAATGGGAAATATATCAAAACGTAAAATACTACTTTGATTACATATTATTAATAATACAAAATACGTCTACACAATTTGATCCATGTTAAAAGTTTACTTATATTAATAAATAACTGTATTTTTACAATCTCTTTCGGTGAATAAATTGGCTTAACTTAAAATACATAGCAATATAAGGAGAGGCTGTATTATGTTAGTTGCGAACTCTACTTTAGCCTCTGGTTTATGTCTGAAATACCAAAATGTACACACCTCAGTGAATGGATGGTCGACTTTTGCTTGCGTCCGACTGTACTTTGGCTTCTGCTTAGGGTCTTAGATAACAAGGCTTGATCTAAGTGTAGTGTCGGACAAGGAAGGACACACCCTCTTCCTGCGGTGTGTATCGCCTGAGCTCTGAGCGAGGTAGGGGGGGGGGGGAGTGGGTTCGTGCCGAGCACTACATTAAACACCTCCAACCATCTTCATTTAGAAAAGAATGCCTCAGATTGAGACATGGAAGATAAATGAATGAAATGTCTGAGAGTCGTTCATTTCACGAGTTTCGATTATCTCGATCCGTCAATAACGATACTAGCGCGTGACGTCACTGGTTTGGTGGAGGCGCCGGGTCCGCTTGGCTCGGCGGGCCAAGCTATGCACAATAGACGGCTGAGGGATGGTTCTCCGATGTCCGGTTAAGGGTTAATGAGACGTTAAACGTGGCAATATCAATCTCAACACACAACACCAACACGCATTTTTAGTGTTTTGTGTTGGCTCGATTTAAGTTTTTATTCGGTGAATATTTTGTCCATAAAATTTATTTTTGTAAAACGTAACATTAATTTTTCATACTCGACTTTAAAAGGTGGTTTATATGAATAGTGTGCGCCAGAAAAATAATACAAAATTAAGGTACTTACAACGATATACTAGTGGTTGAAAAATGGAAACAGGAAAAATATTATTGATAACAATTAGATAGAAAAAACTTGTTATTTTAGGATAATAAAATAAATTACTAAAGTTCATAAGCGTTTAATTAAACATCCGTATATTGTACAGTTAAGGTTATTAATATTTATCATTACATTTAAAGTGGAATTATTTTAGTAGAACATTATTTTTGGGTTCTGGCTTCAATACAAGGTAAATAATTGAATTAACAAAACAAAATTAAATCTTATTGTAAGCGAGTTATTAAATTTACCTTGTACTGAAGCTAGAACCCAAAAATAATGTTCTACTAAAAATATCATAAATAGTAAGTGAATCCGATTTACTTGTAATAAAAATAAGAAATGACCAAAAATTGCTGGCAATTTTGCTTTAGTACGTTTGGTTCGTCATTTTGCTTTTCTCTCTCGTTCTTTTATTACCTTTTGATGTTTTTGTCAAGCAAGTGTTTTCGACTTCGTTACAATTTAAAATGGTCATTTAAAGCTCTTTTTGAAGAGAAAACACCTCCCAAAGGAAACTACTTTGTAAATCACGTTTAGCCATCGTAAGTCGATAGAGAATCCTCCTAGCGCCTGCTGGTAGTTCAAATGCGTCCCATTTAACTCGTCTGATCCTAATTAAAAGCCGAATCAACCAACCACCAGCTGTTGTGCTCGCGGCCACGCGATGACCCTGGTCACGTGATGCGGACAGAATACTCCCCCGAGGACGTGGCACGTCAAGGAGACGCGCCTCGTTAGATCGAGACAATACATTCATTGAGTTCGAATAAAAAGTAATGTTTCTTTGAGGTCTACATTGAAGTGACACGCTTGCAACGTGCATAATATGATTTACATGTGTATAGGCTTGTAGTGGTATCTTTAAGACCTAACAGAAGCACGCTGTGATAGGAAAATGCATCTTCTTGAAATCTGAAAAGGTGTATTTTTACATAACTCTCAAAATAGGAAATTGTGGAGCTGGAAACATGACCAGTTGGCAATGCCAACTGTCGAGAAAATTAAATAATAATTTAAAGTATTTTACCTGCCGATTGGGCAGGAAGGCTAATACAGGGCACGTGGCCCTATGTAATAACAGGGAAAATAAAAATAAAAGCAACAAATTGTGTTTACGGGCTTTTTATCAATACCGAAATCTTAATCTTTCAACTTATTTCAAAACTTTTTGTCAGATGCTTCGATGATGGAATTGTCGATAGTTATATTGTATACAAGATTATTGCTGGTATTGGCGATATCATCGATTACATTTATTTGCATGCATTGATAAGATATAACTAGTTTTCTAAAAGCAATATTTAAATGAATAGGATAGTAAACGAATGAGTTTTTTTCATCTTTACGTGCCAAGTAAAAACAGGTGTATAAACAAATACATTGCAGTCACCCCTCGAAAGTATTTGGTATAACCTATCTCTCCTGACATCAGTAGATAACACTCTTGAAGTGTGAATGGTCAATGAAAAATCAATTGTGTGTGTATGTTAATCAACGAATATTATATGCAACTCACATGCCTTGACTTATGAAAACGCTGTCGCACTATGACATTCTGTTGATTGCTAGATTAAACAAATTATTATAATGGCTTATGTGTTATGTGCAGTATTGTGGTCACGAATAAAGGGCTAACTACGTCGAACAAAATAGTTTTAATTAGCTACTCAAAGCATTCGTTTGCGTTGATTGTGGCTCTAATAATTGGCATGATACAATGGATATGTAAAACGCTTTGTTATTTAAAGTGGTATTCATTAATTAATGTGAAACACGTGTGTAAATGGTAGTCGAGAATGGACTAAAACACGTGTGGTATTTTCAAACCTGGCATGGCATCAAACCAACTTTAATTGTACGTGCAAGATGTTAGATTCTGTTCTTATCCAGTCTTCAAGAGTAGTATTACATGGCAAAGATTAATTAATTCGAATGACATCAATAATAGCTCAAATAGTCGCATAATCGAAGATAACAATCATTTTAGATGATTGGGTACCAGGGTCCAGATATCAGCAAAGTATTGCTAAGGGAGCGAAGCTCCCATATAAGCATCACTTTTCTGTCCGTCTGTTCGTCCGTCTGTGCGTGTGTCATCTCCCACGTTAAAACAACCAGGAGGTTCGATTGACATGAGGATTTTTGTTGGCATTGACCTTCATCAATTGAAGATACAACGTGTTTGTGGTGGTCATGGTGATACGGGGAGAGTGACTAGCCCCCTAGAAATTTTTAAATTTCAAAACCCGGCACCTACACCACTGCTCGCGCAAACTAACAACAAACCTATTTTTAGTGATAAGCCCACCCGGCGCTGCCACCAAAATGATCAACGCAAGCACGGCTAATTATTTTATTGTTTATTCTTCTTCGATGATCTGCTGGTTAAGTTCGCTCTTTTCAGTAATCTTCTACCCATGACAATAATATATTATAAATAAAGGACAATGCAATCATTTTGTTATGTACCCTATAACACCACATCTCCTCCTAAAACTATTTTCCCTGTGGATCCTTATAGTTTCATAGGTGATGATTCCGCCTAACGAGCAAATACATTTCTTGGCTCATTTTTAAAAAATGTTATTGATTTATTGTTACAATAGTTCAGACAAAATTTCGATTTTTTTTTCGTCAAAAAATTTCAAACTAGTACCATTTAACTGAATTTGGAAACATCCAAGAAGATTCTATAAGAACGCATGGCCAGCACGGCTCGAGCGAGCACAAACCGTGATCAGTAATCGAACAGAAGTTTAATAAATTTACCCCCCCCCCCCTCCCGTCTTCCACCCATTATTCTTCACGGTTGCTTTAAAGCGAATACTTTAGACTGATTAGCTGGAAACGGTATCTAAAATAGTAAACTGTATTGGAAGTTGGAACCTCATTACAAATATTTATTCTACAAATGTGTGAAATATCACCACTAAGTTGTTCGAGGTACCCTTGCTATAAGATAAGTTTGAAATAAGGTGGGTATAAATTTGTAACAAATCGACTCGAGGCATGCCTCAAGTTAAGGGATGTTTTGAGAAATCTGCGAGAGTACAAAGTATTCGTGACTGAAGCAGTACGTATGCATGTGTTGTGTGTTTGGAGACGAGACGAGACAAGCCTCGAGACGGACAGACAGACAGACAGACGGACGTACGGCTCCGTGTTGATGGTCAGCGCTCTCGGCTCCTGCCACACCCTTGCTGCTGCTGCCCGCGCCCTAGCCGCCTAGCGCTGCATGCTTGCTATTGATCGCGGACGGTGCGAGAGAGACAAACTGTGGCGAGCAGCATGATGGAGAGAGAGGTGATCAACACATGGTCCTACTTTCACACATTTATGAAAATTTCCACAAAGAACTGAAATAGGATTTTCTGGAATCTCGGTTTTCATCAAGCAGAAAGGGTTGTCTATAGCCCATATGGTCTCCCTTTACGCATTCTTCTGCTTTTTCACTCGTCTTTTACGTTTGGATTCTTTACAATTCTTGTAGGATGCTTTGTTTTACATGCTTTTGATAAGACTACATTCCATCTCAAATGCATAATATACATTTCTCATTATTACTATATATATTATTTAGCCACTTTTTGATTTGTGGACACAAATATTTTCTGAGTTGACCTCTCGAGGAAATAGTGACGGTAATTGTTATCTACTTGAGAGTATATTCTGTCAAATTTAGTTTTCATTATATTCCAAATTGTATTCTGGCACAATTATGGAAGTGTTTTCCTCAGTTGAATCGAGTCTCGGCCGTATGTTCTCAGAAGTTGGCCTACGTTCTTCAATGAGACTGTTAAAGTTCGCACGGATATTCCATTCCCGCGCTTGTCCCGTACATTGTGAGGGGCACATTTCCGTTTCGGCGTCTTCACTTTAGAGCCCAGAGGCGATACCTGTCGGCCAAGCAACAGTGAACACGACATGTTCAATACAATAATCACATCAACTACATGTTCTCGACAGACACAACTAAGATAACTCTCCTATTGCGACAATCATCTTGCTTCGGAAACTTAGCCGTCAGAATAAAGGAACTACTCTGACAACTTGACTTGTTATTAAGATGATTGAAATGGCACATTAAAGTGGTGTTTTTCAGACGCTTTACAAAAGAGGCTTGTATGAGTCTCACCTCACTCTAAGTCAATTTCGCAACACGTATTGGTAAAATTGTTTTTAATTTATTTGGCGTTATTGTTGTGTATAACAATTAAAAATTAAATTTACAAAATTGCAACGTTGAGTCACAAACACAGACAAAATGCAACGATTAACTTGACCTTACTAACCATCAACATGCAGTGTGTTGTGTTGGTCAAGATGTTCAAGAAATGATCGTATTAGTGTGAATAGCCTAAGTTGGTTGTACTAAATAATGTAGTTAAATTCAAAAAATGAATATTCACTGTTCTACCAGTAAATGATTTATTTTGGTAAACAGATTTTACAGGTATGTTACAAAATAATATTTTGTACTTTTGTATTGACAATTATACCAAACCCCTACATAATTACGTTTTAATAAAAAATCACAATTCGAAAAAGTCGACGCCGTTTCTTGTTGTAAATTTAACTAACAAGAATAAATAATAAATAATAATAAATAATAATAATAAATGTAGAAGAACATCAGTTTATTTCGACTGTTAAATAATGTTGCCAGTGATAGCGCAAAAGTTTGATGTGTCCTTTTAGAGCAAACCTATAATAGAACAGATTAATGAACTGGAAATAAACGAGAAATAGAAATAAATATAAAGAATACTACTTTATGATAATTGTTAATTACTTAGCAGACAGTCGAAGGAATGTGATAACGTTCCGCAATATTGCTTGAATAAAACATTTTTGGTACGAAACAGTGAATAGTAAATTAAACTTTAGATTAGTGAAGGTGTGTTGAATGAAGGTAAGAGATGAAATGTAGACGTCAAGATTTATTAAAATTATTTATCGCACATCTTTACTTGTTAATCTAGTTTTTCAACCTGCTTCCCTTAAAGCGATCGGAGCATATTTTCTGTTTTGCATTTAGTAAACTGCGAGTCCTTTCAGAAAACTTCGTCGCTTAGTTTAGACAATACAAATTGCGCGAGTTCTGTTCCGAGGCAACTTGAGGGAGAGAAATTATTGTTCTGTTCCGAAACAAGTTGTAAACTACTGGGAACAACCTAATGTGTGTTCTGTAACCTGCTACGAGACGTCTCCAGTCTCCTTGCACTAGTCGGCTATCATGGCGGACGTTTAAAAATAACTAAAAAGCTATTGAAAACCAATAGAATGGGTAAATGTATCTCGTGAATCAAGACAATCTTACTTTGTTTGCTTCCTTGTTATTCGTATTACAAATGTTTCTCTTCTGAACTATCTCGCGTTATCTGCAATTTTTTTCTCTTCTTGCAGATGTTCGAAATCCTACGACGCTTTTTTCTTACCCCAAGGTTCTATATTCTTCGTCGTAATATCACACAATGGCAAGCTGACGTTTGCTAGAACTAAAGTGTTTGAGGCAAGTTTTGGGATGGAACAAGAATGTCTTTCTTTATTCGTTTGGTTAAGCTCGTAGCCTACTCCTGTTTAAGCTAGCTAAGGCTCAACTTTCAGTCTCCACTATTGTCTCTGACGCAGGGAACGAGGAGGGGGGCATTCTGCAGGCAGGCAACACCGAGCCTCGCCTCGGAGAAGAGGGGTGGGAAGAGAAGAGTGCTACTACTACCGAGAGTTTGTGCTCTAACTTCATTATGTTTACTAAATACACGGAGGACACGGCAATACGAAACGTTGAGATGGAGTTTCTTATTTGTTGGCGCGAGTTCAATTTGGACTCGTACGGGAGGGAAGCCACAGGGAATCGCAACGAGATTACTTCACAAGGACATCAGCGAATTAAGAAGTTGGAAAAAGGGGTAAGTAGGCTTTATGGAGAAGCGAAAGTTAGGGGCGACAACTGAACATAATTCACTGCGTTCAATGTATAACAAAGCCCTCGAAAATTGCAAATAATGAACTACGACAAAATTATCTCGCCGAGATGAAAATCCATGTCGACAGCAAATTTTATTTTCATTACCCTCTTCCACTTTCCAAAGCCTGACTAGACTTTTACTGCCACTCCCGAGCGACACGCGTGCGCTTTCCTAGCTGGATGTGAACAAATTTCATCGCGACATCGTCATTTTGTCAAAAATATGGAGTGGAGAGAGCTCACGTCGGGCAGTTAGGCAGTTACGGTATGCAGATTCCCCCGGAGCTGCAGGCAGGCTGCCTCGCCGGCCGGCCTGCATGGCCGTCAGTCTTATGCAAATCGCGGCAAACGACGCGGCCCAAACTGTGGAGACGAACACCCCCGAAGACGGGCGCATTAGGTGTGGAAAAATCGGAAACTCGTGCAACGAATACTATCTTTCATTGTATAGCTAGGATCGTATCTCTAGCTCCGCCAACATATTGTTTGCGTGTTAAAGTACTGTGCAACTGTGGTTACGGTGTTAGTGGTGTAGGTGACTGTTTAATAGAATGATCTGTTTTTTATATGTAACGTCACAACAAGATATGAGTAAGTAAGTAGGTTTATTTTATACTCCACAAATTGTATAAATATAGTGGTGGCAGAGGCCAGAGTGCCTAGAATAATAATTTGTGATTGAAATTGAAAAATCTGATACAAAAAACACATTCTAACAATAAACGTCCTAAGGGTGTTGACACTTTATTAGTTAACCCAATATTGAAGCACTGTATGTTTTTTGGAATTTACTTAGGAATTTTTTTAATGTGTTAGATAATATTCTGCTCCCATCAACTAACTACTCATCTTATGCGTGATGCATACGTGTATTAATGTACTAGAGCTATAAAAACTATATAATAATATAATATAATATAACACAATATTTGTGTATCACTAATAGTTAAACGTTACGAATTGTGTTAACAATCTGCTACTAAAAGCTAATGGAACCCTAAATTGTATAGTGTCATTGTTATGTGTGATATATAGACTGACTATAGAACCAATACCCACACCCATACTATAGAATAGACCGTTTATGATTTCCTCCAAACACAATCAAAAAGTAATACTCAAGAAGCGAATTGATCGTAGGTAGGTTTGTACCAACTATGAAGAGAATATGGCTACGCAGTTAGTTTCATTACATTAGTCTCAGCAGTAATCTCCAGCGCCGTCGAAAACAGCTTGGCTTTGCCCTTGCTGACAGGTTTACCATTAATCCCATGTTACGTGAGATAATTCTAATTTGTCTTTGAAAAAGATTTTAATACTAGATTAGTTTGTAAACTCTGTAATGAAGTGTGTTTGCCATGTTTGTTTAAGGGGGGTGAGGGGAAAGGGTAACACTGGGGATAAAGTTTCTCGGCTGCTGATAAATTAATAAGGTTTGAATTGAGGGCAACCTCAACTCTGCTAGATCAGATCATGACGCGTTGTCTTAACCAGGGGTGTCAAAAGTGAAATATGTATACCGTGTTTTAAGGGGTGCCCGACGCGACATGTGCACCTTGACTTAACCAGGGGTGTCAAAAGTGAGATATGTATACCGTGTTTTAAGGGGTGACCAAAGCAAGGTGTGTACCTTATAATAACCAGGGGGTGCTCAGCGCGATATGTGTATCTTGACTTAACCATGGAGTGCCCAGCGCGATATATGTGTACCTTGACTTAACCAGGGGTGACCAAAGCGAGATCTGTGTGACAATTTTCTTAGCCAAGTTGGCCAAACAACGAGGTAACACGCACTATAAACATAGGTTCTTGAAGTGAGGGGCTGCTGTGTTAGTTTTCCCTGTCGTTCGCTTCGAATGTTCTTTTTTATTCTTCACGACATCTTTTAAAGGATTTGATTACAAACTTTTTCTAACTGTTTGCAAATGACAAATATTTAAAACAAACCGGTTTACGCACATCTAATATGATTATTAAAATGTCACATTTTAGTACGGCATTGTTAAAAATTAAAATTTTGTCTTTTCTAAACCCCAGAAACTACAGATTCAGATATTTGAGTAAGGGCAAGTATATGCTCGCCCTAAGATTCCATAAGCCAATTCAGGCCAAATGGGTGACTACACAGAGTAACCGTAGACCAGGGCGCGCAAGAGGCTAAACTATTTCTTCATATTGTCATAAACTGTTGTCTTGTGACTATGGCTCCCAATCACTAAACTCGTCAGGTAGCACAGAAACTACATGTATCCGAACAAATGCCCTCTTAGTAACCGAGAAAATGGGGCCATAGAAAATCCGCATAAATATGAGTTCCTTTTAGTTAGATATTGATAAATCTATTAAACTTCAACGAAGGGGAGGGAATATTCAAATTATTACTTGATCTTAGTAAGTAGATTCTATTAATTAAAAATGCTTTGCTCATAGTGTTAACAATTATTCCATTGAAGAGGCTATAGTACATATTGCATTGTATTTAACATCGGTATATAATTAGGTTGCATAATATACTACAGTGCAACCATATATATATATTACATAATGAAGTTCGAAATAATCCATTATATCACGTTACATCCGAGAAACCCTAAGTACAAACATATATATATATATGATAAAAACAAGGATCTTGGGTAAAACCGCGTCAAAAATAATATCCTATCCTATGACGGGCCGCGAAAACCTACAACAATCCATATATATATATATATATATATATATATATATATATATATATATCATTTCAACTCAAGGGCGATCATGATCGTACACTTTTACGTCCGTATTTACTATATATACTTTCAAATCAATACGTTATATTGCACTGTGATACATCATTTAAAAATAATTCCTTAATAATGATGAATGATATTAATTATAATCGTAAGACTAAGCAATCCAAGTTTAAAAACCCCGTTCACATTAAAACAAACCATCTGACAAACCTCCAAACCTTCGTGCCATAGTATTTATAGCTAATATATAACCTGCAATGAGAAATATGTACGTGTAGAAAAACTCGTTTAAATTGTCGCTAGTTTTTGTTTCTATCCCGGGTTAAAGGCAAGATATTCCTGTTATGAGCGCCTTATTTCCCTTCTGAAAGGTAATAACGTGAAAGGGGCTTTGCGTAAATCGTCGCTCATTGTCTTGCTCTGCGGGGAAGAATCGAAAAGCCGCTTACAGAATTACAAGCTAGCAGTGAAGATTTCCTTAATGAAATGCTCGCGGCCGTCCGGATGTCTTTAAGGTAGACTTTTAGCTGGTGACGTTAGAGACTTGGTTTTAAAAACTGCCTCGGATTATTGTAACAAGGCTTATTGAGACGGTAATTGTAACCACAACTGTTCTTGTCGTGTGAAAGTACAACAACAACAGGATGTTTTGTTGCCATGTGGATTGGGTAGACGATACCTTATACGTTGACCAAAACTAAGATATTCGAATAAAGTTATTGTAATCTACGATATTATAATTTGTATTGTATACACTTCTTACGTTGCACCGGCTACGATGTTATGAACCGCATTATATATCCCAAAATAGTATAATCTAAATTGGTGGAGGTGCCGGGTAGGACTTGAAAAACTGGAGTTTGTTTATTTGTCCGTCTGAAAGTGTTTTAACTCAAACGACAACACTTGACGGTTGACAGTGACAACTTTGTAAATAATAAACATGCGACTACTTGTCGATCGGCAGTGACAACTTACTTAATAGAACCCCATGGCTAACATTCGCGTCAATGACACGTAAAAATGTTTGACTATCGTACTGTGCATCATTTTACCCTATTTACTAAGTTGACATTTACTAATGGACAATGGACATAATCTTTCCATCTATGGCAACTCAAATCTCTGTCCGTACCACTAAAAAAAGTGCCCAATCTCCTTTTTCTTCCGAACCGTTCAAACTTGTTCAGCATAATATTCTACAACTGTCTGAAGAAAGGTGAACTCCATACACACAGATGATTATTTTTTGTTTTACAGATAAAAGACCACTATGATGTTCATGCAGTTCCAAACAATTATTGGGAACGTGCGAATAAACAAGATTTATATCCTTGACATCTCGATTTTACTTAACTATTTTTGAAGAAGGATTGATTCTATAAGTATTGATTCTAACCACATAATATGTTATGTGACTTGAAATGTTAGATTAAATTAAAATATCCAAATGGGTATTCAGCCCAGGTATGTACCTAAGGTATTGCAACTTGTACTAACGTGTCACAGACTAGAATAAAAGCGCATTATTTCATTTTTTATTTTGGTCGAAGATTAATTATTGAATTAATTGCATCTATTTAAACACCAATTATATGATCAAAATCTTGCGACATCTAATTCAAGTGCTATTCGCTGCTAACTTGTATTAAAACTGATACTTCAGCATAATATAGACATCAAACAAGCGAATTAGAAATCACTTTCAACTTGTTTCAAGTTAAGTATAAAGCCAAAATTACATTCTAAATATTCCAGGTTGGACCCGGCACCTCCACCAAATATAGAATCGATATTCTGAAACATGGAATGGTTATCGGCCCTGACACTGTATGTAATTAATCTTGACGCAATTAAGAACCACGTGCATCTTATAATGTCTTAGTGGTGACTAGTGCCTAGGTTGACCTTGAGGATGCGTCTACTAGTCGTGATATCAGGTTTCAAGGTCGTGTATGCTATACTCTTCACACACACCCACAGGACATAACGAAGGCGCAGAGACCCGATCAGCATCACATACACTGCACGGAATGTTAATCGAAATCCTCACTCTTCCAACAGAACGACGTGGAATACGCAGCAAATTCAATTCCCTCTGTGTGCTCAGTACACAGGCGTCCAGGAACTTGGTGAAATTTACTTAGGTGTACGTGATGTATAGAAAACTCCCGAGAGACAGGCAATGAAGTCCTATCGACATGCGCGGGACTTTTATCATCGGTGTGTGACTGTGTGACAAGTTATAGTAGATAGGAACACACATAACAAAAACTTGTAGAAATACAGCCAAACCTTACACACTCAAAAGGAATGAGATCTAAAAAAGGGCCAAGCTCATCTACCCTTCCACATAAACGTACAGTGTCCCATAACAGCATCCTCGAAAAGCTTGGCAAAATAGAATTTGCGATTATTAATTTAACGTAATAGTTTATCCAAGTTCTTTTTTTCTAATTAATTTAAACGTAATAACATGCAAATTCTATTTTGCCAAGCTTTTCGAGGATGCTGTTATGGGAAACTGTACGTTTATGTGGAAGGGTAGATGAGCTTGGCCCTTTTTTAGATCTCATTCCTTTTGAGTGTGTAAGGTTTGGCTGTATTTCTACAAGTTTTTGTTATGTGTGTGATCTCATTACTTTTTCAAGTTCTATTACAAAATTATTTGCTAAAATATAATATTTTTATCAAAGTTGATTTTAATTCTATGGTATTAGCAGTAACAATATAGGATGTAAAATATCTAGACCCGGATTCATGTACATCCTGGGTATAGGTGGTATAACCATGGTATAACGACGGTATAAGGACTGGACCCCAATTCTTGAGTTCGTGGGAGATGAGTTGAAAACGCAATTTGAAAACGAAGTAGTTTTCGTTTTCGAAGGAATTGGTATTCTTGAACGGTATCGTGGAAAACGTCATGGGTTGTGAGTTGAAAGCATTGATATTAATTAAACCCCTATAGTAGGCTAGATTAGCAGTCTCCTATACCTCCGCACAGGCGCGAGCGTAGCAAATTGAAGACTCAACCGGCCCATTTCAAGATGGCGATTTGGTGTTTTAATTTATGCTTTTTTAATGCAATAAAGTATTTTACTGGATTGTTTGATATGGTTTTAGCTTGTGCAGCATGGTATTAAACAAAAGAAACAATACGAAGTGATTGCATAAGGGAATTTAGTAATCATTTGGTGTTAAAGGCTAGTATGCTTACCTGTCAACCTGGCGGCAATCTTGAGAACTATTTGGCCACAAATCGCTCCCATTTGATTAACATGTAAACTGTCATTTTAAGATGGCTTCTAATTGTACCGGAAGTGGACCACCGACTGCTGGTCTAGCCAATTATATAGGATGTCTATGGTTGAAAGAGTATCACGAAATCCAAACACTTTAAAAAGATTTGCGTATAGCAAAGAGCTCGAAAAAGTTCTATATTTATTCTAGATGGCAGTGCCTTCATAAACGCGGGCCAATCGAAAGACAAGTTGTATGAAATGATTTGATTGTTGCAATTATGTAAACAAACAGTTGAGCAAGTTCATATCAGAACTATGTTGTGCTGGCCTAGGGTTGGCTAGGCTTGTCAAACATGTAATGTAAGTAATAATTTTATCTAGTCCTATAGCCAAATGGAACTTTAGACCTACACTTTTGCATTATAAATAATCTTCCACATCTGGGCCTAGGCCAGGGACGGTTTCTGATTTGTTTTATGAGAGTATAATGACACCTTTTCTCGTTCCACACAAAGAAGAAAAATTTTAAATGTCCGCTATTTGTT
Source organism: Sweltsa coloradensis (assembly GCA_024449915.1). Classification (NCBI taxonomy): domain Eukaryota; kingdom Metazoa; phylum Arthropoda; class Insecta; order Plecoptera; family Chloroperlidae; genus Sweltsa; species Sweltsa coloradensis. Next base: position 323,818 of record JAMZAV010000090.1, read on the forward strand.
TACGTATCGCACTTTCCCGCCTAACTCTGCTTATACCGTCAACAAGTGTCAAGTAACTATGGTTACTTGTTGATTGTATGCCAAGTGTTTAAGGCTTATTTTAAAACCTTTATTTGGAAGCCTTCCAACAAACTTTTTCAAATTTTTTTTTCAAAAGAGACTATATTTCTATAACCTTAATGTCCATGTAAAATATGAACATTGTAGTCCCACCCGTCTGGTCAGAATCGCGGGCCGACGTATTAGATGTTAGCAGTAGTAGGCAGTAGTAGGCAGTAGTAGGCAGTAGCTAACATCCTTAAAGTGATTTTGAGCATGTTTCAAGCCATTTTTTCACCAAGAAGGAATAATCGTACCCCAATAAAATTTGGCATGTGTTGTCAGGTACCTAAATCCCCTCGATTGTGATAGTTTTCAAGTTCACATCACGTTACATGACGGCTGGGTAACACCTCGAAATCACCCCAACTCTGCTTGGTGTATAGGTGCTTGAGTATGTAGCGCACCGCCGGCTTGGCTGCGGCGCCCTAACGGGCACCTAGAAACGCTTCACAATCAACTGTCACTAGAGATGCGTTTTGGGTTATGGATAAATATATTTATGAAAACGCATCAAGTGATATATATTTGAATGAAACAAACGTTTGGCTATGCCTATATTCATAAATTTAACATATTATTATTACTTTTTTTATACTTTCGATTTAGTTGATTTGAACTGATTTTAAAATAAAAGTGCAAAGAATACAAATATAACAAAACGATATTAAATTATTGGTTTGAAAATGAAAGTGATATCCATATTCCAAAGCAAAATGCTATTTTTACTTATCCCTATCACATGAGCTTTACTACATGTGATCTAGTAATAAACCCTAGCTAAAAATAGTTTAATTATCAAACAACCAAGGACCACATTGTAGACAATACAGTGTTTTGATTGTCATTTGATAGTTAGGAACACTTTATTAACACTTGCATCTACGTTATCAAACAATTGACTACAAAGTCCTGTAAACTTCTTATCGCACAATTAAATGTAGTAATAACACATCAGACATTTCTATGGTAAATAAAATCTATACTTCACGTATTTTCATGTACGATATAATAGTAAATTATTTCTTTATTCATGTGTGTTTTTCACTGCGCCTTTGAGTAAACGTAGAAAGGAGTAAAAGCCCTAAAATAGTGTACGTTCTTACCGTTTTCTCTCAGTCTAGTGGCCGACAATTCACCACAGGAAGCACCTAGAAAGACAACAAAAATACTTTGTATAACACGTCTACAATCATTTTAAATTGTAAACAATATTTTGATATGGTCATTGGATGAGCGAAGCGAAGACTTCAATTTCACTGACCCCCCAAAAAATTTAGCTCGGTTGTTTTTTTGTTTGTTTTTGTTTGTTTTTTTCTGTTTGTTCGCACGATTCCGGGCAAACGGCATATGCGCTCTTGTTGAAAATTTAAGGGGACCTTCGAAATCTCTGAACTTAGACGTGCCACGTTTTTGGGTACAATCGAAGAAATATTTCTCATGAATATCGCACTTTTACGATTTTTTTTCGATTTTTAGTGCGATATTTTCGAGACATTTGGGCCGATTCTGACCAAACGGGTAGGGCTACAACGTTCATATTTCACATGGACATTAAGGTAATAATGATGTATTGCTTTCTGAAAGAAAAAGTTGAAAAAGTTAGCCAGAATCTATAGAAATAAAGCTTTTAATATAAGTTTTTTGACTTTTTGTGCGATATTTTCGTGCCATTTGGGTCAATTCTGACCAAACGGGTGAGGCTCCAACGTTCATATTTCACATGGACATTAAGGTAATGGTGATGTATTGCTTTTTTTAAAAAAAGTTGGAAAAGTTAGTCAGAATTTATAGAAATAAAGCTTTTAATATAAGTTTTTTTGACTTTTAGTGCGATATTTTCGTGCATTTTTGACAATTCTGACCAAACGGGTGGGCCTTCAACGTTCATATTATACATGGACATTAAGGTTATGGTGATGTAGTACCTTTTAAAAGAAAAAGTTGAAAAAGTTAGCCAGAATCCATAGAAATAAAGCTTTTAATATAAGTTTTTACGGTAAATAATACCAATTGACAGGTAACAAAAGAAATTTTACAACAATCACTTACAATGCGTAGGTAGCAAAACAAAGCACTTGCAAAAGTAAAGATATCCCACGCAAACTAAAAACTTTAAAAAGCTCATCCATCAACGCGGCGGGACTTTAGCGTTTTCCTAGTTTAGTAACAACATATTGGTCTATATATTTTAGAAAACTTTTTCAAACGGTTTCCACCGGGTTCTGAACCGCGGCCTTCTCAAACAATATCAAGATATAAAAAAAAACAATAAAGTATAATTGGATGAGCGAAGCGAAGACTTCAATTTGACTTTGTGTTTTTCTTTTTTTTCCACTTACGTTACCCCAAGAAAAATAGCTCGGGTGTTTTGTTTTTGTTAGTTTTTTTGTCTGTTTGTTCGCACTCTACCGGCCAAACGGCATATGCGATCTTGATGAAAATTGGAGGGGACCTTCGAAATCTCTGAACTTAGACCTACCACGTTTTTGGGTATAATCGATCAAGTATTTCTTATGATTTTCGTACTTTTACGATTTTTTTCAATTTTTATGAGATATTTTCGTGATATTTGGCAAACGGCTACTCCGATATTGATGAAACTTTATGGGAACGTTTAAAATCACTGAAATTATATATGTTGTGATTTTAGAGACATTTGAAAAAATATTTCTTATAGAAATCGTACTTTTACGATTTTTCCCCCGGTTTTTAATACGATATTTTCGTGATATTTGGACCGATTCTGACCATATGGTTGGGCTACAACGTTCATTTTTTACATTGACATAAAAATTATAGTGATGTAGTGTCTCTTGAAAGAAAAAAAATGAAAAAGTTCGTCAAAATTCATAGAAATAAAGGTTTTAATATAGGCCTTTTACAGGTGTATAATAAACAAGTAATATCAAGTGACAATAGAAAAAGTAATGAGATTCCACATAAAAACGTAATCATTGGACAGAAATATTCCAAAAAAAGCTCATTCATCAACGCGACTGGAAAAAGCGTTCGAGAAGCGGCCTAGTAATGAAGTTAAATTCACTGTATTCTGTAATAAACAAATTATTTAAATAGCAAAAGTTATATGCCTTTGGTGGAGGTGCCGGGTAGAGCGAGAAAAGTTTTAGTTCCATAAGAATAGCATTGTTGGTGGAGGCGCCGGGTCTTCACTTCTTCATTTTATTATTTCTACTTTATATCCAATTTAATTACGGAGGGAGGTAATATTGTTGTGGTATTTTTGGATGAGCGAAGCGAAGACTTTAATTTCACCGACAGCCCAAAAAAATTTAGCTCGGGTGTTTTTTTTTCTTCTATTTTTTTCTCTGTCTGTTTGTTCGCTCTCTACCGGGCAAACGGCATATTATGCGATCTTGATGAAAATTGGAGGGGACCTTCGAAATCTCTGAACTTAGACTTGCCACGTTTTTGGGTACAATCGAAAAAATATTTCTCATAAATATCGTACTTTTACGATTTTTTTCGATTTTTAGTGCGATATTTTCGTGACATTTTGGCCGATTCTGACCAAACGGGTGGGGCTACAACGTTCATATTTCACATGGACATTAAAGTAATGGTGATGTATCGCTTTCTGAAAGAAAAAGTTGAAAAAGTTAGCCAGAATCCATAGAATAAAGGTTTTATTATGAGTTTTTTTTAGGTTTATAATAACAATTTAGTACAAGTTACAATAGAAACTTGACAACAATCAACAACAATGCGTTCAAAAGGCACTTGATAAGTAAATAGATCCCACGCAAACTAAAAACTTACAAAAAAGCTCATCCATCAACGCGTTGGGACCTTAGCGTTTTACAAGTTCTATCATGAAGTTAAATTCACCGTATTCTGTAATAAACAAATTATTTAAATCGCAAAAGTTATATGCTTTTGGTGGAGGTGCCGGGTAGAGCGAGAAAAGTTTTAGCTCCATAAGAATAGCATTGTTGGTGGAGGCGCCGGGTCCTCACTTCTTCATGTTATTATTTCTACTTTACATCCAATCTAATTACGAAAGGAGGTAATATTGTTGTGGTATTTTTGGATGAGCGAAGCGAAGACTTTAATTTCACCGACCGCCTAAAACATTTAGCTCGGGTGTTTTTTTTTTTCTGTCTGTCTGTTTGTTTACTCTCTACCGGGCAAACGGCTTATGCAATCTTGATGAAAATTGGAGGGGACCTTTGAAATCTCTGAACTTAGACTTATCACGTTTTTGGGTACAATCGAAGTAATATTTCTCATGAATATCGTACTTTTCCGATTCTTTCCGATTTTTAGTGCGATATTTTTGTGACATTTTGGCCGATTCTGACCAAACGGGTGGGGCTACAACGTTCATATTTCACATGGACATTAAGGTAATGGTGATGTATTGCTTTCTGAAAGAAAAAGTTGAAAAGTAAGCCAGAATCCATAGAATAAAGGTTTTAATATGAGTTTTTTGAGGTTTATAATAACAATTTACAAGTAACAATAGAAACTTGACAACAATCACCAACAACGCGTTCAAAAGGCACTTGATAAGTAAATAGATCCCACGAAAACTAAAAACTTACAAAAAAGCTCATCCATCAACGCGTCTGGACTTTGGCGTTTTCCTAGTAAAAAAAGAAGGTAGCGATATGCAAAACCTATTTGTCAAACAGATACACTTATTTTTTATATTTAAGAACAAATAATTGTGCAAATAGGAGAAATCCTAGAGAAAAAAACTAAACTAAAACAAAAATATCATATTACATACTTACGAAGTTCAAACTAAAGTATAATAGTTATTATTATTGCTTAATTTGTTGGGCAAATCAAGATACACGGATAGAGTGAACGTAAATTGAGCTTGAACACATAATATATTGTAAAAGCTTAAAATCGAATATATATTTTCGAAACGAACACTTTAACTCTCCTTCCCAGAGGAGCTCAAACCTAGCAATTCCGCTGTCTGATCAGACGTCTAAATCAAATCGACCTCATTCCTTCCTGTAGCTTCCGTCTTACTGGAAATATCTTATTGACTAGTTGAAATGATTAAGACGTCTACCCGGAAGGCAGAAGTTCTGCTCTTGAGCTCTCGTAAGGTGGACTTTCAGAATTCGATTTCTGTCACTTACATTTCCTAGAATCCTACGTATGTCAACTATATTGCTGGGGTGAATTATTATATAAACATACACTTGTCCTATAAGTTAATCAAAGTCACAATCAATGATAAATAATCAATTTCTTCGACAGCACAGTAGAATAACAAATAATTAAGATGTAAAGATGAGAGCATTTTTAATAATTTTTGGTGTTCATTGAATATCACAATTTTGCCGACTATTTATGTAGGTCAGGCGTACTGTGCGAGAATCTTACGTGAGAGGTCTCAAGATCGATACCGGCTTCCAGCAATCCTGACTGAAAGTTTTTCCGAAGTTGGCTTCAGTCGTTAAGAATGCAAGGGATTGAGTCCACTTAAACAGACATAACATAAGAGGGCAAACAATTGCACTCTGAGTAGATTTCCAAAGAATGAATTAAAAACTAATTAAAATATCACAATATTGACGAAAAATGTTCCATTCACACTGATGTTTGATGTGTAGCGCCAATCTACAAATCTTTTTCAAGAACAACGTTCTCTTTTAATAGCAATGTCCTTCGTCGTCACATAGCAACCTCAAACCTACCGCTAAGTGCAATTTGGACCCCACATAACCAAAAAGACAAAATGAAGAAGCAACTAGATTTCGAGATATTTTCAACCGTATAACCTATCATACAACAGTAAAAATTAATAATTTGCTAAATGTCTTCGAAAACCGAAACCCTGACTACGTTGGCTAGTAAATGTGAGCTTGATTCTGTAGTTTATTTGCCTACAGTCCCAGTGCGTGAAATTACATGTTTTCGTGTATACAGACACCCCTGGAATAAAATAGATTTTGGAATAGACAAACAAATCTTCAATAAGTTAGTCGGACTGTGCTTGAGGAAAGAGTTGGAGACTCTGAAATATTGCAATTTTTAAAGTTAGTAATCCAGGTTTAAGTTCAGTGTGTGTAAATTTGTGGTTAAAACCTTCAACAGTAACCATGCGGATTAGTAAATTCTGATGAGGATGTTAAGGATGCTGACACTGGCTGATGTAGGCCTACTTATTTAGTAGCCTAATCTTTCCAAGAGCCCAAGACGTCTTCGTTCCATTCGACCCACGGTCTTCGACTGAATAACTTATGATCCGAAATGGTTGACTGGCGCCATAGTAAATAATAGAGCAAAATTCCAGAGTCTATTAAAAGTGATTTTAATGAAGTGGAAAAGGAATTCGCAAGAGTCGTTGGCGTCAGTGCAGGGCTAATAGGGGATGCAGGGACGGGTGAATAATGGATTTATGAGCCTCTAGGTAGCCGGCATACAACTTCATCACCCGGCACACACACGGCTTCCGGCCTGCTGGCTTCATTAGCCAACCTCGTTGAGGCGTTGATTGCGATCGTGTGTTCTTTAGGGGAGATGAGGGAGGCTGCGGCTGGGCTAATCATGCGATACGTGACGCGTTGCGATGTTGATGGGGAACCAATACGTTAATGCTGGACTCTTTGTGTTGGCTTTGGTGTCATAAACAGACGAGATTACTTTCATTTGACTTTTTGAATCTCTGGACGATTTCACTGCTGTGGGGCAAAATGTTGCTATAATATCTCGGCATACTGTCTGTGAACAACTTGTCATAGGGCGTCCCACTCTTAATGTGACTGACGACGTTTAGGCTATAAGAATATTTAGGAGAGAATATCTTATGTCAATTATTTTATATAGCTAGATCCCATCATTTTGCATTAATTGCTGAAAACCTCATAAAACTTCAGTCAGGATTGCCGGTGGTCGTTATCGAACAATTAATTACCTCTCAAATTCGAGTCTTTCACGTAAGGTGTTAGCTACCTTGTTATAATAAAAATATATATCATTTGCCAAAATTAGAGCAATTATACTATATACATCAATGGACAAAATTCTAAATTCAAAATTTATATGAATATATTTTGTTGCTTCTGCTGATTAGTTTGACAAAAGTCGAGGATTGTTTACCAATGCGCACAAAGTTAAAAAAGTGTTTTTTCTGACTTTCACGGAATCACGGAACATATGTGTAAATATGAGTTTAACTTCAGTTTCAATTCTAGACGGAAATAAAAGGATCCTAAATTATTCCTACCTTGGGTACACAACGTAGGGCGCATGGGGTAGTTTGCCTATGCTAATCTATACCTTTGAGTGGGGGTGCTCGGCACATTATTAGACGAGAGAAACCAATGTTTGGTGGTTTGTTAGAGGTTTTGTTTACTAAGCGATGCTCATGTCAAACATCACCAAAGTTTACAAATTAAGTAAGGCCCAAGTGAGACGTACGTATTCCAAAAACATTGCCACAAATATGTGTGACGAAATCTTTTTTAATTTCTCGTGGGAAACCTGTCCAGAGTACCATATGATTGTGTCTAACTAGGTATATTGGAGTTAGGGGACAATTATGAAGGGATGTCCGAGGGCTGTTTAAGAGGACTCAATCCCTTGAATTCGCATTAACGACTGAGGAAAACCTCGGGAAAACTTAGGTTGGATTGCCGGTCTCGACGGGATTCGATCCCGAAACCACCTAAAGAAAGAAAGACATAGGAAATAAATGAAGACCACCTTGAGCGACTGAAGAAAACCTTGGAAAAAATCTTTTAGGTTTGCCGGTGAAAAGGAAAATCATTAAGGATTGTTGGTGGCAAGGGAAAAATCAGTCAGGATTGCCGGAGTCAAGGGAAAATCATTAAGGATTGTTGGTGGCAAGGAAAATCAGTCAGGATATCCATCAGGGAAAATCATTAGGTTTGGATGCAAGGAATCTCAGGATTGCGGTGGCAAGAAAAATCATTAAGGAATGAAAGGAAAACATTAGGATTGAGAAATTAAAAAATCGTTTAGGTTTGGTGGCAAGGAAAATCATTAAGGATTGTTGGTGGCAAGGAAAATCAGTCAGGATTGCCAGTGGCAATGGAAAATCAGTTAGGATTTCCGGTGGCAAGGGAAAATCAGTCAGGATACCCGGTGGCAAGGTAAAATCATTCAGGATTGCGGTGTCAAGGGAAAATCAGTCAAATCGTTGGTAGCGTCACACTTAAGCTACACCTGTTGGTTTTTGTATTTTACACTGGCATCAATTTCAATCTATGACTGATTTTAGTTTTATGAGTGAGAAACTATTAAGTCCTACTCTAATATATTTGTGCAATGAAAATACAAACATTTAAACCCAGCTGTAACGTATTTACCTTACACCACCGACTAATTTAAATGTAGTTATTTATTTATACGCGGACGACCGTGGTTTATTGTGCCATTTCTGGGGTTTTAAATCAATATAAATTCCTCATCCGAGGTTGTTCTTCGTATATAATGTTGTTTGTACAGACAACGATGCCTACAGTTGCTTTGTAGATATTAAGCCACATTAGTTAATGTTTTGTACTTTTGTGATAATGATAATATGAATTATGGTTTTAAAAATTAATAAACAATAACTTAAATTATTGTTAACTCAAAATCGGCGTCTTTCGTTTTACATATCTTTACTAATCCGATGTGGCATGTTTGGTGGTCTTGTCAGTGAAGAGTATGATTGTCTACTCTACATGTGCTCATAAGTTCGCGTGGTTGTTTAACCCAGTGCATGCCAAGTTGGTCTGCATTGCACTCGTAAGTCACTTGGTGTGGTTTAGTATCGTGTTTGCCTGCGAGTACATTTTGGTTTAAAACGTATTTTAGCCAATGCTCGGGAACTCGTTCGAGTGTTGAATTTATATTGCCTACGGAGAATAGGGGACGGTTCTTTCGAAGCACGCTTTAGTCGTAAATTTCTCTTTTTCATTACTGAACAATGAAAATCGTCATCAATTGCAGACCATGTTTCATTCATTATTAAGTTATATTAACGAAGACCTAAGGGCTTAGTGCTAAGCCTATAAGCCTAAGTATACCTATATCTTGTGTAATGAACACGATTCATGATTGTAAACAAAAATCCACGCAGTAAAATATCATTTATTAAAGAAACATTCTTTAGTAAAAGGTATGTTAGCGTGGAAACTGGCTGCGAGCTGGAGCCATTTAAACGTCTGTTTTTCCACAAATTTCAATGATCAATAAAATGTAACAAAACGTGTGTTTTTCTTGCTGTAAAAATATATTAGATACATGGTAGCTTGCGTGTTTTTCTCTCAACTGTTATAAACCTCTTACCACCGAAGATAAAAATAAAGAAGTTAACAAGATGGCCGCAAAGCACCCATTTAAAATGGTGGCCCTCGCCTCCTGGCGGCATCATGAAGTACTATTTCTATTGAGGCTTGCTTCCTGCGCTCTCTTGAAACCAAAACAGCCCCCTGATGGGGGTGGAAAGAGTTATAAGTCCCAGCCTTACAGCTGAGAACGGCGGGTCGGGAGATTTTGATGTTTGTCCGACCGTAACATTGTAAATTGCTTCACGAAGGGTAAAGCTGACCGGTAGGATAGGCGGAGTGGGGAATGGCTCCCCCAGGACTGTATATTGTCCAAGCTTTGTGAAACTAGACGGCACTCTCGCCGTCTAACTGTGGGTGCTACACTACGAGTTTTTTTTCTCGAATATTTATAGAAATTGGCAACGTAATACCGTGACGTCAAAGATGGTCCAGGACATGTGACATGAGGTTCTGTTCACTTCACCTGTGAGTTGTAGAACTTGTAGCTGTTCCTACGAGTCATCGCATGCGCACTTTTGCCGTTGTTGCCAATTTACGAACGGGGGTGCAAGTCATTTTCTCAAAAGTAGATTTGTACATAAGACGCTCTTGTCAGAACTTTTTCAACGAGATTTGTATTTTACGCAATTAAAAAGTTGCATTGATAGTTGGTGTACGCAATTAAAGTTTGAACAGAAAGTAAATGACTTCTTTAGTATAAAGAAAATTGTAAAAAAATAAATAAATACGTTTTTTTAATATAAATATAATGAACAAGCATATCCTTGATAATTATGTTGCCAATTTATCAATCTGGTAAGTAAAGTACTGTTTGTGTCACAAAAGCAATTACAACGCATAAGTATTCAATATTGAAGTGAAAGTGATTATGTGGATTATTTATAGTCATGTTTTAAAAGATAAGGCGTGAGCCCCGCACATGAAACCTACTTATATCACGTAATTAATCTTGTTGGCTAATGTTCACAAATAAGGTCATCGTTAACAACCGACACAAATATTAGGCAAGTGTGTCCATGATTAACCTTTTTTACTTTTTGATTGTGTTGTAGTGTTGAGCTTTTTGTGGTTTAAGTATAAGCACATCAATAAAAATAGACGCCAATCAGCCCACTTATCTTCACTTCCCAAAACAAAGTAGGTAAATAGTTTTATATGAAACACTTATCGTATGAATATGGATGATTTTAGAACATTAACATTATTAACTAGTACTGAATTCAATGTAGTTTAGGAGAAGCGATATTTTATGTTTGCCAGTTTGCTGGCACGTACGAAGAATAAATCAGAAACAAGGAAATATAAATACATCATTACAGACGTATAAAGAAGGTAGCGTGTATAACATTAATGTATCATTAAAAACTGCCTCTTACAGCTTAGAAACTGAAAAGTAGAACATAATATCTTGATGTTTGCAACCATGTAAGCCTAAACATAGGGTATTTAGTTTTGATAAGGAATGCCTGAAAAATGTTTCCATCTTGGGTCTTAATCATAGCATTTATCTTCATAAGCCTTAGTAAAACATGGGAACCCTTCAGTGAATTCTCCCGTAGAATGCAGTAACATTCTCCGAAACTTAAGATCCGCTTGAGAAAGGAGAAAATCTTCGAAGCTTCTGTATTTCTCATGGGTGGGCAAGGTTGTGTGAAGACTTTCAATAAATCAACAGCATTGGTGCGATGAGAAGAGCGCGCGATACAGTAATATCAACCACAGGGTTCTAGAGAGAAAGCCTCCCCCTCCGCACGCCCTCGGCTGCTGCAGCGCTGCCGCTAATTGTCGGCGAGTCCGGCAGAGCGCGCGTGTGCGCGGCGCTTCAAATAATATTATCCTGGCTTAAGACGTGTAATGCCCGCCAGACTTCTTGTAATTACCAATTGAATTGCAAACAGACCCGATTGCGGCACAATCCCTTTTAGGAGTCGATGATTACACGGGTGTGCGAGGAAAATGGACTCAAATGACTGGGCTATTACATTACAGATTTGAAGATAACAGTGGCACAAGTTTCTAGAGATTTACATTAAATATGGCACATGCAAATACGGTCACATTACAAATGTTAAAGGAAGGGGGTACGCAGTTGTAAGCGTTAGAAGGTGAATATGTATTTACATTAGAGATAGTGCAAGAAGGGACAGGTGAAATGAATTTTCATATGACATAGTTTTCACCATGTTTTTATGGCTGACTTCCAAAATAAGTTAGTGGAACGTTGCGCATAAAATGTTATGGAAATATAAATTAAGAATGCTATCAGAAGGAAACTGCTATCAGCAAACTATGTGTAGTACTCAAATAATAATATTATGTTGAGGATTGATCGCAAATATGTTTTAAAACTAATTTGTTCTTTAAATTCAGCGCATAATTTGAATAAAGCCAAATATCCTACCTCAAAAATCTATTAAGATAATTCCTAACCTAGATTTGTTTACTTCTTAAGCTCAAATGCCGCAACGTTGTTTTAATCTGAACAGTAAAAGTTGTAGTAAGTTTCTTACTAGGAGCAAACTTTAATTCGTTCCTCTATAAGTTTTCCGTCAGGGATCTCAGGTTGTTACGTGTGCTCAGGTCTTGTCAAATGAGAGACACGCAACATAATATTAACCTCCCGCAGGCAGAAAGAGGGGCTTGGAAAGAGCATGCGACTGACATTCTGCCCTTAACACGTCACGAAGCTCGTGGAATCTTGACGAACAATTATATTATGAGAAAATATATAATGATAATGGAATTATCACATGAGAATATTGTATTAATTTAGAAAACATTGTAATTGGTATGGTTAATTGTTAATTGGCTCGGTTTACGCAGAGAATAAGTAGGTAATAGTTTTTGTAATTCTAACAACTAATTTTCTTTCCTATTATCATACTTTTTAATTAGAATTGATAATTATTGTTCTTACTGGTTGAAACTAAATAGATGCGCCAAGAAAATACAAATTTATTAACATACTGTTGTGTTGTATAATATTTGTTTGTGGGCTACACATTATGGTACTTCAGCATTCTTGGGGAAGGAAACTTTTAAATGAACTTGGTCCCTTTTAGTGTTGAGGAACTTTTATGTGATCAAGTTCATATTTTCAAGAAACTTTTTCAAAAAGTTCCCTAAAACGTTCCCGTTATAATCAAGTAGCTAGGCCTAGTCTATTTTGCACTTAGCACCACTTTTCAGTATTCGTTAGCAAATTCTGTTTCAATTCTTCATTCAAGTTCTTCAAACCAATGTTCTCAGTTGTCTTCACAGGATTTATTAACTTACTGTTGTAAAAGATTTGTTTGTGGGCTACACATTCTAGCACTTCAGCATACTTGGGGAAGGAACCACGGTTGAACTTCATGTAATACGGACTCGGAAACAGCAGCAGGTGCCTAGCGTTGTTGATGTATACTTATTCCAAACAGAGTAGGCCCGATCCATCTTTCATTCGAGGATTTATTGAAAAAATTAAAAATTAAAAATTAAAAAATTAAAAATTATATTCGAGTTAGTTTATGCAAATTCAGACTTACTGAAAAGTAATATTACTTCCCATGTGATAAGTAACTAGCTTAGATGAATAAATAGGTAAAAAATGTTCAAATAACCAAAGAGGAAAGTTGTTTGGATCTTTCATTTGATAAGATAAGAGAAAACACGAGGAACAAATACCAAGTGGAAGTTTAAGCTTAATTTATAAGATATGCTACCGTTTCTTTAAAATGTTGTTTTTGTAAGTGTTCGGATTGTAAAAATATAAAAATAATTCTGTTGATTTGTAAACTCCGCGACCCGCATTCTTCCGACTTCCTCGACTACGTACGGCCGTGACTCACGCTAACCTTCTCAAGCAGCTGCGGCAGGCAGATCTGGAACCTTGTGCGAACCACCGCCGTTCATTCTAAAACATGCTCAAACTCTTTGCTCGTGACGTATTTATGTTATCTTATTATATCACTTTGCGATGGGGGCCTGGGTATTATTCTTCTCAACATAACAAAACGATAAATCGAATAAAACCAATTTGCCAGTGGCACCAAAAACATTTTTTCTCAATGTTGTGTCTATGGGTTGAGATGGGAGCTAAAGAAAGTTATGGAATACCCCATCATATTCCTGCCTTGGAACGGAGGACGGGCATAACACAGAGCGAGAGGGAAGAGTTGTAAAATAGAATATAAAAGAGAGCAATACAGATGACGTCACCGACAGAGCTCGGGGCGGGGGTGGGTGGGGGGGGGGAGCAGAGTCTGCAAGCAGACAAAGGAAGCCGGGGTAAAAACAACATATTATGCAATGAGTTATTCCTGTTAGCTAGCCGAGAAACAATGTGACGCGGAATGACTGCCATTAGGCCACTTCGCTGCTCCTACTCGATAGCAAGGAGAGTGAGGCAAGACGTATCTTATCCTCCTAGTAGACTGCGGTTAGATTGAAAGAAAACGAACTCAACTCTCATTATCTTCTGATTAGAGGACATGCGTCTTCGTTCAAAGTAGTGATATCACTGAGTGATAATATTGCGTCCTTCACTTAAAGCACAGCATACTCTTCTCTGAAAAAGGGAAATTTAAATTTTTGTGATGACTCAGTACGTTATGTGGAAGGGTAGATGAGCTGCTTTTTAGATCTCATCTTTGAGTGTGTAAGGTTTGGCGTATTTCTACAAGTTTTTGTTATGTGTGTGATCATTCTTTTTCAAGTTCCATTACAAAATATTTGCTAAAAATAAATATTTTTATCAAAGTTGATTTAAATTCTATGGTATTAGCAGTAACAATATAGGATGTAAAATTCTAGACCCGGATTCATGTACATCCTGGGTATAGGTGGTATAACCATGGATAACGACGGTATAAGGACTGGACCCCAATTCTTGAGTTCGTGGGAGATGAGTTGAAAACGCCAATTTGAAAACGAAGTCGTTTTCGTTTTCGAAGGAATTGGTATTCTTGAACGGTATCGTGGAAAACGTCATGGGTGTGAGTTGAAAGCATTGATATTAAACCCCTATAGTAGGCTAGATAGCAGTCTCCTATACCTCCGCACAGGCAGCGAGCGTAGCAAATTGAAGACTCAACCGGCCCATTTCAGATGGCGATTTGGTGTTTTAATTTATGCTTTTTTAATGCAATAAAGTATTTTACTGGATTGTTTGATATGGTTTTAGCTTGTGCAGCATGGTATTAAACAAAAGAAACAATACGAAGTGATTGCATAAGGGAATTTAGTAATCATTTGGTGTTAAAGGCTAGTATGCTTACCTGTCAACCTGGCGGCAATCTTGAGAACTATTTGGCCACAAATCGCTCCCATTTGATTAACATATGTAAACTGTCATTTTAAGATGGCTTCTAATTGTACCGGAAGTGGACCACCGACTGCTGGTCTAGCCGTTGAAAGAGTATCACGAAATCCAAACACTTTAAAAAGATTTGCGTATAGCAAAGAGCTCGAAAAAGTTCTATATTTATTCTAGATGGCAGTTGCCTTCATAAACGCGGGCCAATCGAAAGACAAGTTGTATGAAATGATTTGATTGTTGCAATTATGTAAACAAACAGTTGAGCAAGTTCATATCAGTCCAATGTTGTGCTGGCATAGGGTTGGCTAGGCTTGTCAAACATGTAATGTTAGTATGAATTTTACTAGTCCTATAGCCAAATGGAACTTTAGACCTACACTGTTGCATTATAAATAATTTTCCACATCTGGGCCTAGGCCAGGGACGGTTTCTGATTTGTTTTATGAGAGTATAATGACACCTTTTCTCGTTCCACACAAAGAAGAAAAATTTTAAATGTCCGCTATTTGTTTACGTATCGCACTTTCCCGCCTAACTCTGCTTATACCGTCAACAAGTGTCAAGTAACTATGGTTACTTGTTGATTGTATGCCAAGTGTTTAAGGCTTATTTTAAAACCCTTATTTGGAAGCCTTTCAACAAACTTTTTCAACTTTTTTTTTCAAAAGAGACTATATTTCTATAACCTTAATGTCCATGTAAAATATGAACATTGTAGTCCCACCCGTCTGGTCAGAATCCCGGGCCGACGTATAGATGTTAGCAGTAGCAGTAGCAGTAGTTAGCAGTAGCTAACATCCTTAAGTGATTTTGAGCATGTTTCAAGCCATTTTTTCACCAAGAAGGAATAATCGTACCCCAATAAAATTTGGCATGTGTTGTCAGGTACCTAAATCCCCTCGATTGTGATAGTTTTCAAGTTCACATCACGTTACATGACGGCTGGGTAACACCTCGAAATCACCCCAACTCTGCTTGGTGTATAAGGTGCTTGAGTGTGTAGCGCACCGCGGCTTGGCTGCGGCGCCCTAACGGGCACCTTGATTACTTCCCATGTGATAAGTAACTAGCTTAGATGAATAAATAGGTAAATAATGTTCAAATAACCAAAGGGGAAAGTTTAAGATCTTTCATTTGATAAGATAAGAGAGATCGTGAGTTCCATACTTCAAACACTGGGAATTAATACCTAGTGGAAGTTTAAGCTTAATTTTATGAGATATGTTACAAAATATGTAACTTTAAAATGTTGTTTTTGTAAGTGTTCGGATTGTAAAAAATATAAAAATAATTCTGTTGATTTGTAAACTCCGCGACCCGCATTCTTCCGACTTCCTCGACTACGTACGGCCGTGACTCACGCTAACCTTCTCAAGCAGCTGCGGCAGGCAGATCTGGAACCTTGTGCGAACCACCGCCGTTCATTCTAAAACATGCTCAAACTCTTTGCTCGTGACGTATTTATGTTATCTTATTATATCACTTTGCGATGGGGGCCTGGGTATTATTCTTCTCAACATAACAAAACGATAAATCGAATAAAACCAATTTGCCAGTGGCACCAAAAACATTTTTTCTCAATGTTGTGTCTATGGGTTGAGATGGGAGCTAAAGAAAGTTATGGAATACCCCATCATATTCCTGCCTTGGAACGGAGGACGGGCATAACACAGAGCGAGAGGGAAGAGTTGTAAAATAGAATATAAAAGAGAGCAATACAGATGACGTCACCGACAGAGCTCGGGGCGGGGGTGGCGGGGGTGGGGGGGGGGAGCAGAGTCTGCAAGCAGACAAAGGAAGCCGGGGTAAAAACAACATATTATGCAATGAGTTATTCCTGTTAGCTAGCCGAGAAACAATGTGACGCGGAATGACTGCCATTAGGCCACTTCGCTGCTCCTCTCGATAGCAGGGAGAGTGAGGCAGGACGTATCTTATCCTCCTAGTAGACTGCGGTTAGATTGAAAGAAAACGAACTCAACTCTCATTATCTTCTGATTAGAGGCCATGCGGCTGCGTACAAAGAAGTGATATCAACAGAGTGATAATATTGCGTCCTTCACTTAAAGCACAAGCATACTCTTCTCTGTAGAGGAATTAAGTTGAGTGATGACTCAAACTTTAACTTGTCAATCAAACGTGTCAGAATAATAAGGTTTTTAACGTTATAATGCGGTTCTTCTATGAATGACGTGAGTGGCACAAATTCTACATCTTTAGGTACTTTTATGTTTGTAAATTACTATTATAACTTTTGTTTTCCAAGACAAAAATTGTACTGCCATCTTTGAAACTAACGGACCATGTATATAGTTGCTCTCAACTTTGGTTAAAATTAAATCGGTTACTTATCGAAAAAAGAGAACAATTAATCGATAGTGAAACCTATGTCTCCCTTTCAAAAGATATTTTAGTAATTAAGATTTTGTTTCGTAAAAGTTATACTGTTTTTTTTTGCGTTTTATTATATTTTATGACTTTGCTAGAAAAGAAAGAATAAAATCAATTTCAACTGTGTTTTAAATCGATTAACAGATTATGATTGATTATAGGTCTACCTTACAAACTTAATAGAATTGTTTTGGTTATCGCTATTGTAAGGATCAAACGGTAAACTATGTTGTTCGGATAAAGACATACTGTTTTGGTGGAGGTGCCGGTCCAGCTGAGAAAAATATTTTGCTCGAGTAGAAGTGCATTATGTATAAGCTCCCCATCAATTTGACCTTTATGGGCCCCCCTTCATAACTTACTGAGCATGTACAAGGGTATTTGAACAGTTGATGAAGAACATGCTAAACGGTGGCGGTAAATCGTGAAATAAAACTTCACAGGGCGAGGATATCGAACCTGCAACCTGCTGAATTAGTTTCATGTATTTTAGGCTCTGAGCCATACTATTGGTTTCTAGTAATGTATTGTAAATCTGCGACATTATTAATTCTTATACAAATCCTTTGTGTACAAGAATGTTTTTCTGCAATTTGTTTGTCAAATTCTCTATAACGGAAATGATTACTCAAAATGATGTGTTTCCATGTTTGGTAGCTGCATTTAATAAAAGTGATTAACAGTAATGTTTCAATTTTTATTTTTTACAGTTATATGCCTGTATCGTAGTGATTGCTCTGGATTGTGTGTCAATGTTTTGTCAGTTGCATTTAACTGTAGGTTTAGCTTTGGATTGGGTGTCAATGTTTGGCATTGCATTTAACTAAAATGATCGCTCTGGATTGTTGTATTCGAATGTTTGGCAGCTGCATTTAACAATATAAACTGATAGTTATGTTTCAATGTTTGACAGTTGCCAATACGTAAGTGATTGCTCTGGATTGAATGTCAATGTTTGACAGTTGCATTTAAGTGATGGGATTGCACTGGGTGGTAGTGTTTTAATGTTTGGCCGTGTCTTACAACAGAATTGATCGCTCTGGATGGTTGTGTTCGAATGTTTGACCGTTGCGTATAACGGAAGTGATTGCACTGGATGGTCGTGTTCAGAAGTTTGACCATCCCCTACGCCGGAAGTGATTGCCGGCTTCCGTTTCGATCTGATCGAATTCAATGTTAACACACTAAATTCAATTCCTTATCGTCTTTTTCCATTATCTCCATTGTTTACTCGCTAGAGGGTTGGTAGCCATTGTTCTCTCGTCTCTCCGGCTCGTTGCAGGGTTAATCTCTTCACGTTGCGCTTGTGTTTATATTGCCATTAAAATAATCCAACGAAACTCGAGGTATAAATAGTATTACCTGGGAGGAAGGCGGAGCGCTCATCGGCTACTTTCAATCTCGTGAACGCGTGAGCCTTCGTTGAAAATATTGCTCTTTTTCGCGGCTGAAATCAGAACCTAAACTCTTGCCTACCCGAGATAAGCACGAGACCTGATATGATTGTTCAGGGTATGATTAAGGCGACCACCCGTAGAATTGAAGACACGGCCGGGTTTGGTTCTAGGTAACGGATGTTTGTTTAAATAAATAAATAAATTGTATTTAGAGTCTACCCACTCAGTTATTTAACTGATTTTCAGTGGAGGACAGTAAATCAATCGACCAAGCCAACCCTGTAGGCCCCGACGCAATCGACGAGTGAGCGATTACCAACCAAAGATCGATATATTTTTAATAGGAAATACAGCAATCAGTGGTGTGGACAATGCGAACACCCGCGGATCAAAGCAAGAATCAACAAGGCCGAATCAGAACAATTCTGAATTTATTATGTGCTTCGTTGCTAGGACGGCTCCAAAGTCACCGACTCCCTCACGCTCTTCTTCCTCCAATGCAAGATGGCGTTTCTCGAATCGCTTCCCATTAATTCCCACGTTTTCCGGTTCGCGAAAGCATTAAACAATGTGTATTGTGTGTGGTATCGAGAATTGGGATTGAAATATTTGCATGGCTATTGTTGATGTTTGATCTAAATAATTGGTTAAACTCACAATCTGGTATAATTGTTAGCGTATTTAACTTCATTCTGATTTATGATCACGTTACAGGGAAAATGTTTGATGGATATTGCGAACAATAATCAGAATATTAAGTTGATTACAAATTGCAATGCGGTTAACGCAAATATGTCCTTGTGGAATGGTTTTCAAATACAAATTAGCGAACAATGTGTCAACGAGTCATGAACTTTAATAGCATGCTGTCAATATGAAAACCGGCGTAATCTTCTTGTACGTTAGAATAAATTGTTACTTTAAGAGTTTATCTCTATTAAAATTATTCTTTTGTAAACGCTAAACAAATATCTCCTACAATGTAGGCTACATCGGTGAAGTCACGAACAACATAATAGTTGGTGACTTGGTATATTAAGAAACTTTTACAAACAAAAAGGAAGAAGAAACTGTTATAGGCCGATTTAGGAACTATGTATTAGTCAATTACGTAACCTCTATTGTTATTTTTTTGTAAGATTCCATACTGGGAAACATTATTTCAAAACAATGTTTCACCATAACTTTGGCCTACAGCAAAATATAATGTGGATATTATTCCAAAAACTTGAGGATCAAACTACACAAAGAGAAATACATTGAATCGTCAGAGTCCAACGAGTAGTGACTGTTCATCTTCACTCGACGAGATTCGCAAACGACTGACTAAGAATTCGAGACGACTAATTTGTGGTCAACTGTTATTTTAATGGCTAGGCGTTCACCGTTGTTTGCTGAAAGCGACTAGAAGACATTCCGGACTCTTTCGTCGTCCTGTTGACACAGACTTCTTTTATTTTGTTGACATTAAGATTAAAGGGCTTTCTTCAAATTGTGTACGAAAACACGAGCTGCCTAGCGAGTCTTTATTATTCCGAGGTTGGCAATTCTGGCAGCGCCAATCACACCATCTACGAAACGTGACTTTGCCTGTGGTTCCGTGATAATACGCGCAAAGATAATGGGCGGACATTTTGTTTAAATGTCTGTTGTCTATACGGAACGGGTTCATCATGTGAGAGTCTGTCTATTTCATCCCGACTCCACCAGGCTCGTCCCGGCTTCTTCACGAGCCAATCGTTCATCACCTGATGAGGATTTGTTTTCTCCTTCTGTTGGGGGAAAACACTCAACGAGAAAGAATTCGAAAATAGGAAACAGTTTCGAAAGATTGTTGGCAACGAGATAGAAATGAAAAGATGGTCATATCAATCTCGGTCACATGAGTATAGAGGACATGGACAGGACAGCCCTAGCGGTTATTCTTGAAGAAAATATTGCATGTAACGTTTACCTCCTAGACTAGATGTCAGTAAGGAAAATCGAAAGAATTTATAGCCCAACATTCGTAGTTGTGATAAATAGAATCTGTAGCACGACAAGATAATTTTAGTCTGTGAACCAAAGTATTGTGATCAAAAAGAATTGACGGTTGGATACGCAATAAAGATACAATCACTATAGAATATTTGTTTTGGTGATGTCTCCAATTTTAAAAATGTGTTATTTATAACATTAATGTTATTGGATTGATAAGGATAAAGTAAAGGACTCAGTAAAATGAATTTACTTATCTAATAGAAGCACCGGTGTTAAATATGCATACTAGGAAAACGCTAAAGTCCCGCCGCGTTGATGGATGAGCTTTTTAAAGGTTTTAGTTTGCGTGGGAAATCTTAACTTTTGCAAGTGCTTTGTTTTGCTGCCTACGCATTGTAGGTGAATGTTGTCAAGTTTCTTTTGTTTCTTGTCAATTTGTATTATTTACCGTAAAAAACTTGTATTAAAAGCTTTATTTCTATGGATTCTGGCTAAATTTTTCCACTTTTTCTTTCAAAAGGTACTATATAACCATAACATTAATGTCCATGTATAATATGAACGTTGTAGCCCTACCCGTTTGGTCAGAATTGGCCCAAATGGCACGAAAATATCGCACAAAAAGTCAAAAAACGTATATTAAAAGCTTTATTTCTCTCGATTCTGGTTAACTTTTTCAATTTTTTCTTTCAGAAAGCAATACATCACCATTACCTTAATGTTTATGTGAAATATGAACGTTGTAGCCCCACCCGTTTGGTCAGAATTGGCCCAAATGGCACGAAAATATCGCACTAAAAATCGAAAAAAATCGTAAAAGTACGATATTCATGAGAAATATTTCTTCGATTGTACCCAAAAACGTGGCAAGTCTAAGTTTAGAGAAAACGAAGGTCGTGTCAAATTTTCATCAAGATCGCATATGCCGTTTGCCCGGTAGAGAGCGAACAAACAGACGGAAAAACAAAAAAAAAAACAAACAAACAAAAAAAAAAAAAACAACGGAGCTAAATTTTTTGGGGGGTCGGTGAAATTGAAGTCTTCGCTTCGCTCATCCAATTATACGATTTGATTTTAGTGATTGTACTTAACAGAGTTTGATATTGACAGTGGTGTAATGGGTAGAGATGTGCAAAAATGTTTTTTTTTTTAGTTTGAAAATTCGCGCCTTAAGACTGTCGGCTAAGCTCGAGAAAACCAGGCTTTGACGCAGAACGCAGAGGTAAATTCAGGATCACTTGGAAGCTCTATCATTTGTCCTATCGGGTTGTGGTTTGCGCCAAAATGTTAAGTAAGAATGTGAAATAGTTGGTATTATCAAGGCACATTTTCTAATTACTGCTCACTTTTCTTATTAACTGACCGTAAATATGACACCAAACAGTTAATTTGTGGTAATTTCCCAATTTTGTGTAAGAGACAATTATTTGAAATTTCAAAATCGGCTTTGATAGACACGCGCCCATCCTTTGTGAACAGACTCCCAAAAATGCAGATTTTTTGGATGAAAATTAAAGGTAAAAAAACGGTACGTTCTGCATATGAAATTAGCTGGATTTGACTATCGAGCGTTCTTTTAAATGAAGATTTAACATTGTAAAAAAGTTGCCCCGAGCTTGGCAAACAGTCTTTAAAAAATAAAAATTCGCGATTTCTCGCGATTTACCAAAAAACAATTTCCTCATGCAAAAATAGAAATAAAAAAATAAAATTACAAGTTTCAGGATAATTTGATTGATTTTAATGATTTAAAAGAAAAACAAGCACCTGAGAGTGAAGTTCAGAATCAGTTTTAATTTTAAGCTCAATTTCAGCCTTCAGTTTTCAAAGTTTTCAACAGTTTTTACCATAATTAATTTCGACTACCCGGCACCTCCACCAAATTTACGAAATTATGCATTTTTTATGTAATGTCTTTTGATATGGATATGAAGTATTTTGAGCTTACTCTCGTTCAAACGATTATTACGATTTCACAATCGCGTTGTATAACCCGGCACCTCCACCATATGTACCAGACAGGATTAATTTAATTTCGACTACGTACCCGGCACCTCCACCAAAACTTTTTTTTAAAATTAATTTTGTGACCTAATTCGCGTTTAAAGACAAAATTGCGAATTTCGCCACAAGTTCGCGGTATCAACTAAAATTTCACGAAAATTCGCGAATTGGAAATTGGTACCATTCAATCACAATTCAGGAGATTCATGTGTAAACTGAATTTAAAGGGATTATTGCAACATCAAAAAAAATTCGCGAATTTCGTTGTCACCATTTTTGCACATCTCTAGTAATGGGGGATACATGCGGGTATACGGTGTATAATCACAAATAAATATAATGTACTCCTCCATTTGTCTAAAAAAACAGAGTACATACGGTGAAAACCTGTATTCGGTGCGTATCACTTTGGTGCAAAATGAGGAAATCCGATGCCAATTTCACAGAACTTAATATACAATTTTGCAATCACAACAATCATCACCAGTCAGTCACCACATAAAAATTTTAATTAGAAACATGTATAAAACTCGTTAAAATACTCCAATCACACTCAAAGAATCGAAAAGAAATTCCCCCGGGCTGTGCGCCCCGGAACCGCACTGACTGGGTGAACCCCCCCCCCCCCCACACACACACAAAAAAAACTTACTGTACAAAATCATGTTCTTTATTACCAGAAAAGTGCGTGTGCCCATAAATAATTTGTGAATTGCACCACTGTATATTGATAACTGTTAGAGGGGCACATGTCTTGCAAAAAACAAGAAAGTATTGACGCCAATGTTACAATTATTAACATCAATGTTTTTATAAATTAAAACACATCTTTAAATATTAACCAAGGTCATAAAGCTTGGAAATATTGTTCACATCAAAAACTTATAACGACCGGTTAATGTTTAAAGTATTGTGTTTCAATTTATCCAGGTTAAAGAGTTCTGCAACCAGCAAATATTACAACGTTTTTATGTCTCGTTGCCCTACGTAATAATAAACCACCCACAATATACATATTTTAAATGTTTAATGAAAAGTAAAGAGTGGAGCGTATTGAACGGCAGAAAGTATGCAGCCCCGGAAGCGACCCCTGCCTCAGTTTATCTCGTGGCATCTTGCCAAAGAATCTCCAATAAAAAGTGTATCACATTTTATGTAGGTCTATTACACATAATGGTAGACACAAATTATGCGCGATAAACCATATTCTGTACCTCAGGCACCGGATTCCTGCACATTTTAAAACTTGGTTTAAGCGGAGTTGGGAGTTAAGGGTCAGAGGTAAAAAACCATATTCCTGTACATACCTAGAGGGATTCATTTCGAAGGGTACAGAGGGAACACACACACACAAACACACACAAACAAGCAAACTTTTTATCTCTTGTTGACTGGTGATTGGTTGAGGAAGAGATATGTACATTAATTTACACGAATAGAAGCCATTTCTCTCTCGGAGAATTACTGATGCGAACCAACATCCTTGGGCTGATACGGTGGGGGAAATCGACTGAATAACTGCATGTGTACAGGTGCGCGGTTGTTGAGAGGGAATAATGAAAGTTTAGTATATGAGTTTTTGAATGTAATTCATAAGCTATGCTATAAATTTTTTAAATTTTTATCGTGGGAAACCTGTTATAGGGTGCAATTAGCCCCTCTTCGGGTGAACTAGGTATGTGCGGATAGGAAATTGTGAAGGGATGTCCGAGGGCTGTTTAAGAGGACTCAATCCCTTGCATTCGCCTTAACGACTGAGGAAAACCTCGGAAAAAACCTTCAGTCAGGATTGCCGGTCTCGACGGGATTCGAACCCGGGACCTCCCGAATCAGAGTCGAGCGCTTAGCGCCCGAGCCAACACTGTCGGTCTATGCTATAAGCAATGACGAGCTAAATCTGTGAAGTAGTTGTTAATCCCAGCTATCCCGGTTGCTTTAATTGCTGAATATGGTGATACTATCATCGTGTTTGTCACTCTCAGTAGTGGCCGACTCTTCAGCCGTCGTGAACAAACCTCATCTCATTACCTGATTACCGGAGCCAATGTGGATATTCCCCGATATAATTGGGACTAGCTCATTTTGAAATCGTTGTATTTAATACTTGAAATTACAAACGGATCTATTTAAATCTTGTTAGCTAATTTTGTTTCGTATTCAGAAATTGGCAATAGCAAACATTTTATATCCACACCCAATCATCGAGACTACTTGATGACAGCGGGAAACGGACAGGAACAAAGTTGTTGTGGTGCTCAGATGTAGGAGAGGAAGGGGAGGGCTCTATTTAGAGTAGAATGGTAACGCCGAGTCAAACGTTACTGCTCTACAAGTTAAAAGTGACCCTTATTTCTTCCTATCCTGTATATTGTGAACCACTGCAATATTGAAGATCCGAACTCGAGTCTAAATCGTTCAAAGTTATGCTTTAAACGATACAGTACATCCACCAAGCCAATATTTCGTGTATATCTACCTATTTGTAGAAAACGAATAATAATGTTGAAATTATTCGTTAATTTGAGTAGAGAAATAAATATGTGGACAGTGGACAGCGGTCAGTGGAGAGTGGAGAGAAGACGGTGGACGAGTGGACAGTGGACAGTGGAGAGAAGACAATGGACATTGGACAGTGGACAGTGGACAGTGGAAATCCAAAAGTCCACAATTAACCCTCAACAGTATAATAGGGAGGGATGGGAGTTGATTGATAGTTTGGAGTTAGGAGAATGGAAAGTAAGGAATGTGAATTAAGAATTGTGTAAGGTGGAATGTGGAATGTGGAGAAAGGTGTGTCGCTTTCATCGGCATCGTGTTCCACGCGCGTCATTGAATTATGTAGACGATGTCCACATAAGAAATGCACGACGAAAGAAGACCTCAGATGTGACGAATACGAAATGAGACATCCACGAGTGCGGTTCACTCTGTGAATGGTCATCTTCAGACAGAAATGTGAGCCTCGGTTATCTATTCATGACGGAATGTAATGAACCCCTTCAACACTAGACCCGCACTTCAACTTCTTCTTCAGCAAACAACGCGCACGTCGTAACGCGCACAAAAAAACATCGCCATCCATGATTTCACACTTTTCAGTCGCGACGAAATTACAATAAGTTGGCCGTGTTTGTTGTGAAGGAGGATTCCCGGGGTCGCGCGTGCTCTCTAGCGGGTTGAGTCGGTACTAGGACGTCGGGGTCGACGAAAAGGCTACAGCATTGCCGCGATTAATGAACTGACACGGCTGCCTGGGACCCCTGCTGTCTGTTGTTAGAGCTTTGCGAGGGGGTGCACAGGAACGAAATAATAGCATTACCAAACAAAAGTGATACCTTCACACCAAGTTATAATATAATCAGGAGATTGTGTTTCAGTGAAATTGTAAGACTTATTATGTATATTCTGAGTATATTGCTCACAACAATAACAATAAAAGAAGGAACTTATTTAATGTAATTAAATTAAGGTCGTGTTGACGTTCCACGACAACATTAATTAAATAAAAATATTCTATAATCGAAAGTAATGGACTGAGTCATCCGAGCTGGTATGCATATTCGACTTCCCCCGTCAAGCCCCTAACTCCCAACCCCAGTGTCTTAGGCCGCAGCATCTATTAAGAACCGCAAGAAGTAATCTTGATCGCCTCGACGCAGGTCAATAGACGAGGACGGCCTCTTAAGAATGGCGAATGCTGACTGTATAAGCTGAAGCTGGGTCTCCCCGTTGAGAAGGCGGCGCCGCATTATTAGAGAGGCCCATTGCACCAACTACGCGTGTACGTGCTCGGGGTGTGGATGGAACGATGATCGACCCCCACCATCCAGCGGTGGCGGAATTAACTATCGGCCAATTAAGACTACCACGTGGATTGTGTAGCAAATTTACAACTGTTAAGATTGTATTTCCCCCCTTTTTGCTAGTGACATTCAGGCCTGCAAAGTTACCCTAGGTTCTCGGTCTTGCACATACATAGCAGAAACGTACAATGCGCTTTACAGTGACTGACAATCGCATCTGGTTGGGTGATAAATAGATCTAGAAGCTTGCGTATATAACCAAACTAATAAAAAGGAATTGATAAAGTGGGATGTTGAAGTTGGTTACTAATAGGAAACAATGGAAATTCATTACACTCGAGTTGTCTTTCAACACACACCGCCTCGACTCAAATCTTGCTACTTACAATTAGGTTGGTTGACTTTGTTCTTGCGTTGTTGTGCTTTGTATTGTATACACGAAGGTTTGCATCAGGGGTGCGTGATTTTTTTAATTTAAATCGACAATATCAGTGTTTCAAAACTTGTCAAGTTGGTGAGCGGATCAAATACTTTCACAAGCGTTTCAGAAAATATATTCCAAAAATTAGTTTACGGAAAATTTTGCCTAATTAGATAGATAGATAGATAGATAATCGTCTTTATTTTCCAGGCGGGATTAAGGCCAGCTAAACCTTTTCTTCCATCCAACCTTTAATTTAAATACATTTCAGATTTCTAATTTGTTAATAACATTTTGAATTACAATAAAATCTATTGATAAAAACAGTTGTTACTTTTTAAGCGCATATTACATATTATTTATACACATTATACATAATTATAGGTGATTGTTACAATTAAATCGAAAATATATGTGGTTAAAACTTGTCAGTTGTTGAGACGGATTTTTTAAATAATTCAGAATGTTTCCAAAAATATTTAACTATTGAGGTTTATGGAAAAAATTGCAAAATTCAAATATAACTCACGTGTTTGTTGCTCAAAATAAAGAAGAAGTGCATTTGATTTAATCAATGATTTTTATTAAATAAATCATTTGATTTAAATCAAAAAAACACCCTGGTTCACATAAACTCCCTTATTTACGAACACCGTGATGAGGGGCTCTCATAACTTAAAGTATTAGCACTTCAACTTGGTTGTGGTTTCTTGTCTCAAGAATTAACAATCAAAACTATACCTAATAGCATTCGAGCCAGTTAGTAGTTGGAAGTTAGTTTCTAGAAAGAAAAGTAGATACGTCCTAGATTTCAAGTTAATTATTTTCCGTCCACAGAAAGGTTAAAGTTGAGAAAATTCCAGTAATAAGAGATTCTCTTTATATGCATTGTAATCGTTACTAAGGAAAGCTGATATAATGCAGCATTTCGCAGAGAACTATTAATCATTTCTACCTCTTGTACCTAGATAGGCTAGTTTGTTGGAATGGCGTTTTTATCGGCATACTGACAATTTTCCTAGTTACGTAATAAACGAAGATTTTACTTTTAACCATGATGTGTTTAACAATGCTTGTATGTATGTACGTATGAGTAAATCAAATATTGACATCAAATCCAGTTTTAAAAAATAATAAATCCCAAGAGTTTCAGTTTATTCTCGTAACAGCAATCCTACTTGAGGGGATTTTCACGATTTCTCTCACTTATACTACAATAACTCAAACCCGGGATTGACTCATAGAAGTATTCTCCGTAATCGCCGACTTACAAAATACCCTACTAACTATAGTTTTGTCACCTGAAGGAAACTATAAAACAAGTTTACAGACGATGGACGTGTAGGCCTACTCTATAGTACATTGCAAAGAATGTTCCTGGCACCCCTTACCACCACTTTAATAATATACTAACTAAGCGGCTATTTACTTGCCCTATACAATATAACATAACTGTTTCATCGGCAAGCGAAAGGGGTCTAAAACTCAGTTTTCTATTGGAGAAGTTAGGCCTATACCTTGCAATCAACTGCACCGGATGTGATTACTTATATTTCAATCTATTTAGGATGTAACAAATTGACTTCCCGAGGTGGGTGGTAAAATCCCCGTCCACGTGGCTAATATAGAAAACCCTTTGATTGGCCAGCCAAAGTGGGAACCGCGCTTTCAGCTCGGTCATTTTGATCACTTTGAGTAAATACATCGGTTAGCGTGGAATGTAATTACTCTCGTTTTAATCAGGGAAGTCAACAAGGATTCGAGGGTCACTAATGCTCACCGTGTTTACACTTTACACGTCATGCAGCTAATAGACAGGGTTCTACACATCTCTTTAACATTCATGTTTTCCTCTTTATATAAGGTTCTTATGATGTGGGTAGTTTAACACAGGTTTAACGAATGTTGTGCACAAAAAGGAAATACTGTTAAAGATAGCATAGATACACGTATAAATTAACGGTAAAGGGGCGAAAAGGTTATTACATCTTACATTTTTCTGTTACTTTAATTTTTATATTTATATTTATTCACTTGTTTTCATTATTCCTAATTTTACAATTTATGTAATAAACAACTACAAACGGAAAAACGGAAATATATCTTCTTCTGTTTTGGGAGAAGATATATTTCCGTTTTTCCGTTTGAAGTTGTTTATTACAGAAATTGTAAAATTATGAATAATGAAAAACAAGTGAATAAATATAACTACAAACGGAAAAACGGAAAGATCAACGTCTGTTTGGCAAAGAATATTGTCAATTTTTTTGTATGTTTACTAATTCATTTTAAAATTAGAATTTAACTGATAAAATGATTTACACAAAAAAAACAAGACAACGAGATTAAACAGGTAATGGCAAAACTATGCATTTTGTTGCTAACATTTTACATTTTCCTATTATTTAATTTTGTAATGATATATTTAATCTACGTATTTTTACATAATTCTGTGAATTTTATTTTTTGTAATTTAATTTTATTTTGTATCATCAAAATGAAATTTATTTTGGAAAATATCTTTGTACAGAACAAAAGTAGAAAGGAAAGAGCAATGAAAGTTAGTCAAAGAGAAGGTAATTGAAGTACACAATGCTGTGGGTGGAGGATATGTGTAGCCTGTGTTATCTGAGGTTAGCTAATAAAGACAAGATATTCGCCGCAGTGAAGTGGGTACTGGGCAGCATTGCTGGAGTAAGATCTGAAGAATATCCTAGCTGGAATGATGATGAAATGAAAGAGAGGCCAAAGATAAAAAGAAGGCGTATTTGAAGAAGTTGAATGTCAGAACTTTAGTGGCAGGCGAGTGGAACGTCTATGTCTAAGAGAAGATTACGAGACCGGCAAAACGTGTGCTAACGGAATAAAAAGAAAATGTGCTTACGAATAGTGTGTGAGGTTGAAGGCAGGACGCGAGGCTAACAAGGTGTTTGGAAGTGGTGA
Source organism: Sweltsa coloradensis (assembly GCA_024449915.1). NCBI lineage: Eukaryota > Metazoa > Arthropoda > Insecta > Plecoptera > Chloroperlidae > Sweltsa > Sweltsa coloradensis. The sequence continues at coordinate 353,442 of JAMZAV010000090.1, forward strand.
AGAATGCAGAATGTTGAATGAACGAAAGATACTTACAACGATACGGAAAAAATGACATGTCAGTTAGTTAGTGGAGAAGAGGACGTGTAGTCTGGAGAAGTATTGTGTGAAAATATATTTTTTTATCGTGGATTGTTGGGTACAATCTCAATTATATTATAATGATGTCTGGAAATGTGGGAAACCTACAAATATGTGTGCTTCCATAATTAGAGAGGGATGATGACAACATCGGATCTTGTAATCAGAATGGGAACTAATAATAAGGGAGTGCGATTTGTCGCGTGAGACTTTGATTAGGGCCTATGTTAAAAAGAAAAAATTCCCATCTATCAGTATAGGAAAAAAATGTTATTACTAGAAGCATGTTACTCACTATAAGAATTATTGTATACAATTCTCTTAAGGCTGTATGTTCACCAAAAACCAAAATCCAAAATATACATAAAACCGTAGTTATAGAGTATGATCATTAATCACAGCCTTTTGAAAAGATCAAAATATATTTTTTGAATTTTTTTGGTCGATGCATTTTTCCTCTATTGCTACTTTTTTGAACGATTTTTGGTGCTTAGTTTTTCCAAAAGTATACCATTTGGATGGCTGATATTTTGATGGTAGCTTACACTCATCTTTGACTATAGAATGTGGTATTTTGAAATCTATAGTTTTCGTATCTTCAGAGCTTCCTTTTTTTTCTTTTGATGGTACAAATACCACAAAAGTACCGGAAAATATAATACACTGTAAAATGTAAGGTATCGAAGATACACATGTCCAAATAACACATTCTATAGTCAAAGATGAGTGTAAGCTACAATAAAAATATCAGCCATCCAAATGTTATACTTTTGGAAAAACTTAGCACCAAAAATCGTTCAAAAAAGTAGCAATAGAGGAAAAATGCATTGACCAAAAAAATCAAAAAAGTATATTTTGATATTTTCAAAAGACTGTGATTAATGATTATACTCTATAACTACTGTTTAATGCATATTTTGGATTTTGGGTTTTTGGTGAACACACAGCCAGTGAAAGCATGTACAACTTAATTATGTGCTAATTGTGCATAGTGACTGTTTTTGTATTAGTTTATAATTGAATAATATATAATAATGGTAAATTGTATATATTATGTATTATGTTTTGAGTAATAAATCTCAATTTTAGTATAATATACTTTCCACTTGCTAATGTGTAACAATTGGGTCAAGGCAAAATTCAATGTTATACATGGATGTGACTATATCGCTGTATAATATCAATGTACCATGAAAATAAACTCTGTATTGTATTGATGAAAATAAATATAGTGTAGAAATCTATTTCTGACACACACATGCATTCGTATACACGCAAATAGCAGTACTGAGTGGAATGACCTCATGAAGTGAAATGCTGGTTTTGCATCGTATGTCGTCTTGTGTGTGACAATGGATGTAGGCCGTACCCTACTTTCGGAAGTCCCATGTATGTAAGAAGAGTAACAGAGAGGCTCCGAAACCCCTGAAACTTCCTCGTGGAAAACGAATGGTGTTCCGGCCAAACTTCTGGGTGAGTGCGGGGAGCGGGTGGGTGCGGGGGTGGGGTGGGGTGGGGCTGGAAGAGGGTTTCCGTAATGTCCCATCCAACTTGGAACCAAGGGGTTTATGTATGCAAAGTATGGACTCTTCAATCATAGTCGGGTAGCGATGCGCTCAAAGATTTCAACAGTCTGCTGGAAAGAGAAAGAACTAGAAGTGCCAAAAGTTGGATCTTAGCACGAACTTTAGGGAATTGAAACAGTAAAGTGGATTTGTACTTGTATTGCCTAGAGAAAAGAAAACATATACACGAATGATGCTTCTTCATCCATACTCTGTCAATGTAAAGAGTGAAACTTGAAAAACGACACTCGCTAGAGCCTAAGATAGTAAATGTATGTAAATTAATTCAACTATTATTTAATTGATAAAAGCACTATTGACAAATTATTATTATTTTGCTAAACACAACCATATTTTCAGGATGTATAGTGTAATTAAAGTAACAAACAATGCATGTCAATGATTTGTGTGATTGCTTTACATTTCCTAGTTGGTGATACACTTTCATGTTGGACAAATTAAAATAAATTATACAATTAAACAAACAAACAATGCATGACAATGATTTTGTGTGATTGCTGTACATTTCCCCGTATGTTATACATTTCCATGTTGGACAAATTAGTATTTTCGTTTCTCGCTACTTGTCTCCCACTCTCTGCTGTTCTTGCATGTTGAACACGGCGTATCGTGCACTTTCAAGCCGAGCGCATTCAAGCCTCGGAGCAGCACAATAGAGCGACGCCACGTTGCGAAGAAAACTTTTCTATAGAAGCTCGGCTACCTACCAAGAGCTCGTTAAGTGTTAACTAATGTTAACGCCACCGCGAGTCGCGCAGAAGAAAATAACTACGACAATATAAAACGGGCAGAGGCAAAGAGTTGGTAATATTTCCATATCATGACACACGCCATCGCGCTAACGTGCTGCTAACGCTCACTCACGAATTTCGAAAAGATAATCGATATTCGGAAGATTCTGAGAACGTGAGGATTGTATTGTTCACTTCACACGACGCGAATTAGTATTAGAAATATTTACTCTTTTCGAAGGTGATAAAGTTCGTGAACCCATCCTTCCCCGTACAACCTTCACCGATAACATTGGTGTGCTTGCTTTCATACGCGCTTGGATTTAAAGAGTGGTTTATACGGGAAGACTTAATTAAACACAAACAACAAAAACCTGGTGGTTTTATCCAGGCGGGATTAGCGCGCCGCGATTGCATCGCCTCCAGGTATTCCAGTTCTGACGTAGTTCCCGCTTCGTCACTAACTCGTACATCTACTTCAGCGTTCTCTTCTGGTACGTACTTGGTATGTCTACAATCCTGCCTGAGTTTGATAACACACTTCGATCTTTTACAGTAACGGGCCATCCCCGTTTAGGCCAGTGTAACTATAATAATGTCCGACGTTATATGATTAAGATGATGATATATGATTACATAAATATAAGTCGCAATTCAATGTATTGGTTTTCGATTTGGTTGATCGGGAAACACTCCCGTGGGTGTAATTTTTTATTTACTACAATTCAGAAATTAAAAAGTCCGCCAAACGGAATCAACCACGGTCTCAATCCAGGTGGAGTCTAACACTAGACATCAGACGTTAGAGATTAAAATGTACCCGTCTGAGGTCTAGTGGTTAAGATACTGATGTGGGAGATCCGTGTTCGATCGGTTGAGCGGACTTTTAATTCGAATGTAGAAATAAAAAAAAAAAATCAATGTATTGGCATACAAAGATTTTATTAAAGAGGCTCCCACAAGACTTTTGATAAAAAAAATCCTTATCTTCATAGTAAAGAAGGGTTCGTGGGCTAAATTATAAGATATTGGGATTTAAAGTAGCAGATTCTCCTGGCTCTTAACATTGCAATCGATGATATTTCAACATTTCCACAACTTCTTCCTCTATTCGAAATTTTAAAAAATCTATTCAATAATATATTTTAGAAAAACTATTAAAAATCTTAAGTCAAAAAGTAGCCAGCGTGTGCTTTTTTAGACGCTAAAAATAGATGAAGTGTCATAAATTGTATATTTTAGTTCAAATTGAGTCAAATCAATTTTTATAGCATGGGAAAACATTATTTGATGTTCTTACTAGCTTTCATGGTGGATCAATACTCGCTGCACCTTTACAACAATTCATCACTCAATTGAAGAATTGAAGAATTGTGTAATGAAGGAACCATTTAACCGACTCGGGCAAAACTAGAGGTCTTAGTTCTTCAACGTGAAAGGTTACGTTTTTCGTGGGGAGCATATACCAAGGTAACGGACTTGCCTCTTTTTAAGTGACAGAATAAACTAGGTATATGATGTGAGGAAAGTTGGAAACAACTCTTTGAGGAATATGTCGTAGAACTCAAACTCAGCATTATTCACTGAGGAAAACTTTGGGAAAACCTCCACGTAATATTTCTGGCTAAGAGTATTAAACCGGCGTCCTTCCAAATAAGAGTCTCGCGTACCGCATGAGCTAGGCCAAACTTGAAAAGTTTCTTCTCCGCGCGTGTCCAAACCATCTCGATAAGGTTCCACCTTCTAGGTTCTCATCGCCTCCCGACGCCTCCCTAGGGGGATGGCATCACTCACCACACTCGGGCGTCGTCCACTTCACAGATGTTAGAAGGGTATTTAGAGGGCTCAGCGGAGTTGTAAGTAACCTTGAGGTACATCGCGGTCCTCTGGGGGAGCGAACACTACCTTGGACGACGATCACGTCACACGTGGAGAATGCAGACTTCACACGATGTGTTTACTCCAAGAGAAGACAGATTACACGTCACTGTGTGTTTAATTACTCCGAGAATTATTTTGGTCAGCTGAAGCCTTGAAATGCACCCACACTGAGTTAACTATTACGAAAAAGAAACTATCGAATAAAGTGTTTTGTGGATTATTCACATATAATAATCATCGATAGACTCTTACGGTGAAAAGTACAAACACACTTGTTTCATGAACATCATTCAGAAAATAACAAAACAAAAGTTAAAAATCTAGGTAGTGTAGGACAAAAACACTTTTAATAGCCTACGATGGTGGAGATGCCGGGTTAGAGTTATGTTGTACGGTGATAATAGCCTACGATGGTGGAGGCGCCGGGTTAGAGTTATGTTGAATGGTGATAATAGTCTATGGTGGAGGTGCCGGGCTAGAGTTGCATTGAATGGCACATGTAGATGTTTGTAATAATATTCTATTGGGTTCTATTTGTTTATATTATAGTTAAAAATAATATATCGTGTGCCAATGTAGTACTATATTTTATAATAATGTTATATGATGTATGATTCCATTAGTTATGTTATGTTTATGGTGTGGATTGAAAATTTTCCATTTTGTACATTTTAACTCAATTTTACTTTACGTCCCGACCTAAGTTCGTGTCCCGATCACGGTAAAGCTCTTCACTTCCGGATTTTACTGACCATATAGGCATATAGTGTTACAACACCGCGTCATCGCAGTTCTATGAAGGTTAAGAGTGTAGTGTTCCGATTGGGTGGTTCTATATTGCCGTACTCTCCTCAGATTTATGCCTGTGGCTGTCACTCTTGGCTCTACTTTACTCCTCCTTAGCCTCGAATCCAAAAGAAATTTTTCAGAAACGGCAAGATTGTCATTTTCCCCCGTGGTTAGCGACTGGCTTTACCTTTTACAATAATTCATCATCAACTGAGTTGAAGTGTTATTTACGGTTTGCCGTCAAGAGCAGAGATTCTGTATCGGCAGTGGCACTCAAGACGGAGGAACTCAATTCAATGTCGAGATCCCATGCGTGGCAATGGTGTAGCCGCCATACATAGCACAAAGTTCACGCATCACCACGGAATGCTCCTCAAGAAGCAGACAAATATGGACGTTTAAAAAACGCAACACTTAACGGTTCGTATAAAACTATCAACACTCAATAAACGAATATATGAAAGTTACATTTATCTTGATTTTTTTCCCACTTACTAAGGCTGTTGCAAAGCGACAAGTAATTTTTAGTGGGAGAACTAAAATAACTAAAAGTATAAAATAATCAGATGCATTTCTGAAATATAAAACCCCATGAACTTTGTTTTGATAAATTAGTTGAGGTGCTCTTGTAATTAAAATATAATTGTTTAATGTAAATAATTGAGGGAAAATAGCAGCGTGGAGTACACGTACATCTACTGTACGGAGATATAAAAGCAACAGTTACTTATTAATAAAACGTAGCTGTGAGCTTACCAATAAAATGTTTTGTTTTAAATATTAAATGGCGATAAAATTAAATGGTGAGTTCGATTACTCATAGAGTATAAACGATTAAATAAAACCATACGTAGTTCTATGGTTGGAATTTAAGTTTTGCACTACATAGACCATGAATTAAAAGTACATTTATTGTAAATGCTTTTCAATTGACCACACCCGTTTTCATCTGGATGTAATACGCAAAGTCTTTAAAGAATCATAGCAAACGAACAGTTATGGAAAGTATACTTAATTCTTAGTCTAGCAAAGTGCATTTGGAAAATGATTTCCGGTTAAGTTCTTGGATAGAAGACAGAGGCCCGGCTATCATTACACCAATTACGTTTGAAATATCAACTAATGCTCTATTGCGTGAGAACACTTGAATTCATTCCCCTACTTATGTGTAATGGAATGATTCCGTAATAGTCGAGTATACCCAGCCCAAGACTTAATGACGGAGCTAATCAAACTACTGTTTCAAAGCGATTATCAGATAATAGACGGCAAATCGTAATTCGATAAGTCGACGTAATGTAAGCCGGCTCGGGGCGTAGGTGTAGGTCAGCACTTATTGGCAAGTGCATGGACCTGTAATAGCGAGCGGTTCCACGTTCTATGGGGATGGAGATTCGGCTGGAGTTTTAAATCGCTTATGCGTGTCTGGTGGCTTTGGGTTCGAGAGGTTATCGGCTTGTTATTTTTAGTATAATGTGTTTTGCATCCCCTGTTACCACAGTTGTTACGGAAAGATAATAGGCTGGGCTGGTTCTATATTTGGATCGGAGATCAATTTGAAATGAATTATGACCCATGGAATTGTTATTTTTACTTAATTATATTCACTGGTAACTTTTGTGTTTCATTCATTTGTTCGATGACAATTTTTAAATCATATTACGGTCAATAAATAATGCCAGGAACTCTTGTGCATAAAATATGTTCGCTTTTCCTCTGCAGCTTTTTTAGAATCATCCATATCTTCTATAGATTCAAGGTCTCCTGTCCATACTTCTTTGTCGTCTCCCTACAAACACACAATGTATCCAAATCATGGTGAAACCAAAACAGATTGTGCATAAGAAAGTATTTTTCTCCACTTTTTGTTGACAACAGAGCTCTCTATAGATGTGTTAATTCTCTCCGGTCTAATAAGATCGTTGAACACTTTTCTACACAACCCTTCCCAGAAAACTTGTGGCATACATTTCCAAAATATTGGTGGACTAACATTACCATAATCAGGATGTTACATTAGATGTCACCGGAAACTTGAACACATAATACTATAGATAAAAAGTTTGTGAGTGTTCTAGAATTTAATTTAAAATAAACAAAGCAGATATTTATATTTGGATGAGCGAAGCGAAGACTTCAATTTCACTGACCCCCCAAAAATTTAGCTCTGTTGTTTTTTTGCGTGTTTGTTTGTTTGTTTGTTTGTTTTTTGTTTTTTTTTTGTCTGTTTGTTTGCACGATTCCGGGCAAACGGCATATGCGATCTTGATGAAAATTGAAGGGGACCTTCGAAATCTCTGAACTTAGACGTGCCACGTTTTTGGGTACAATCGAAGAAATATTTTCATGAATAATATCGCACTTTAACGATTTTTTTTTCGATTTTTAGTGCGATATTTTCGTGACATTTGGGACGATTCTGACCAAACGGGTGGGGCTACAAAGTTCATATTTTACATGGACATTAAGGTTATGGTGATGTAGTACCTTGTGAAAAAAAAGTTGAAAAAGTTAAACAGAATCCATAGAATAAACGTACTTTTACGATTTTTTTCGATTTTTAGTGCGATATTTTCGTGACATTTGGGCCGATTGTGACCAAACGGGTGGGGCTACAACGTTCATATTTCACATGAACATTAAAGTTATGGTGATGTAGTACCTTTTGAAAGAAAAAATTGAAAAAGTTAGCCAGAATCCATAGATATAAAGCTTTTAATATAAGTTTTTTACGGTAAATAATACCAATTGACAAGAAACAATAGAAACTTGACAACAATCACCTACAATGCGTAGGCAACAAAACAAAGCACTTGCGAAAGTAAAGATATCCCACGCAAACTAAAAACTTTAAAAAGCTCATCCATCAACGCGGCGGGACTTTAGCGTTTTCCTAGTTAAAATAATAAATGTTACATGCAATTGGTGGAGATACCGGATGGAGAAAGAAATTTTTTAACTCCATAAGAATAGCATTGTTGGTGGAGGTGCCGGGTAGAGAAAGAAAATTTTTAACTCCATAAGAATAGCATTGTTGGTGGAGGCGCCGGGTCTTTACTTTTGATTTAATATTTTTACGTTGTACTCCTGTTTAATTACAGAGGGTGGTATAATTGTTGTGGTATTTTTGGATGAGCGTAGCGAGCGAAGCGAGTGAAGCGAAGACTTCAATTTCACTGACCCCCAAAAAATTTAACTCGGGTGTTTTTTTGTTTGTTTGTTTGTTTTTTGTTTTTTTTTCTGTCTGTTTGTTCGCTCTCTACCGGGCAAACGGCATATGCGATCTTGATGAAAATTTGACAGGACCTTCGAAATCTCTGAACTTAGACTTGCTACGTTTTTGGGTACAATCGAAGAAATATTTCTCATGAATATCGTACTTTTACGATTTTTTTCGATTTTTTGTGCGATATTTTCGTGCCATTTGGGCCAATTTTGACCAAACGGGTGGGGCTACAACTTTCATATTATACATGGACATTAAGGTTATGGTGATGTGGTACATTTTGAAAGAAAAAGTTGGAAAAGTTAGCCAGAATCTATAGAAATAAAGCTTTTAATATAAGTTTTTTGATATTTTGTGCGATATTTTCGTGCCATTTGGGTTAATTCTGACCAAACGGTGGGGCTACGACGTTCATATTATACATGGACATTAAGGTTATAGTGATGTAGTACCTTTTGAAAGAAAAAGTTGGAAAAGTTAGCCAGAATCTATAGAAATAAAGCTTTTAATATAAGTTTTTTACGGTAAATAGTACCAATTGACAAGAAACAATAGAGACTTTACAACAATCATCTACAATGCGTAGGCAACAAAACAAAGCACTTGCAAAAGTAAAGCTATCCCACGCAAACTAAAAACTTTAAAAAGCTCATCCATCAACGCGGCGGGACTTTAGCGTTTTCCTAGTTATAATAATTGCTATGTACAATCACGCATACCTTTATGAAATACATGTGAAGTATGTGTACACTTGCTTGCCAAGTATATCCTTTCTAGTTGATTAAATCTTATAAAAGTAGTGACAACAAATCGTGAAGTAAACCTACACATTTAGTGTTTGTTTGTTTAGCTCGAATGTAATCCTAACCAAAAGTATTCTTTCTAAAATCCTGCTGACAAATATTTTCTATGTTTAAATAAAGGTTTATGGAACACATGTGAGGGAGCGTAGACCCGACCCTTTTCAGTGATCAGTATCAGGACGGTAGATATAAATTATTAACTAGGAAAACGCTTAATTCCCGCCGCGTTGTTGGATGAGCGTAATTGGTGCATTGAGCTGCCATGTGTTACGCGGATTTTCTGTTGTTCTGTGAAAAAATCATTACATAGTCGAAATTTTTTTTTAATTAAATTAAATTAAATAAAAAAATAACTTAATTTTTTTAATTAATCGTAATTTTTAAAAAAGAAAAAAATCGTAAAATTGCAATTTTCATAAGAAATAAATATTAGATTGCGCTCAAATTTAACACGAATATATTAATTCATGAAATTAAGGTTCTGTGAAAAAATAATTACAATAGGATAAAGCATGTAGGTGTAATAAGTCAAAGAATTGTTTTAAAAAAGAAAAAACCCGTAAAATTTCGATTTTCATGAGAAATAATTTTTCGATTACGCTCAAATTTCGCACGAATATCTTAATTCATGAAATTAAGGTTCTGTAAAAAAATCATTACAATCGGATAAAGCATGTAGATGTTATGAGTCGAAGAAAGTTTTTAAAAATCGAAAAAAATCGTAAAATTGCGTTTTTTATGAGAAAAAATTTCCCGATTGCGCTCAAAAACGTGGCAGTTCTAAGTTCAGAGATTTCGAAGGCCTTCATGAAATTTCATCGCAATCGGAGTATCGGTTTAGCCGGAATCGTGTTAACAGACACACAAAAATACAGAAAGAAAGAAAAAAAAAAAAAAAAAACATTCCGGATTTTTTTCTCCAGTGTAGTGAAATGGAATCTTCGCTTCGCTCGCTTCGCTCGCTTCGCTCGCTACGCTCGCTACGCTCATCCAATTAATTGTTAGTCCACAGTGCCACGGGTTGGTTATATTCTCTAACAACCACATAAACCAGCGTTCCGTTTCAACGTGACAACTGAAGTAATATGTATTCAATAAAAGTGTATAACTAATACTGAAGCTATGGTGGAAGGCTCCATCTGTAACTATAGGGACTAGGGAGTGCGAGAAGCGAATCCTGTCGGTTCTCTCTTGTCGAGTCGGAAGGTTGACCTCTTTTTGACCTAACCATAACTTAAACTGTCGTCAACAGTGCGGTGACAAGCAGAGTGTCTTTTACACATAGGAAGTAAAATATTAGTATTGTTCCGAATAAATAAATCATGAGAAAATATATAGTCTTTGTCTAAGAACAAATGGTACAATGCTCGTGTCGACTTAACAGTCGTCATTTAAATGGGGTAAATGGGAAATATAAGGGCCAAAAACTCAACTCGTGTATACATTCTTTAAACTCTTTCGAAGACGCAAACGCACGTCGGCTATCAGTTACTATTATGCTTGTTGTCGTAAAATATCGAGAGCCGTTCCGTGCACAGCAAAGGGATCGAAATCCGTGGGCGTGTTATTCATTAAAAATAACGAACACAAATCGATTTGGTGAACAATTAACCTCCGATTTTATTTCTGACCTAAACTTAGTTAAACAAGATAAAGATTCGAGTATCAGTTCGTGTTTGTATGTAATTCGTGGGTGGTCGGTGAATTTCACGTCGTTCCCGCCTAGCTAGTAAAGTGTGTCAATTTCCGTGTCCATGGTTGTACTCACAAACCACGCGGAATCACGCAGGTCAGGTAACATGCGTTAGATCATCATTCATGCCTGACAGTCACACGCACGCACACGCACGCACCCACGCACTCGGCGGAGGACACAGTACTGCCAGCTGTCAACCGCACACTCCGACTACCCCCGCCCAAATACAAATCACTACAATTAACAAACAAACCGAACACTCATATCGTGTTTGTCAATACTTGTGAAGACAAGTTATTATGACAAATGTCCTGCCAATGATAGTTTATAAATACAACCGGCTACTGGGCGATACATACATGACACCCTCCCCACACTGCGACGTCAAACATTAATCTACAATCAGTCTCGGGGGATCACGTGGATGCGAGACACGTTTTACAGCCAAACACTTCAAGAGCACAATTTACGTCATCGTTGAGGTAACAAACAAAACGTTCGCTAGATTGACAGTAGCCAAAGTTTCTGAGTTCGAGATCAAATCAATAAATTAATTGAAGTTTTGGATATTTGATATTATCTTAGGATATAGTTTAAAGAATCCATAAACATTGTGTCTATATCTGATCTACTTGGTCAATATCACCCGACATGTAAGTATATTTCCACATTTCATAACATTATTTTGTAATCTCCAGCATCTTTCGATCTACATAGTTAAGAACAGTTATTCTGTAAGTCATTTCATAAATATAATATTCTTGAACACGTGATTTTAATGAAAATGACAGTAAATGATAATTGAACAGAAAAACGAGTCTGAATTAAATTGATGTAGTGGCTTTTACATAAAATTAATTTAATACTAGAGCACAAAAATAAAAATGACATAAAAAATCAACAACATCTAAATAGGCACAAAAGAACATTATTCTAAACGAAATGCAAATGGAAAACTATGACGATTACAATGTTATACAACGTCAAGAACATTTGATGAAAATCTTTTTAAAATATTGAAAATTTAGGTGATTTATGTCAAGATCTGGATGGATGACAGCTAATTGGATATACGTATGCTGGATCCGGTTAATAGAAGAATTGCTAAAAATAGCTAGTCTGCTTCTTGGTAGAATGAAAGTCTGTATAGGTTTCGTATTGGTCTTGCAGGAGCGTGTAAATGTACTAGATCAAGAAGCTGAGAGTCAAAATATTATGCAGAAGCTTAAATAAAAATATTAGATCTGTCTGCTTGCGCCGATTTTCGAGTGATACAACATTTAAATTTTTGCATGAAGTTGGACAATTTCATCTATGATAGGTAACATTGGTCTTGTAGCAGACATGCTTAACGAACTTCTGATGGATACGTTCAATGCTACGGATTTTTTAATGAACAAAACAGTACAAGGAAGAACGAGGAAAAATGAAGGTTGGCAAGGAAAAAAGTAATTATTTGTAAATTAAAACTTCCCCCATTGAAGTTCGGATAGTAAATTATGTTAAAGGTGCAGAAAAAAAAACCCGTAAGGAAATCTTTAAAGATAACCAACAAATGTTTCTATGTAACTGGAATGCACGGTGAGTTTTATGAATAACTGCATTACGTTGTAGCCTCAGCTTCGTTGTGCTCGATGTATAATAAACCTGAAGATTACAAAAGGTGGTGTTGTGGACTGCTCATATGTCTTCCATTATTTACAGGTACGAGACACACGGGAATAACATACACGTCTGCTTCCTGAATTATCAATTACTATTGCTACTTGGTAAATAATTTAGGTTTGTGTTTTCTAGCAGTTGCCGCATGCAGCTATTGTCATCATCCTTCTAGGCAAAGTACGAAGCATTGTCGTCCTGCAGGTAAAAGCATACAATGTTGTATGAACTAGACCGCTTCTCGAACGCTTCTTATAAGCGCCTTGATAAATAAGCCTATTTTAACAATCTTCCTGCATTTCTACCTTCAAAACATCGTAATAGTGTTATTTTTGTGAGAAACAGTTTTTAGTTGTACTTAAAGTGACATTCCTTGGTTCAGATATTCCAAAGAAAGTTTCAAGATAATTCCTTCAAGATCGCAGAAGCCGATCGTTTGGTAGAGAGCTAACAGAAAAACAATTATTGTGCGTAAAATAACAAATGTAGAAGTACTAAATTGTCTACATGAAATATTTCTTAAATTGTAGATAAACCCAAAAACGGAACATATCCAAGTTTAGAAATTTCGAAGGTCCCCTGAAAATTTCATTGTGATGGGAAAGCCATTTGTCTGGTAGAGAGGAATAAAATACAAATTCATACTGCAAATCGAAAATATCTTAAAAGTACAATAGATATATAGAAATATTGATTATATTGTACCCAAAAACTTGACTAGTTAGGAGATTTTTAAGGTCCGCTGTAAATTCCATCGAAAATATCACAACAAGCCATGACCAATAGAGAGCGAACAAACCGATACAAAAACATACACAACAACATCAGAGCTTCAATTTGACTGCCAGAAATAGCCCGGGTATTTGTTTGTTTTTGTAATATGCTTTAGGTTTGTTTAATAGCACCCTCCCGGACAAACTGTTTCTTCGCTACCTCCCAGAAAACCAATCGAAGAACTATGTCCCATAAAAATCTTACTTTTACCTTTTTTTCAATTTTGTGTGTGATTTTTGTATGTTGATTCACTCTTTACCGAACGAACGTCTCTGAAATCTTCAGATAATCTTTAAAATTTATAAACTAAGACATAAGCTTACCACTTTTTGCTATGGCATCAAAGAAATATTTTTTCTTGAAAATCACACTTTTACAACAAAAAAACGAATGAAGGAATGCAGGTATATGCCAAATACGCTCATCCACGAACGCAACTATGGCAAGTGTGAAGTGGCCTAGTGACATGTTGACTACGGACACCGCCAAGGTGTGAGTGATCACTGATCAGCCACCCTCAAACCCCGGCGTCTGCGAGCGACATGCTCCCGTCACCCTAAGGCTGTTTTGAATATGTCACCCAGCCGTCAAGGCAGTCATTCGCACGGACCATTATTGGCTCAACTCCCACCACAGACGCGTCTGCGAATTTGTTTCTTAGATGGCTGTTCTTTGTGAATCTCGGCTTTTCCTGTGTTTGTGTGTTCGTGGGTTTTGTACCTATCGATCTGGGCCTGCAGTTTAATAGCAGAGGTGGGGGCGATTTGTCGTCGTGGGGGCGGCGAAGGGGGTGGTGTATGGGTAGTGCCAGGTCCGATAAGTGGTGGGGGTGGGGGCAAGGGGAGACAATTGGATTTCAATCACGGGCGAAACACGCTATCGAGTATGCCTGTTGGATATGCTGGCCCGTGACGTCACGGCCACAACAAGCCTTGGTTTGCGTCTGAGGGGAGCGCATGCACATAAGACGTAGTGCAAAAAACATGGGTGAGGAAGATAGTGCGCGGAGAACAGGGAAATATTTTAAACGAAATCGCAGGGAGTGAGTAGACGCACGCAACGTGGTGCATGCAATATATGTAGTGCGTCCACACATCATTGAGTGGGTGGGTGCGTATGGCTGAAACCCAAGTCCACACATCACGATTAATAGTGAGACGTGCACGGAGAATGCAAACAGTGCGCAAATGAGACAGTGTAGTGGAACACGCATGAGAGAGGAAGATGGACCTCGAAGTACGGAGGAACATCGAGGGTGGAGGCAGTGCGTTCAGCACAGAACCCATGCCGACAACGTGCCAGTGATTAACAGTGTGACTGATCAGTGCGCAATTGTCCGTCACGCCAACTTGTTCAGTGAGTCACGACTAAAACCCATAACTCTATGGGGAAAACCGGTTTTCTACCCGACAGGTTTGCTAAACAACATGGAAAAGACCCCATCTCAAGGATGCGTGTAAACTCATGGGGAAAGGAAAACCGTTTTTTCACCGAACTTTTATCTAAACGGGACTTTACAACATGGCAAGGATACCATATCAAGGATGCGTATAGCTAGTAAACTATTAACTACTATACGTAATACTATACTATAATATAAGGTGTATACATCACAACACATTGATGGACAGTACACAAAGTAAATAAAGAACAATTCACAAAACAACATAAAAAAAACATCCAAAACATTAATCCGCATTCAATTGAACTGTGAACAGTCGATGCAATAAAGAAGATAAACAATAAATTGAAAAAATACGAAAGATGGCGCATAGCACAGGTATTTATATAAAAGTAACGTGTTATGTCTCGCTTAAGAACGACACAAATATTATCATGGTAGGATTTTTATTGTAATAATTCATGATTCGTTGGGGTCAATCCAAAGTGTTTGTCATCAATTGTCGACTGTTTGTATTGTAACAAATCATTGTCTACAAATTGATTTGCTGTAGGTCAGCAATTAGACACGAACAATTGATTGCAATTAGTCATAAATGGTTTCAATTGCTCTCACACTACAGTTGCAGTTGACAGCAAAACAATTGTACCGATAGATTAGGTTATACATATGAAAAGTATCGAATGAAAAATAAATTTCTGGTGTTGGATATACTTGAAATTTTTACAAACTTCGTATCTCATTCTCACTTGAAGATAGAAAATTCACCCGTTTATTATCTGTCGTCATTTCTGTTATACGGTACAAATATGCATCGCAACAATTCGTCCGTCTTCCGCTTAGCTAGGATTTGGATTTGTAAAGTACGTCAGAACGAAATGTCCAAGGTTAATTTCAAGGGTAATCTGTCAGAATTGCCGTATCACAGAGTAAATCTAAAAATAATATTTTATGATTCAGGCATTATTGTTGAATGTTGTCCAGAATATCGTAGAATATAGAACACTAGTCATATATAGGTTAGTAAGCAAATTTGCAAAAGAGAGGCGAGCAATGTTTAAGATTAAGAGTTTAGTTATATTTAGTTGATTGTTATTTGGTTATATTGAAGTGCCGTGACAGCTGAGACGTATTTCGCAATTTAAATGGATGGCCAGGTGTCGTGCCACTCCGAATACTTAGCTATAATATAACAAAACCACACCTCTCATATTGTTTTATATGTAGGCCTAGTTGTTAGTTGTTTTTTGTATTTATTTTGTATCTTCAATATTTTTAAGACTATTTCACACTCTCTCTACGGAGAAGTAATATCTGTGCCATGCACGATCAATGTGAAATAAATGAATAAAGAATAAAGAATAAAGAACCTAAAATTAAATTAGTTAAATACAAATATTACGTTTCATATTCGTCATTGTTCGTGCTTAAATTTTGTTAAAAACAAACAAAAATAAATGCACGTTTGCAAGTAAAGACATAACTTATAGTAGAACAATGTTGGTCATGTCCGTCCTTGCAGCCAGTACGTAACACGACCCACCGTACCACACAGAACACACCACGTATGTGAGGCTTCGGGTAAGAGAAGTCGTTTAGTGCATAAAACATTGTCATGTTGCGTGCGTGTCAGCCTTGCCGTATTTGCGCATGGCTATTTCCAGCTGCGTTGTCGTAGGGAAGAAAAAGGACAAACCACAATGCAAAGTTGGAATTTACATACATTTTCGTGAAGAAAAGAGAATGAAACTAGCAAACAAGAAACGCTATGCAATGCAGGTATTGCAGTTTGAGTTATTTCTTGTGGGTGCGCATGACCTTGGAGAACCCCGCATTAATACCATGCACATCAGATTAATTGCCTGAACTACATTCGCATTGCTATAAAAGAAAAAGAAAAAGAAGAAGTTAGTTTTATAGTGGATTCATATAAGTTACAATAGATTCATAATAGAGTCAGAATTACCAGTGACCAGAATTCAACGCACGAAAATTAAAATAATGGAGTCTCGTGTGCTAGCACCTACCCGCGAATCAGTACATAAATTGGAATGTGTATTATACAAGCATATTTTTAAAACGTCCATTGGTTTTCGTTGGGAAATGTATTTGTGTCTTTTTTTTCGTTTAACCCCTAAAACGCCAAGGCCGTCTAGAAGACTTTGCACGACCATCCAAGAAACCCTCCGAACTTCGCGCATTGCTTGCTTCTTGATTCCGTGCCGCATTCACTATATCTAAAACTAGGAAAACGCTTAAGTCCCGCCGCGTTGATGGATGAGATTTTTTGTAAGTTTTTAGTTTGTGTAGGACCACTATACCTTTGCAAGTGCTTTTTAATGCATTGTAGGTGATTGTTGTTAAGTTTCTATTGTTACTTGTTAATTATTGTTATTATAAACCTAAAAACTCATATTAAAACCTTTATTCTATGGATTCTGGATAACTTTTTCAACTTTTTCTTTCAGAAAGCAATACATCACCATTACCTTAATGTCCAAGTAAAATATGAACGTTGTAACCCCACCCGTTTGGTCAGAATCGGCCAAAATGTCACGAAAATATCGCACTAAAAATCGGAAAAAATCGTTAAAGTACGATATTCATGAGAAATATTTCTTCGAAACTACCCAAAAACGTGGCATGTCTAAGTTCAAAGATTTTCAAGGACCCTCTAATTTTCATCAAGATCGCATATGCCGTTTTGCCCATGAGAGCGATTTTAGATTTTAAGTGCGATATTTTCGTTTAATTTGAGTCGATTCTGACAAAGGGTAAGGCTACAAAGTTCATATTTCACATGACTTTAGGATATGGTGAATCGGTACTTTGTGAAAAAAAAAGCTGAAAAGTTAGCTAGAACCCATAGAAAAGTTTTAAATGAGTTTTTCGATTTTTAGGTCGATATTTTCAACATTTGGGTGCCGATTCTTGGACAAACAGGTGGGCTACAAGTTCATATTTCAAATGGACATGAGTTATTGATTGTACCTTTTAAAAGAAAAGTTGAGAAAAGTTATCTAGAATCTATAGAAATAAAGGTTTTAATAGAGTTTTGATTTTTAGTGCGTATTTCGTGGCATTGACGATTGTGACCAAAGGTGGGCACAACGTTCATATTCACATGGACATTAATGTTATGGTGATTAGTACCTTGAAGAAAAAGTTAAAAAGTATCGGAATCCATAGAATAAAGGTTTTAATATGAGTTTTTTACTTAAATGTCCCGAATTTTCGTCACATTAAGCGATTTTGACAACGGTGGGCAACAACGTTCATATTTCACATGGACATACGGTTATGTTATGTACGTACCATTGAAAGAAAAAGTTAATAGTTGATAAGTATCCAGAATGCTATAAATAATGTTTTAAATTGTTTTTGAGGTTTATAATAACAACTAACAAGAACAATAGAAACTTGACAACATCACCTACAATGCATCACAAAGCACTTGCAAAGGAAAAATGGTCCCCGCAAACTAAAATCTAACAAAAACGCTCATCCTCAACGCGTGCGGGACTTAAGCGTTTTCCTAGTTACTTATCAAGTGCCTTTTGAACGCATTGTTGGTGATTATTGTCAAGTTTCTATAGTTACTTGTAAATTGTCATTATAAACCTAAAAAAACTCATATTAAAACCTTTATTCTATGGATTCTGGCAACTTTTTCAACTTTTTCTTTCAGAAAGCAATACATCACGTCCATGTTAAATATGAACGTTGTCGCCCCACCCGTTTGGTCAGAATCGGCCAAAATGTCACGAAAATATCGCACTAAAAATCGAAAAAATGGTAAAAGTACGATATTCATGAGAAATATTTCTTCGATATACCAAAAACGTGGCAAGTCTAAGTTCAGAGATTTCAAAGGTCCCCTCCAATTTTCATCAAGATCGCATATGCCGTTTGACCGGTAGAGCACAAACAAACAGAAAAAAAAAAAAAAACACCCGAGTTAAATTTTTTGGGCGGTCGGGGAAATTCAAGTCTTCGCTTCGCTCATCCAAAAATACCACAACAATATTACTTCCCTCCGTAATTAAATTGGATGTAAAGTAGAAAAAATAGCATGAAGAAGTGAGGACCCGGCCCTCCACCAACAATGCTATTCTTATGGAACTAAAACTTTTCTCCGCTCACCGGCACGTCCACCAAAGCGCATATATTTTGCTATTTAAATTAATTTGTTTATTACAGAATACGGTGAATTTAACTTCATTATATAGAACTAGGAAAAACGCTAAAGTTCCGACGCGTTGATGGGTGAGCTTTTTTGTAAGTTTTTAGTTTGCGTGGGATCTATTTACTTATCAGGTGCCTTTTGAACGCATTGTTGGTGTTATTTACTACAAGAAATTTTACAATTTTAAAATTTTAATTTTGCAGAATGTTGTCAGTTTCTATGTTTCTTGTAAATTGTTATTATAACCTAAAAAAACTCAAAATAAAAACCTTTTTCTATGGATTCTGGCTAACTTTTCAACTTTATCTTTCAGAAAGCAATACATCACCATTACCCTAATGTCCATGTGAAATATGAAAGTTGTAGCCCCACCCTTTGGACAGAATCGGCCAAAATGTCACGAAAATATCGCACTAAAAATCGGGGAAAAAATCGTAAAAGTACGATATTCCTGAGAAATATTTCTTCGATTGTACCCAAAAACGTGGCAAGTCTAAGTTCAGATATTTCAAAGGTCCCCTCCAATTTTCATTAAGATCGCATATGCCGTTTGCCCGGTAGAGAGCGAACAAACAGACAGAGAAAAAAAAAGAAAAAAAAACACCCAAGCTAAATTTTTTGGGCGGTCGGTGAAATTCAAGTCTTCGCTTCGCTCATCCAAAAATACCACAACAATATTACCTCCCTCCGTAATTAAATTGGATGTAAAGTAGAAATAAAACATGAAGAAGTGAAGACCCGGCGCCTCCACCAACAATGCTATTCTTATGGAACTAAAACTTTTCTCGCTCTACCCGGCACCTCCACCAAAGGCATATAATTTTTGCTAGAATACGGTGAATTTAACTTCATTATGATAGAACTAGGAAAACGCTAAAGTCCCGACGCGTTGATGGATGAGCTTTTTTGTAAGTTTTTAGTTTTCGTGGGATCTATTTACTTATCAAGTGCCTTTGGAACGCATTCTTGGTGATTGTTGTCAAGTTTCTATTGTAACTTGTAAATTGTTATTATAAACCAGAAAAACTCATATTAAAACCTTTATTCTATGGATTCTGGCTAACTTTTCAACTTTTTCTTTCAGAAAGCAATACATCACCGTTACCTTAATGTCCATGTGAAATATGAACGTTGTAGCCCCACCCGTTTGGTCAGAATCGGCCAAAATGTCACGAAAATATCGCACTAAAAATCGGAAAAAATCGTAAAAGTACGATATTCATGAGAAATATTTCTTCGATTGTACCCAAAAACGTGGCAAGTCTAAGTTCAGAGATTTCAAAGGTCCCCTCCAATTTTCATCAAGATCGCATATGCCGTTTGCCCGGTAGAGAGCAAACAAACAAACAGACAGAGAAAAAAAGAAAAAAAAACACCCGAGCTAAATTTTTTGGGCGGTCGGT
Source organism: Sweltsa coloradensis (assembly GCA_024449915.1). NCBI lineage: Eukaryota > Metazoa > Arthropoda > Insecta > Plecoptera > Chloroperlidae > Sweltsa > Sweltsa coloradensis. Next base: position 373,659 of record JAMZAV010000090.1, read on the forward strand.
GAAATTCAAGTCTTCGCTTCGCTCATCCAATAATTGACGACCTCATTTTCAATTAAAGTAAAAAAACTTCACTTTCAAACTCACAGAATTTTACACATTATATCTGACCGGGAAAATTGTCCAGAGATAGACTCGAATGTCCAGATTCAACAATGTCCATCGTTCTCATACCCTCTCTCACCCTATGTATTTTTTATTCCGCGACCGCGCATTCGTCGATACTTCTCGGCTACTACTTGAGAAGTGGCTATTAACACTACATTCTAGAATAAACGTCTTCCGCGTTTATAGCTTCCACCCTGATTAACGTCGATTGATGTCACAATGAAGTTTCGCCTTCACTGCGGACCAAACTCTGGGAAACTCTTAGACTTTGTCGCCGGGTAAAGTATTGTCAGGCCTACGTGAATCTATAAATAGAAGAGATTGCGGTGAAACAAGTCACCTGGATAATGTGAAACAAGTGTTTCTAACTTTGTCGTCGCCACTGACGTCACCAACCTTTCAATCTAAGCTAAAATAGCAACGTTTATTATAACATTCAACGACTGAAGTCGCTCAACAATTATACATTATTGTCAGCTCTTAGCAAGGCCAGAAATCAAGAGTAAGCATGCATTCATTCTGTCAATCATTCAGATATATCTATTTATCCATCTATCCGTCCATTCACTCGTGTTTTATGTATCCATTCATCGCCACCCTTCATAGATTTATAACTGGATAAGATTGACATTGAATAAATCAAATTGATTCCATCATATCCATATAATAAACAGTCATTGTCCTATCCAGCACAAAAAAGTGTTGTGTGTAGCTTGAGTGGAACAAGTGTATATAAACATAGGAAGGGCGTGTGCATGGGACGGGCAGAGGTTTATTGGTGCACTCCTAAAATTACTCGAAAAAATGCTTTATTAGGAATAATACTGATTCGATGTGATCCAGGGAGAGGGGCGGTAGGGGCGATCTCGATACTTATAAAGGTTACTTACATTTAATTATTTTATAATAACAACAATGTTGCAACGTGGTGATAAAATACCAAACTGTATAGTGAATGTAATTAGACTCATATACCGCCTCTTAAGACATTTAAACTCGTTTTTGACAAAGTTTCCTTAAAATAAATCCCTGCGGAGATGAACTCCGCCCACACAACCCGACGTTGCATTGTGCCAATTTTAAAATTTATCAAATTGTTAATTTTGTAAATTTGGTATTGTGAATTAATATGTTTGTATCTTGTAATGTGTTGTATTTAAATAGCTTTATTTGCTAAATAAAGAATGATAATGATAATGATAAAGTCGATCGCCCCCCCCCCCCCCTTACAAAGACCCTGGATCTGCCCCTGAAATGAGTCAACGAGAAACTACCTTAGCTTCTGTAATATAATGTAATGTAATTTTTAGACACTGATTTGTTTATTAAAGTTCATAGTGTTGATGACGAGGTAAAAACAAGTTCAAGAATGTTTGATTAATTTTGAAGTTTATTCATGTTAGCTGATAAGTAAATAAAAGCAAATCGATTTTCTTTGCGTATTTCCACAAGTCTTTGACCCGCCGCATAGTGATCACGTGACATACTACTCAAATCGCAAGACATGAAGATCGATCAGAGGAATCGCGCGATGTGAGAAGTTTATGAAGCAACTATTCGATATCTCATACTTTTCGCCTACAGAAGGATAGTAACATTTAAATCTGGGTATCGAAGAACTGAAAACAACCAGTATTTTGTTATTTGTATGTCTGGACAGAAACGATAACCGATATAAGCCCTAAGCATGAGAATGTTGCAAATAAATAAACTTTGATTGATCATTATTTAATATGTATAGTCTTTTGTTATATCGACCCTGCCAATGAAATCAACACTAAACTGTTATTCCAATTTCTTTTGTCAGAACTCAGAAAGATAGTGGCGAGGTTGAATTGGTATACTTAACTCAATAGAAAGGTTTACTTTAAATAAAATGTAACATACTTATTTGTACCCAATTGGTTTGAGTCGGGTTCAACTGGAGGTCTAACCAAACTGAAATAAAAATAATTTTCCTTCGATGCCCTGTACTGTCACTTGAAGCTATACCATCGATAAAACTGGCCCAGTGCCAGCAAAGCAAAAGAGGCTCTAATTCAAGGGAAGGTGGGGGGGAGGGGAGGGGGCAATTCAATTCCGGTCGTAGTAAATCCCGACTGAAGGTTCTGGTTCTACCAAGGTATTGCTCTAACAAAGACCGGGGTTGAAGTTCGTTGATTTAGCCCTTGGGAATTACTTCCCAACTATCCACACAGCCTGCCTGACAGAACGAGAGAAGCTCACACTCGCACCAGATCGGGAATCCACACCTACAGATTAATAATGCATCGTTATATTCTCAAAGCCAGTGTGACTGAGACTAAGACAATACATTGTATCATTTCTCGATTTGTTTAGCCGGGAAACTCTCCCGTAGGTGTAATTGATAATATTTACTACAATTCAGAAATTAAAAAAGTCCGCCCCAACCGGGAATCGAACCACGGATCTCCCGCATTCCAGACAGGCGTCTTAACCACTAGACCATCAGGACGGGTACATTTTAAGCTCTGAATTGTAGTTGCATGTAGTTGGGGCGGACTTTTTTAATTTATGAATTGTAGTAAATAATAACATTGTATCACTTTTAATCATATCTGATATGTGTAGATTGACAAATTGACAGTATATTTCTGGGGTCAACAAATGGTTCATGATTAACAACCTTATCGACCTACACGTACGGATTCTTACATGGCACTTAATAATAAGATGTTATAATGAAATACCAACAAAAATATATTGTTAATTTAAAAAAAAATACATTTATAGCAAATAATATAGTCATGGATTCTGTGACACGAATTGTGTGGCCTTTTATGGTTGCGTGAATTCTGTATAGGTTACATGGTTAACTTTAGATTCTGTAAATTAAATCATTTTAAATTGTAAAGTAATGTACTCCAATGTAAAAAAGGACTGTCACTTATCTTCCAAAGCCACAATATTTTGACTGCGTGTGATTGTACCGCCAACCAGAAAACGCAATTAATCATGGTGGCACCAATCACGTTTGCTAATCACTACGCATTGTGTTTAAATGCAGATTGGAGGTTAGAATTTAGAATAGTTCAATTATCGTATGCTGGCAGTGCAGCAGTGCAGCGTGAGACAGAAAACAAGATACACGTTCGTGATACGGCATTCTAGACAAACATTTGCAATTAAACACGATCCAACTACAGAAAACAAACAAAGACACGTTTCATTATAACGCTGCATTCCATTAATGCTACCATTCGCATTTTCAACGCTAACTGATTTATATAAAAGTTAATTTAATTTCCGAATCCATACATGCAAATATTGTCATAACAGCGAATGTCCGCATGTGCGAATCTGAAATACAATGAACTGTCCGGAGGATAATTTGCTGACAGCAAGTAATTAAAAAGCAATGATCAATGCAAATGGGATATAGCGCCCTTGTGCTGCGACCACCCGCATAACACCGCGCCGCCCTAATTGGAAAACAGTATACAATAGCATATTTAGCCGGCGTGGACAAGAACGACGCTTGAATTAAACGCCAGAATGAGGACCCAACGAGCGGAAAAATCTATTCATTAAAAGCGATGGAAAGTTTTAGCGAATAGCATTCTTGGATGTGTCCATCTAGGATATTAATAATGTATAATGGATAGTCTCTGAGCTGAAACACAGCAATGCTCATTAAATGTTGGGTGTTGGAAATAATAGTCGCATGAATAGATGCACACTATTATGGACCGTGTTCATTTCACTCTACATGATTTATGAAAGAGTTGTAAATAATTTATTTTGTAACAAAACACAAAACTTCTGATAAGCCAATATTAAAATAATTTTCCAAACATTATAGAACAAATACAAAAAGCAAAAAACTAACATATATGCAGTTGTCTCGTTACCATTAGTACACCTGCGTATGTATAACCGTTCAACATTTATTAAGAGTAATTTACAACTGCAGCTGCTATTAATCACAAGTATCAACAACAAAAACTAATGCAGTTAAAAACTACCGTTGACCAAACTTGCCATTCATCTAATAATGCTACCGTAATTGTTTACGATTATTATTAAATAACTGATTTGATTGTTGATTACATGTGGGACTTATATCCGTACACACCATGCACGTGTTTGCCACGGACTTGGTAATACAGCTACTTGCACATTGCAACTGAGCATTATGTAAATAAAACCAATACAGCTGTAAACTATGGTATTGTCATATCGACACACAACAAGAGGTGTAGCCTACTATCTGAATGATCACATAATCATCGTCAGCAAAATCGTTGTCCGAGTTCCAATGTATTAGCAAATCATTATGCAATTGATAACAAAATAATATAATGTGCTGGATTAAAATAAACGACAAATCCATATATTATAAAGATATAATAATTAATTATTTATATATTCAAGAGCATGCTAAAATGTATTTTACAACCTAATAGGTGTAAAACTGTATTATCAACGTGCATTGAGGATGATAATAAATTGGTATTTAACCGCTCAAAAAAAGAATAAACTCATACAGTGACAATTGTTAAATGTATACTTGCTGTTTTTATCAAAATGTGAAAAGTAGAATGAAACACATCCATAAACAACCTGAAAAACATGAATAAATATATATATTAAACACTGGCTCAAAGTTTAAAAGCTATCAACATTTGCAGAAAGACTATAATTTGATTAGCCATTTGGTCATGTTTGAATAAGGAAGAGAATTTTGTAACTGGGTATATCTCTTTGAATTTCAACAATGAAAACAAGCAACGACCATTGCACTTAATATTGAATCAATTATTACTAATATAATTACTCTTTCCAAAAACGTAATTATACTCATTGTTCTGTGGCAGAGTTTTAAAACTTTTGAAGAACCAAACAGAAGTGAAAATGTCTTCAATTTTGTACGTCACGCTGGTTGCTAATTTACTGACAGTAAAATGTTCACGGATTTGAAAATAATGCTAGAAATCAAGAACTCCAAATAGCTAGTCAACAATATACGAAACCCATCATTACCTCGATAAATACCTTCCCAAATAAATTAAAGGTAGTCTATTAATGAATGTTTAATATCTAAGATACTATCGTGCGATGTCGTGTGACAGCAGTACGACTATTCTACTACATTCACGGGCGCTATTCCTTCCATGGTTTATAGACCAATATTTTCAAAAGGCCCGTTTTTCTTTAACGGAGGCTATAGAACAAACCATTATATTTGCCTCTAGAAGCATTTTATAACGACGTGTTACACTCCCTTCTTACAGTTCTCAGACCAAGTATTTTTCCGTCGCAAAGAATCAATAAGAAAATTCAGAGTTTTTCCAATTAAAATGGAAATTGAATCTTCCTTCAGTTAAACTTATTGGCTTAAATTAACTTTTAATCCAACGAGGCTGAAGATTTCCATCGTTATTATAAAAGAAAGACGGTTCTTTTCCCGGTCCAAACAACCCGACAGTTATTTCCCAGCTCTCCCCCTTTCACCGAAGACAAAGCCTCCGAATCGTATAAAGGAAATGTTTACCTTGTCTTTATTTCAGAATTTCACACTGAAAAAGGCTCACATTACGCCTCAAAATCGCATTGTCTAGAAATGTAGATATTAGATTTTTTTTACGGATATTAAGTGGACGTACTTGGCGTTCGAACCTAGGTTCGAACCGAGATTCGCATTCCCATTGGCCTATTGCTCGCAGCCAAGTGAGAAAGCCAGGCTTTCATTGTTTGCATATCTCTCATTAGGGTTCACGCCCCGCTACGGGGTCACAGGCTTTCACAGCGCGTTTCCCCATTGGCGTTTGTCTGACTTTTACATTTTGTCTTCTCTTTTTTTACTTTCATTTTACCAATTTAAAATGTTTACTTAAGTATCTCCGTAAATAAGGCAAATAATTTCCATTGGAGATTCCTCAGCAATAGAAACAGTAATTAAGAGTGCCGCTCGGGTGCTATTCAAATATTTATAATGGATGGTAAATAAAGAAAATATCATCCCCTCTGAGAAATTATTGTACTTTTGTTTGACAAGCAAAACACGAGAAATAAAATAAGATCAATACAGAAGTGCGTTCTTTTATAAAGTAACGCTAAGTGAAAACTCAACATTAGAAGAACGATGTGGCAACACATGGGAGTGAACTGGCTTCATTGATTTATTTATTTAACGTCTATCCTATTCAGATATACAAACTGATTTAAAAGGAGGACAATACCTAGAAGTAACTACATAAAGGCACATAAAATAATGAACTGCAGTAAAACCAAAGCATGTTATAAGTCATTAAAATGTAATGCTTATTTCTTTTCTTTAATTTTTTTAGTTTTAGCAACTTCAGGTTTTCTTTCTGATATACAAACAGTATAAAATCAAATAGTTGATACACACTATTTTTTTTAATTACATGTTCTTCTTGATTCTTGATCAACACTTTTCATGGAAATATATTATATAATTGTTATAAATAGTATAAATAAAGTTTAAATAAATTCTTAGCTAAGAGTATCCAGGTATGGCCTATCCAGGTACCCCTGACGTATAAACGAAATACCGCGCCACAGTCTCATTTGTGCAATAAAGTTTATGTTGCAGAAATAACTCTTCTCCTTGAACGAATTAAGAGAATAAACGCGTTGTTCAGTTGACGAAGTAAAGTAAGAAGCTCTATACGTCTTCTTTGTTTAGTTTCTAGTGAAGGAAGGAAGGAAGGAGGCTTATATGTTGGTTGCTTGCTGCTAACGGCCGCGATCTGTGACGCAGCATGGTTGCTATGGGGGCGCGGATCAGGCACGCAGGCCCAGCCAAGAGGTGTTACTCAATACACGAATAAATTCGCATTTACCTTCGCCATATTCTCGCCACGGATAGAGGTAGCCCATACGTTACACGTTTATCCTTGTTTATTGGCTATTTTTTCACGAATTTTCTTAGTAAAAGGGCGATTGCTAAGATACGTTTCACAAAATACCCTGGAAATTCCCTCTCAGCTGAACTGTCACACCATAACTAATTAAATATATTAAAATGCCACAGAAACGCACACATTATTTTTGAAGATTTGTTTTAAAATTAGCAAATACATAATAATGTTGATAAGTGTTCTTTAATGAATAAAGCGCATCCGCATACCATATAATGTCGCCGTACGTTAACAAAACATGTTAAAAATACATAATATATAAAATACGCCCATTTAAATAACCAATCAACGGAGAGTAGTAAAGTTCACAACAGAATATTGGTGACTTATCATTACGCCTATTAAACGAAAAATTATAATTTAATGCTCAATTCTTTATCATTATTTCCCATGAACAAGAAGAGAAGAGAGTCTCCTTATGAATAACAACTCATCCACGTCCATACTGTAACCGGTGTATGTTCAAGAGGCTCCGAGTTCGAACACGACCGGTTAACATGAAGAGAGATAATGGCAGGTTTATGTTTGCGTGATATTCCACGAGGAATCAAATAATTAGTTTTCAAATAATTTTTAATTCGTGTTTTTAAAACGGAATGAACACAATGTATTGAAACATGTTACGAAGTATAACGATGTAAACTTCAAACGTGAATATCTAAATGGGGCCGTGTTCAACAACTCTAGATCGTGTATTTTTAATGTGAAAACAACGCTAAAGAAGATGAATTTCCAAATCGGAACGTTCTTTATTACTTCTGGCCATGTTTATTTGAGCATTAAATTGCAAACAGACGATTGGAATGGCCTAGGGCTCGAATTACTCAACCGAAAACATTTGGAAAGTAGCGGCGGCGTGCAGGCAGGGTGGGTTTTAATCGGTGAGTTAGAAGCGGCCATCACAATCTGCTGTAACGACCCTCGACGGAGGGTGGACCAGAGGAGATCAAGGGGGGCGTACTTGACGGGGTAGTCATCGCTGGCATTCCGGTAATGACCAAACACGCACCAAACATCAGTTAATTATAATATTAATAAATATATCGTTGGACTAACTGCAAAACAACGTAAGTGCAGCTTTTACCAAATTGTTTAGGAGAGACAAAACCATTTATCTTCATATACTATTGTTTTGTTTTAATCTCATTGTTGTATGCTGCTTTTTTACAAATTCATTTTAAAAAAACATTATTTTGTTGTTTATGTGTAGAATTGAAATAGTTATTATAATTGCCTCTCCTAAACAATTTAGTAAAAGGCACTTACGTGGTTTTAAAGTAAGTCCAACGATATATGTTCACTCTGTGCTCACTTAGACAAAGGACACGATAATTTCTTTAAATATTATATTTCTTGGGGTTTAAATTCAGAACAAGGGTTTGCTCTTTTGCATTGAGTTTTTACCGTCGTAACGCAATGAAGATACTTTTGACAAAACTGTTACAACAATAAACAATAACTGCCCCTCTGGATCATGCATGAAGTTATTGCTAGTTATAAACTCAAGTTAGCTCGGGTCGGATAAGTGATAATAACCTATTGTATTGCGTTGTATCGATAATCTTACTTTGTTACTGAAGCATCGAGATAATATTACATAAATGTATGCAAATAGGTTTGCATAATGTATTGACGGATGGTTTTCACGCATAATTTGAAATTCATTAATGCGTTTTATACTAAATAAATATGTACTTAAAACACAGTTACATAATGGACGCCGTCGGCGAGTGAAGAAGGGCGAGGAGTGTGCGCATGACGAGGAGTGAGCCGGACAGAAACAAGAGATGATTTTCAGAATCACGCCGCCATCCACATCGCGCTCAAAGCATGGGGTTCAACACGCTGGCATTAAAGATATTGCTTTAGCAGAACATTCTAAATTCGCTCGAAAACGGACATCTAAAGCATTGAACTTCGGTTCTCTTGCCAAGAAAGCGCGGGTGTGTCCACAATATTCGACATAACCGCGACTTTATTACGTGATCTCGAACTTTTACATGCGTCGATGAAAAAACATATGACTGCCGTACACTTACAATATCATTAGGCCCTACAATTATTTTATTATAAATACGTATCCAAACAATCATTGTTGTACCAATTAAATTGCAACGTCATGTTTTTTCATCAGATTATGAGAACTGTTGACACCGGTGTCTCCGGGGGGCTGCAAAGTGTATGCATGTAAGTTTAACACACCCACCAAGGTGATAATGATGGAGCCATATTTTCTGGTGTGTTTTGAACTGCGTGAATGTGTGCAAGATTCAGTCCGCCACACATTTGAGCACAGTGGCGTAGGAACCAGGGGGGGCAGGGGGGCAATGCCCCCCAAGTTCGGTCCAGGGGGGCAGGGGGGCAAAACTAACGTGAGTTAAATATTAATCCCAGATTTTCCGTAGTAAATATGCAAATACACTTATACAATTCGACAGTCACCTAGGTAAAACGAATATGTTTTGCATGTATGCTTCGTCATTACATAAAAAATAAGGTTGAAATTTGCTTAAATGAGCCACTTAACGTTCATTTTTTGAGTTTTCAGATCGCAGATGATTGTAAACCAGAGTCTGAGTGCAGTTAAAACATGACCAAACAACTGTAGTACGGTGATTTTTTTCGCCTGAGGCGAAAGGGCCACCCCAGCTTCCGCCCACAAAATCTACTAATGGATTTGCCCCCCCCCCCCCCTAACTTTCAAAACGTTCCTACGCGCCTGTTTGAGCATGGATGTGCCAGACTATTAAACCCCCCCTTCTCCTGTAATGCTTCGAGTGATACTGACAATAGTCTGTTACAGACGTACGCGCCGCGTTGCCGCTCGTTGATAATACTAATACCACACCCTCCGAAAGTAGTGGAAACAGTAAAATATCCCAAGCTTTTTAAAGCACTACGCACACTTAAACTGTGATCTCTGTTCAATCCAATGTTGGTTTTGAGATTGAGTTACTGTGGAAAGTGAACTAAATATTCTGTAACTATTCTGTGTTTGTGTGTGTATTCTGTGTTAAAGTTTTACCCGGGCACAAATTATAGGCGGTGGCATTGACATCACACAGAACGACGAGTACAAAGCTAAAAGTACTTTATAAACCTATCTGTGTGAGTTTCAGTGTATTGGAATTTAGACCGTTCAGACGTTTGGAAGTTTGAACTCGGATAAATGCGGAACTGATCCCGACAAAACTTCTGAACGTAACAAAGTTCCACATCTTTTAATCAAGGGAACAAAAGCAAACTACAAACATTCACGAATATGTCGAGATTTCTCCGATTGTAAATTTTGACCGATCGCTAAATGCGTCGAAATAAAATTTGGTGGAGGTGCCGGGTCGGTAAATTGTTGAATTATTACACGCGAGAAGTTCGCTTCAGTCGTAATAAAACAACAGATTGATTGACTGGTTACATTTATTTAAGTGAGCTTTGACACTAAAGTTGACATTTAAATAAGTATCGAGTATTTATAGATAATTTGAAAAAATGTACGTAGATTTGCATAGCCTTACAGTTTTCGACAAGACGATTTATGATCAGACGATAGCGAGATTGAGCGAAAGGATAAAATGCAAGAAGAATGTTAGAGAATCCCTTTTTAAGAAATCGACTTTTGACTTAGGAAAACCTTCGAACCCGCTCAGTCAGGATTGACCGAGGCTTGAATCAACCCACTGACCTCTGACCTATAAGCGTGAGCTACGGTGAAATTGTAATAAACCAATTAAAATACTGTTTTTTTTAAAAGAATTTTGGTACTTATGGGATTTTTTATCGTACATTTAAAGCAATTTTCGGGAAATTTTGGAATTTTAATAAAATCTTCATTTTTGGTTAATTGTAAAATTCGAAGTGCATTCCTAAATCGAGATTTTTTTCGTAAATTGTTGCATATTTTATATTTTGTTTATCTCAAATAACAGCAGTACTGGAAATGTATTACTTTTCCGGGACAAACCAAAAAATACCGTTTTTAGCTTTTTTAGCAGATGTGTGTTTTCAATCTCCTCTTTAAAAAAGGCACTATTCGTTCTATGGGAAAACAATGTTTTTATTTTTTATTTGCTAACAAAAATTGGGTTCAAACTGGAAAACCAAATATTTACATGCAATATTTTTTTGACTTTCTCTTGGTTACGGTAAGAACGACGGGGTTAGAACGATAATACGATAACGGAAATAAATGTTGTTGATGAGCACTTAAGTGGCATCTGTCTTTCTTTCATATCCTCCTTCCCTATCCTCCATTCCTCTCCTCCCATCTTGATCCTTACCTTATGCACTCAGAGTGCACCACATCAAACATCCCAGAAACCCGGAAGCAAGTATATACTCAGGGGTTGTCGCATCAAATCACAACTCAACTAAATTAAACTTATTAGCAGATATACTTTCAAATAACATCTAGCATCGAATTTCCATCGAAACCAGCCAAGACTTAGTCAAGCCCGGAAATAGACAATAGGATAATATAGGGCATGCGCTTTAGGCACATTTCTGTTCACTCGGCTATTAGCACCACAGTTGTTAAAATATTTTCACAACTGTCACAGAAACGGAAATCAAAGGCTCTTCAGTCAAACTTTAAAAAAATAAAAATAAAAAAATGTTTTTGAATCAAGTTGAAATGTCTTAAATTTATCATTTGCGTGAATTGGTGGTTAAATAGCAAACAATATTGATAATCTTCAACTGTGTGTATGATATGTGTTTATGGGGGGGGGGGGGGCATGTATATGCTTTATCGACAACTATGCATTGCACATATTAATACACATGGGATGCCCTCTAAATCAAACTTATTACCATAGGATATTATACTTTCAAGTGACAGAACCAAGACTCAAACTGAAAACTCCAAACCGATATTGTACGAAAGAAGCACCGTGAACACATCCTAGAGCTAACCCCCGTACTTGTGATACACGGTCGGTAACGATCCCCGTGCTCGACTCTGTGTGTGTACGTACTGTGTAGCGGGCAGGAATAACCTCGTACGAATGCCACTTGCGACAAATAAACGCAAAAGTGACACATGCACTCGGTCGATACGACGTCATTTCGCGCTGTGTTTTGTTTGCCTCTTGAAACAAGCAGCTTGTTATCACCGTGTACTCGGCAACCCGGGGCTCGCGACCCGCGGGGACCACGGTGCAGTACAATCATACCACGGATAACAGATTGCATGGCTGTGATTTTACATACTTCTTAAACCTTTGTAAATCACTTTTTTATACAGTGGAATAAAAATTAAGTTAAAAATAAATAAAATAAAAAAATACTTTATATTGAGGGTATGTTGTATTTGTATTTGAATTAGTATTTGCATTTGCATTTGCGTTTGCGTTTGCGTTTGCGTTTGCATTAGCATTTAATTTGTATTTGTATTTGTTTTTGTATTTGTAATTGTAATTGTAATTGATATTGTAATTGTAATTGTAATTTATTTGCCCTTTGTAGCCGCGCCGGTCCTGGATCAGCTTTATCATTTTGCCGGGCCGTGAGATGAAAAAGGTGGTCGTATCTACCGTTTTAATCGTATATCTAAATCCATCATTATTCATTAACAATTGTGAAAATTTACAAAGATTACATAATAATAAATAGTATAAATATTTATTATTTGTAAATTTATTTTTCCAAATCAACTTTGGAGACGGTTTTATTGCCGCCCTTTTGTGTTACAAGGATAGAATTTTGTTTTCAATACTAGATGTTTGATACTATGACATAGTTGTATTTTTCCTTTCTACCTATGTACAACTATTACCAGCAGCATTGATAATATTTTTATAATGTATTGGATCGGATGTCGTGATTTTACTACGTTCCCGCGACATTTGGGATTTCATGATTGACACTTTTGAAAAAATACGAGTTAGCTTTACAGAAGCAAACTATGCCTAATACAACGAGTTAGCTTTACGGAAGCAAACTATGCCTAATACAACGAGTTAGCTTTACAGAAGCAAACTATGCCTAATACAACGAGTTAGCTTTACAGAAGCAAACTATGCCTAATACAACGAGTTAGCTTTACAGAAGCAAACTATGCCTAATACAACGAGTTAGCTTTACAGAAGCAAACTATGCCTAATACAACGAGTTAGCTTTACAGAAGCAAACTATGCCTAATACAACGAGTTAGCTTTACAGAAGCAAAATATGTTTCACTAGTGTCTAAGTATCCTGATCCAAATAGTAATAAATTCGCAGTGATCCAATTCTTTGATATTATTTTATTTTTGTTTGTTGAAAAAGTAAATTCAAACTCAATTGACTCGCTAAAATAAATTATTTTGATGAGAAAAACAGGTTTAGGAATCATCGTTATCATGACTTAGTGAGTGTTGTGAAAAACGTTTCCTCCGCAGTTAATGTAGGGGACGCCGAGCTTGGCCCAACTCAAATGCGCGCACTCAGGTGTTAATAATTTCTGCTGAACGGTTGGTTATATCATATTTTGCACGGATGTTAATAAAATACTGTTATATTGATATCCGCAATTGGTTGCAAAAATTAAGCCTTAAGCCATTGTGAAACATAAATCCAAAACGTGAAAAAAATGGGAAATCCAAAACATGGATTCCAATTCTGTAAATTCCTACCAAACCGCTTATCTTACGATAAAACCACACTAACCTACGCGTTCACATTGATTTAAACGTTGATATCCAGTATACAAATTTGAGTTCAAAAAATCTGTACACTTGGAAAAAATTCCCGAAGTTGACCAAAATGAAGTAAATTTCAGTGAATCCACTAATTTTTCGTTTAAAATCAATGAATTAATTTAGGAATACGCGTACTGGTAGCATAGACTTATTCTTTTTTAACGTTAGTGTGAAATTTGATAGCGGTGTTATAAACCACTTACCCGAAAGAAAAAAAACAGACAGCTGAGCGCCTAAACTCGTCTCCGCGCCAGTCTCAGCGACTCCTCTTACAAAACCTACCTCCTTAAAGAGTTGCAGGTTACATGTCACGCGAAAATTATTCTTCAATTTTCTCCACATCATCTTGTGTTCCGCACTAATCGCCTTGATATGTTTAAAGCCTAACGGGACAAAATACAACTCTGCGGGCAAGACTTGGCACAGACTCAAATAAGGGTGTGGCTTGCGGCGGGCTCTACCGCGCGCCCTAATAAGAGTGTCGAATGTCAGTGGATGATGTTAGCAACGCAAATCGGAACGACCACGAAACTTGTCAATCTACAATATTGGATTTCCACCCACTGTATTATCAATAAAACCACAACGAACCGCAGGGCCGAAAAGACACAGCTTTGCGATTTTATTCGAATATTTATGGTTTTTAGCAGTCCTAGTATATATTTCTCCTTGTAACTTCGCTACCTTGACCGTCTTGACCTTCTTAAAACGAACCACTATATATGCTACATCATATATTATAAGTCTTGGCCTCAAGAACCATCCGGTTGTCATCAAACCCTGATGATAATCATCAATCATATCACCTTGGGCGTCAAGTTGTAGTCTCTGTGTAGGTCAATGCATTCTAGATTGTTGCCACTAAATATAAACCTCTTCAAATAAAGTTTTTTGCAGGGTCGAGAATCTTATAAAATTCGCATCCTGTCAACGATTTGAGTTTGATTTTACACCTTATAATATAAAAGCATGCAAAAATATTCGCTTTGACTATTGCATCCAACAGGTCTAATCTGACTGCATTTGCTTCTATAAAGCATTATGTTTATTTTTAAAGCTTCTAGTATTCACAAAGTATTCGCTACATCCTATATCTCAAGTTTCCCAAGCGATCGTCTTCATCTTATTCTTCTCCATTCACTCGATAATCATCCTCTACAAAATTTGTTATGTGGCGACAAAATATCGTCAAATTCTACCTCTCAAAGTCCCGCCACCATTTTAACCTCCTCACTATTTCTCCTTCGCCTCCTTGGACCTTCGTCTTAGCTTCCCGAAAGTATTTCCGCCATATTAGTCTCTTCAAAGTATCTCCTTCGTCTTCGTCTCTTTAGAGTTTCACCTACCAAGTACGCCCCTTTAATTTATCACCGACTGTTTCAACAAAGGTCACCAGTAATTGCAACGGGAATCAGAGAGCAACATTCCTAGTCACTCTAAGTCTTACCCCTCGCCAAGTAAGAGGCGGCACCACATCACAGCACTGAGGGGTCGTAGGATCACGTGCTGTACAGACTTCAAAAGGCTAAGATTCCTGTAGTAAATTCATAACCCTCAATTTTAATTAAAACATATCGATTGCAATCTCAAGCCCGTGAACTTGCTCTAATGATGACAAGGAATATCGCATTCAGCCTGGCTGATGGTTAATTATAGACGGGAAGACGAGGGTTTAATACTTCACTGATATGGAACGCTTAGCAATTAATAGCAAGTATCAACAACATTCTAATTATTCATCTTAAGTTGTTGAGATATAAGGCAAGGGGAATTAATTAATAGACGGCAAGAAAAATAAACTTGGGAAACTATGATGAGTATGATGAGCAAGTTCTTGATGGATATTGTTAAAGTCAGTCAGAAGAAAAAACTTAATTAAACAGATGCTTACATAGGAAGTTGAGCGTCTGCTGGGACCGTTTGAGCCGTGTTTCGTATAATATACGGGTTCGTGCGAGGCATAATTTATATTAGCACCACCATGTCCCCCACGTAATGTATTTGAACTGTGGCAAACTACTTACACTGGCAATGTTCGGACAGAATGAAGTGGGGGGGGGGCCTGGTCCCCTACCACTTCCTTAAATAATTGCCCTAAATTCGAAAACCTCATGTTAAGGCATTTCATTTCCAAAACATTAAATTCATCAATTAAATCTGCAATTTCTCAATTTCATTCATCGGGAAACACTCCCGTAGGTGTAATTGATTTTCTAGATTAATTTCCATAAAATCTGCAATTATTGTCTGCTCACTAGCAACAAAAATGAATATTTTTATTAGCCTAATGACTCGGTTCTATGACAGCTCCAAAATCTTTGTTCATCCACATATTAGAGGATTTGAGTCTGGGTTTTGGTATTAGACGTTCTGCATAAGATTCGGGAACCGACCTAACGGATCAATCTTGCACATTGTACCCTATTCTTTACCCCTTCCGTAATGTTGTTAATCGACACCTGTCTGTCGTTCCTTATTCAAGGTGGATAGCCTAGTCGCACGATAAAAACAATACCCTGGCATGTGCTGTAAAGTGGAGGAATTAGTATCTAGGCACGCAGCGACATATCTGATGGTATCGGATCTCTCTTCGCCGTTCACTTAATTGCGCTCGTTTGTGAAGGAGGACGAGATATTGGGACAGACACTTCGACAAGCGTAGACTAAATGGCTTCGTCTTTGTGTAAACAAACTATACGACGGGAAGACAAAATGTCAAAACATCACAGCGTCAATTCTATATTTGATATGGGTGAATGATCCAAGTGCATTAAAGAAGTGATCCAAAGTCCTAAGAGATGAGAGTATCAAGTCCACAGTCCCATCAATATCACCTATGTCGTTAATAACAACACTTTTGTATGTTATGACTTCTAATGCAGTGGAATTACTAAAAGTTTAATCATTTATTTCTTGTCCAGTTACACGTATTTAAGTGCATTGTGTACAAAAGTGTATTTATGTTCATGCATAAGTATTTGTTATGAAGGCCATACCTAACAAATCTGTTTATTAATATTTAATACAATGAAGAAATTAAAGGTTCGTTCCTGAGTGTGGATTGTATAAAATATTAACAATCTAGGTGCCCGTTAGGGCGCCGCAGCCAAGCCGCGGTGCGCTTCACACTCAAGCACCTTATACACCAAGCAGAGTTGGGGTGATTTCGAGGTGTTACCCAGCCGTCATGTAACGTGATGTAAACTTGAAAACTATCACAATCGAGGGGATTTAGGTACCTGACAACACATGCCAAATTTTATTGGGGTACGACCATTCCTTCTTGGTGAAAAAATGGCTTGAAACATGCTCAAAATCACTTTAAGGATGTTAGCTACTGCTACTGCTACTGCTACTGCTACTGCTACTACTACTAACATCTAATTCGTCAGTTTCAATCGGCCCGCGATTCTGACCAGACGGGTGGGGCTACAATGTTCATATTTTACATGGACATTAAGGTTATAGTAATATAGTCTCTTTTGAAAAAAAAAGTTGAAAAAGTTTGTTGGAAGGCTTCCAAATAAAGGTTTTAAAATAAGCCTTAACACTAGGCACACAATCAACAAGTAACTATAGTTACTTGACACTTGTTGACGGTATAAGCAGAGTTAGGCGGGAAAGTGCGATAAGTAAACAAATAACGGACATTTTAAATTTTTCTTCTTTGTGTGGAACGAGAAAAGGTGTCATTATACTCTCATAAAACAAATCAGAAACCGTCCCTGGCCTAGGCCCAGATGTAGAAAATTATTTATAATACAACAGTGTAGGTCTAAAGTTCCATTAGGCTTTAGGACTAGATAAATAAATACTTACACTACATGTTTGACAAGCCCTAGGCCTTTCTTAGCCAACCCTAGGCCAGCACAACCTTGTTCTGACACACATCCCGTACAAATAACTAGTTTTGATTACCAAAAGCCTAATGCAGATAAACAATGGTATGATAGTCCTAGGCTATTCCTAAATTTACGACAATAATAAGCCTTTCCTTTTCTTTTAATAAACTCACGCAATCTCCTGTCACTTTTAATGAAAATGTGAAACAAAAGATGGTGAAAATTTTCAATATTCATTTGATTATCTGATGATTTACATGGCTGTGGATGCAGTGATATAGGTGTCAAATAACATAAGTTGTGCGTTTGTTGTTGCATGGGAAAGTTTTAATTGGCCGTGAGTTGCCTAGACTTAACCAGTCCTTATACCGTCGTTATACCATGGTTATACCACCTATACCCAGGATGTACATGAATCCGGGTCTAGATATTTTACATCCTATTGTTATTGCTAATACCATAGAAATTAAATTAACTTTGATAAAATTATTATATTTTAACAAATAATTTTGCAATGGAACTTGAAAAAGTAATGAGATCACACACATAACAAAAACTTGTAGAAATACAGCCAAACCTTACACACTCAAAAGAATGAGATCTAAAAAAGGGCCAAGCTCATCTACCCTTCCACATTTGCGCATTCTTAATTCATAAACGTACAGTGTCCCATAACAGCATCCTCGAAAAGCTTGGCAAAATAAAATTTGCATGTTATTACGTTTAAATTAATTAGAAAAAAGAACTTGGTTGAACTATCACGTTTAAATTAATAATCGCAAATTCTATTTTGCCAAGCTTTTCGAGGATGCTGTTATGGGACACTGTACGTTTATGAATTAAGAATGCGCAAATGTGGAAGGGTAGATGAGCTTGGCCCTTTTTTTAGATCTCATTTCTTTTGAGTGTGTAAGGTTTGGCTGTATTTCTACAAGTTTTTGTTATGTGTGTTTCCACCTACGGGAGTGTTTCCCGACTAACCAAATCGAGAAATCGGTTTATGTTGTTTAAAGGATTAAAATCGTTAGTATCGTTGGTTAAAGCATAACGTGTATAAAAAATTACCCTTCTCCAATAGACAACAACAACCATGCTTCGCTATCATGTTTGAATACATCGAGCGCTACGTATAGTCACTGCACACCATACAATGCGAAATATACGTTTATACTTCTAGTTTCAGCATAAGTTCCGAGAACCTGCTAGGTTAAAGCATCTAGCTATATTAAAGTACACGGCCTCGCTTGCAGTGGTAGGTCACAGTACCGGGCCCTGCTGCTAGGTTAAAGCATCTAGCTATATTAAAGTACACGGCCTCGCTTGCAGTGGTAGGTCACAGTACCGGACCCGGCTGCTAGTTAAAGCTTCTAGCTATATTAAAGTACACAGCCTCGCTTGCAGTGGTAGGTCACAGTACCGGACCCTTCTGCTAGGTTAAAGCATCTAGCTATATTAAAGTACACGGCCTCGCTTGCAGTGGTAGGTCACAGTACCGGACCCTTCTGCTAGGTAAAGCATCTAGCTATATTAAAGTACACGGCCTCGCTTGCAGTGGTAGGTCACAGTACCGGGCCCTGCTGCTAGGTTAAAGCATCTAGCTATATTAAAGTACACGACCTCGCTTGCAGTGGTAGGTCAAAGTACCGGGCCCTGCTGCTAGGTTAAAGCATCTAGCTTTATTAAAATACACGGCCTCGCTTGCAGTGGTAGGTCACAGTACCGGGCCCTGCTGCTAGGTTAAAGCATCTAGCTATATTAAAGTACACGGCCTCGCTTGCAGTGGTAGGTCACAGTACCGGCCCTGCTGCTAGGTTAAAGCATCTAGCTATATTAAAGTACACGACCTCGCGTGCAGTGGTAGGTCACAGTACCGGGCCCTGCTGCTAGGTTAAAGCATCTAGCTATATTAAAGTACACGGCCTCGCTTGCAGTGGTAGGTCACAGTACCGGACCCTTCTGCTAGGTTAAAGCATCTAGCTATATTAAAGTACGACCGACCTCGCTTGCAGTGGTAGGTCAAAGCACCGGGCCCTGCTGCTAGGTGAAAGCATCTAGCTAAATTAAAGTACACGCCTCGCTTGCAGTGGTAGGTCACAGTACCGGGCCCTGCTGCTAGGTTAAAGCAACTAGCTATATTAAAGTACACGGCCTCACTTGCAGTGGTAGGTCACAGTACCGGGCCCTGCTGCTAGGTTAAAGCATCTAGCTATATTAAAGTACACGGCCTCGCTTGCAGTGGTAGGTCACAGTACCGGGCCCTGCTGCTAGGTTAAAGCATCTAGCTATATTAAAGTACACGGCCTCGCTTGCAGTGGTAGGTCACAGTACCGGGCCCTGCTGCTAGGTTAAAGCATCTAGCTATATTAAAGTACACGGCCTCGCTTGCAGTGGTAGGTCACAGTACCGGGCCCTGCTGCTAGGTTAAAGCATCTAGCTATATTAAAGTACACGGCCTTGCTTGCAGTGGTAGGTCACAGTACCGGGCCCTGCTGCTAGGTTAAAGCATCTAGCTATATTAAAGTACACGGCCTCGCTTGCAGTGGTAGGTCACAGTACCGGGCCCTGCTGCTATAGGTTAAAGCATCTAGCTATATTAAAGTACACGGCCTCGCTTGCAGTGGTAGGTCACAGTACCGGGCCCTGCTGCTAGGTTAAAGCATCTAGCTATATTAAAGTACACGGCCTCGCTTGCAGTGGTAGGTCACAGTACCGGGCCCTGCTGCTAGGTTAAAGCTTCTAGCTTGCAGTGGTAGGTCACAGTACCGGGCCCTGGCCTCGTCACTGAGCTATTGTCGGCCACGGCGTGAGACCGACCGTGCTCGGCCGACCCCGCCTCCAGTGCCGCGACGCAGCCTAGCCGCGCACGCGCGCTACGTACTCTCCACTAGACGCTCTACACCCGGGGAGCGTTTGTATCAAAGTAAGACAAATATTTACACAATTATGTAAAACTATTCACGTCGATAGAAAATATTATTGTTGACCCTCCCCGAACAGCACACAGATCTCATGCCTTTTAGGCAGGAAACATAGCGATAACATGGTCGAAGACACTCGAACAAACAATATTATACATCGAGCAGGGGGCTGTTCCAACAGCCACTACGCAAACATGGTGTGTGCTCATTAACATGCTAGCCGCTCAGCTCTACAATGGTCAGCTCTCAAGTAATGCTGCCTATAATGTTGCATGCGACTAATGATTTTCATTATTGGATATTTTGCAGGCTCATAATATATTATTCTACATTCATTTTATAATTTTATTTTGCTTGTGTTACCAATACCATAGCTTTCATCAGTTAATTCAAACAGTGAGTGATCTTGCTCCTGATTATAAATTAATGTCAATTGGTTCTCGCATCGTATCATTGCAGTAGTAGATACCTAAAGCACCACACACAAATAGCATTGCCCTAAAATTTAGACCGGTTGGCGGCATCGCTACTAGCCTTTCAATAAACGACAAACTGCAGTTACAAAAGATACCCCAAATTTAAATATACATCAAGATAACTTATAATTTTTATGGAGTGAATAAATGCTAATCTGCACTTGGAAAATGTGTGTTATAATCAGTGGCGTAGCGAAGATACCGGTTAGAGTAATAACAAAATAGCATTTTTCACATTTATTTGTAACAAGGGGATTTACAAAGGCCAGAATTTAAAATAAGTTAAAATCTTCGAAATGAAAAGTTGAAAGAAAGAGTTAACAATGTGTGTTTAATATTAAACAATCATTCATTAGAATTACAAATAAATATAATAAGTTTAATGATGACGTTTAACTAAAGTTATTTCGGAACTTTTAAATAATTTTTGTAACTGATGGTGGAGGTGCCGGGTCCTTCAATGAAATGTGCGCAATTCAAAGTTGGAGATTTAATTTTTTCTCGGTGACTTATCAAGTTATTATTGTGATCTAATCTTTGACTATTGTAATGAAATTTATTATATTTATATAATTATTTAAGTATACATTATTAAATTTGATTGTTTGAGAAAGTTTTTGAGTTATACAGTGTGTCTAATATCTATAAGAAAAATTAAGAAAGCATGTTTAGCGGGCCTCCTTTGTAAGAAAATAACAAAAATTTCAAAGCAATCCGACAGAATAAACACACAACGTGTTTCTGGTGGAGGGGGGGGGGGGGGAAGCCTTTGTTGCCCCAAAGCATCGAGTCTCGTCCAACTCGTTTAACAATGCCAAACCCCCATCTCCGGTTAAACAGGAATCTTGTTATGGCCCAATGAAAAGAATCTTTGATAAATTATATTTCTGCAAGAGCAATCTCGGTGAAATCAAAATGAGAATCTCAAAGCATTTTCTCCACCCCGAAAAGTGTATCTTATCGAATTACTTTCTTGATCTGATTGAACATTTTATGAAAGGACGGATTTAAAAATGATCGTTTGATATTTTCTATCTCTCGTGATTTCCGGTTCACCTGATTCGAACGTTCCCAGTCTTATTTAAAGCGAGCAGGATCGAATGTCTGGCAATACAGTGATGGAACGAACGCCTTCCAACTTGACGTAATCTCTCGTGTCAATCCCCCCCCCCCCCCCACTCGAACCCCGTGATATGGAAATTTACTCTCTCGTCGCTTGCAAAGACTGAAGGGAACAAACTTGGCTGTTTTCTACAAAAGATTCACGTCTATTTCTTGCACTTCTGTCTTTTAGATTATACGGATAAAAGACAGAAGTCAAAGATTGTAGATTGACTTGGGAAAATCAATATTTTTTTAACAATAAACTATCTCCAACATCTTCATGATTCTGCGTAGGCCTATTCTTCTCATAGAAAGAGCGCAGCAAGCGAACTCGTGAGATTTGATTGCTTTTTTATTTTGCTGTGCGTTTGTTTTCTCTCTCTAATAATCATGATGTAATTTTCAAGAAATCTTTTAAATTTGTAGACCTGTCTCGTTCATAAAGCAATAAAAAACATGCTCACTAAAATTGTGTTGTCTAGATTGTCTAGAATAGCAGCTCTAATGTAAAAATTTCGTTTCAAAACTGTATGTTATGTATTGTCTTAATGAAGTTTATAACATTATTTACCATTGATAACACAAATGATATTTATAACTTGTAGCTGAACAGACAAATAAACCTTAAGCGCGAGTGTCTTCTCTTCCATAATGAACCAAGTGATTCAATTCCAACAAAACAAGCGACATAATTATGCGTTACTGGATTATAACCTTAATTTTCTTATCTCGTAATGCACAGAGTTTAAATCAACTTTGAGAAAGTTTATAATAATACTAATTGTCTAATATTGTGTGACTGTCACAATGCTTTTTGACTAAAATCTGTTTACAAAATCACTTTAAAACATTATATAAATGTTAAACAATATTTCGTAACATACATCATCATGATACTGTAAGAAGAGTCAGACAATGATGAAGTGTGACGACTTACCCCTACATGATGAACCAAATCAACTATTGTAATGTCCAATGAGTATATTCGCTAGGTCTCGCATATCTTGTAGCAATTACTTGTGCAAATAATGGTTTCCTCATTGTCTAATAGTGCCGCGTCGCCGGCGAATCATTACCAGCTCCTGTCACACGATCGACAACTTCATTAATGACGTCACATTCACCCAATTAGCTATGATCACTCGCTAACCAAACACAAGCGATTACTCCATTGTTGGTTTGACGTACATTGTGAGCCATGGAGCCGGGGGCCCGGCCTGCCTCTCTCCCTCACTTCGCCCAGCCACCCGGGTGCAGGCACGGGTACCCGCATTCTATAGGTGAGCGAGCGAGATGCTGCTGCGGTAAACAACCACGACAAAATGACTATAATGAAGAAAATCATATTTTTTAAAATTAACATTAAGATCAACATCAACGTCAACAACAACGTCAACGTCAACAACAGCATCAACATTAACGTCTCAACGTCAACATTAACGTCTCAACGTCAACATCAACAACAACGACAACGTCAACGTCAACAACAGCGTCAACGTCAACAACAGCATCAACATTAACCTGAGCTCAACGTCAACTGAACTGGGGATGGACAAATTGAGCTTTTAGCTGGGAAGAGAATACTGTTCGGACTTCGGACACGTGAAGAGGATGAAGGAGGACATGATTCCGAAGAACAGAATTTCAACCTTGTTCAGGGGAGAAGCAGAAAGCGAAGGAGGCCCAGAATAAGGTGAGAAGATGGGGAAAGACGAGACGCGGCTGGGGAAAGAGTCAAATAGGAAGAGTGGTGAGATGAATAGAGAATATGGCAATGATGAAGAAGAAAGTGAAGAAAAGAAGGAAGGGGAAGAGCGAGACAATATGGTTGAAGCGTCAGGCATGGCTAGCCAACTTCGATAGACCCGGGCACCCAAGAGTTTGGAGAGATCCTCCCAAGTCCCACCCCTTCCCTAACTCGACATCAATGTTGGATATGGGGTCGGATATAATTACTATATTTGTGTGAATCCTTGGCAAAGCTAGGTGTCGGGGAATATCATAATATGAAATATTATACTATTAGATTATATATATTATTATTATTATATTTATTTCTATAGTTTCCGTGTTCTTGTATAAAAAATAAAATAAATATTAAAAACAAGGTAAATCATCAAAGGTCCTCCAACCTTATTAAATATAATATACATGTACGATATAATATGGCATCAACACTAGTCTCCATCCAACCTTGGATATGAATAACGTTCTGCCAGCGGACCCGGCACCTCCACCAACGCATACGAATAATATGAATTGAACCATATTTTTATATTTTGTAACATAAGTTATATTATTATTTAATGAAAGGTGTTTTGTTTATTTATATTGACGTGATTATTTATTCATAGATAAGCGTACACCTCTATCAATACGCACCCCCAATAGTCATTGTAGATCACTCAGAAGATGCTAAAGTATTTCATGTTGTTGAAATTTTTGACAGAATCTGAAAATTTTAAAATCTACATTGATTTAGTCATCAAAAACCATTTGAAGAAAGTAAATGTGATAAAGATCATACAAGACTGAGCCTGGATGGCTTATGAAAAATAAAATTGGCGTATAAGAATGTCCCGAGTCCTTTAATCATGTTCGTTTGTCACATGGCAACCAAACTCAAAAACCCTAAAATTTAATTTGCATAATTTTTTTTATAAATTTTTTTAAGCCCCCCTCTTCAGGTATTATTAATTAAGGATGGTATTGCCCAGGGATCTATAAGAAGGGGGAAAGGGAAAAAGAGGGGGAAATTTCCCCCACCCACATTTTCCCCGGGCCTGACCCCCTACTATTTTCCTGTGACCCGCCACTTCAGAATGTTAAACATTGTCTACATTCGAAAAACTAGTAGCAATCAGGTTTGTAGTGTTTTGTGTTCCTAGGGTGTGCTAACTTGTGGCTGGTTGGAAGGAAGCAGAAGCTAAAGAAATCATCAGCACATCATTTCCACCACCACCACCACCATTCGAACAAGAGTCCCTATGTGCCTTGTCCTAGGGCCTAGGACAAGGAGGTGATAACCACGGCTGTTCGGACCTATTTTATTGTATCAACCTTTGAATCTCTGTCGTTGTCAATTATTTGCCTCGACGAGGTGAACTTTGAACTAACGTTATACCCAACCGTCGTTACCCTCCCACGTATTGAAGCAACGCCAAGAATTATTATGAACGCATATTTATGACGTGTTTACATTATTTACCTTGTCTCCTCCCAACCACGAAATGTGTAACAATTTATTAAAAACACATTCGTCTGGGATCTCCCCTATATGGGTCATACATGCAATGCTATGCAGACAGAGGGGGGTGGGGGGAAAGAATGAGCTCCGTTGTGAATACTACAAACAAACCCTCATTCAAGAGGGACTGAAAAATTAATCAATGTTAGGCAGGTCGGTGCTAGCCACTAATATTGAGTGCCGCGGTCAGCTTGGCATAGCGTGACCTACCAGGTCGTTCACCGCTCAGTGCATGGAATACTCATGACACCTTCCTCACCTTTTTCTAGGACTAACATCATTCGCAATGCATGCATTCTGTGGAGCTTTGGGCTCGATTCAGGGGTATTAAAGTATGTTGCTTATATTACTATACTCTGTGCCTATATTGCTTTGGGTTTGATTAAGGGGCATAATTGTAGATTACTTTCCATTAAGTTCAGGAGTATAAAATAATTTTATTACTCTCTAACATTTTTGGTTTTTGATTTTTGGGGGAAAAATTGTTTTCAACTTACACATTGGGGTGTTTTCAAAGACTCTTGTATTTTAATTTCAGTCTTGGGTTTTGGCTAAGGTCTCGATTGTAATTTAGCCTACTTGCATTTTTTTATGTGTTCGATTCTGGGGTCTTGTTGTGTTTTGCTTGCATATGTAAGTTTAACTTCGGGGCTTGCTTGTGATTTCATTTGCATTTATAAACATCGAGTCTGATTCCGTATCCATATTTATTTCCGTAAGCACAAATTAGATTACACAGAGAGTTCCAAGGGCTGGTATTTCATATGGATAGTAAATTATATCTGCTGTAAGTTTTGCTCGATTGCATTGCATTCTATACGACTATATAACATTATGTATCTCTTGTCTGTTCGTCGATCCAAATGTGTGTGTAAAAGTTTGTTTGAAGATTTCTTGGTTATACATATTCATGACTACTTGTTTTTTACTTTTTTTTAATTTGCCTACGCTTACTCGGTCTACCCGCAAAGGTAGTCATGAGTGTGTGTGTCATGACATGACATTTCCCTTCTACAGTGAAGTGTGTCATGACATGACATTTCCCTTCTACAGTGAACATAGCAGTACCGAATGTTTCAGTGACCCTGTGGACAGGGGAGGGTGAGCCAGCCCCACAGAAAGTTCTGTATTTTGTTACTCGGCACCTCCACCGACATCGAGACTTGAAAGCTGGGAATAAACAAAGTATTTATTTCTTGTATTCTTCGGTGATCTGTGTGTCTATTCAAGTGCCTTCGCTTCCTCTTTTGGATACTCCCGTAACTGTGCTTGTTGAAGCCCAACCGTATCTTAATTGCACATACAATATTGAGATCTATTTAGTGTTCTCATTGAATATTTTAAGCCATCATTCTATAAATGTGATAAAGTGAAGATTTAGAGTGTTTCAATTGCGTTTAAAATATGAAAATGCATAGCGTTTTTTATTCTATTTAGGGGCATAATTTTATTTTTATTTTGTATCTTCACCTTACTTTCATATTATAGACCTCCTGCTGCTCGCGATGCTAACAACATATCGTACTTTCTAACAACTCATTATAATAGCGCCTCATTTGTTACATTTCGTTACAAACTAACAACCTTACCCTTATAATATACTTATAAGTCTACACACTATAACAACACTTCATAGATACTTGCAATTCATACCTACTGCCTAGCAATATGAAGTGGATACAAAATGTCTTAAAATAATTTTAAACCTTTTGGTATAATAAACTTCATTAAAATTCTCCTTGCAGTCCATATTTTAAAAAAAAAATACAAAATAATAGTAATATTTTTAATATCGCTTTCTGAAGCAATCAATGGTAAACGTAGTCGGAACAAGTAACTCTGCATACGGAAAAAATTAGACACAACATCAAACTAATGGTTTTCCAGCCCTGTGTCTTCAGTATCCTCATGCGGACATCATGTAGCGTCCACCTTCTTACGCTATTCTGCCTGCTATACGTACGTCCCCATGTCGTCCGCATACGATCTGCCCCCGATCGATGCTTGGGGGCTTGTCTGGGTCTGTGTATTGGGGTTATTACTGTGTCACCAGGACAGAAATAGAAATTAAGGTATAACCATCAGTTCAAGTAGAGCAATTTGCGGCAAGTGTGTGTTTACCGTGTGCCCAACAAATCTGGCATTTATCTCAATTTTGGTTGATATATAAGTTAATATATCTTGTCTGTTATCAGCACTCCCGTTTAAGTATATAATGTAAAAAGCTATGGATAACTTTAGCATCAAGATCGATAGCCAAAATGGTCCTTGTCTGAATTTGTGTACGGATAATTATGAGGTAACAAGAATAAAGAACAAGCAATTCCGTGTAGAGGTTTCATTCTAAAATGTATCTTTCGCTAGGTGCACTTTTAAATAAACCTTTATGTGCAATTGATTGTACTATACTGCAAACGGCTGAAGAGTTTTGTGGCTTCAGATTATTTGTATTTCGTACTAATTTCTAAATTAATATTGTACACTTACTACACTGTCGGAAGCATGTTCTTTAATATGTATCATTTTATTTTCGTATGTAATCGTAATTATATTTGCTTACATTCTTTCTTGATATATTTTATTGCTTGAATTTTTTCTACTTTCATCTAATCATCTCATTTAGAACCTGTAGTTGTGGTTTTTAGGTGTTTGAAATAGTTTAATGGTACTAACGTATTGCAAGAATTTGAAGTAAAACAATGTGTGAACTTAGAACTGACACGTTTTTAAAAGCAATTGAAGAAATATTTCTGAAAATTGCAATAATTTAGAGTTTTGTCTTTTTACAGACATTAATTTACCCTCCACCAGTTACAACAATCAGTAATATTACACCGCTTTTTCTTTGCCGAAATCAAATAATAACTTCTCGTAAAATCGTACCATTATGTATGGTTTTAAATAGTGTTGTGCAGGTACACGAAATTTCAGGTAAATAAAAATTATAGGCCTATTTTGTTTAGATGAAATCTCATTAAACATGAACTTTCCAAATTGTTTACATAACAAGTAAAATTGAGTTGAAACTACCATCATACAAAAGTGTTCTATAGCATTTCGTAAGGAGGGGACTGTCCACGATTTTCTTACTGTTTTGGTGGAGGTGCCGGTCCAGAGAGTTTTAATCTATTGATACAAAATGCCATTTACTGAAAATCCAGACAATAGAAAATAAATTGGGAGAAAATTATGATTTAGATTCTTCAAAATTAACATTCATTGTCCATTTCAATTTTCAACATACAGTACTATAACGACCGCTTTATCCCGAACCGACCCAAAAACCAATCAGTTTAGTGCCAGGACATCTACCAACACAGCCCTATTTTAAACAGTCTTACAGTTTCGTTGCTAGGAGTTAAAACTATTTCACTAAAAACACTCAAAATTTTCAATTTTTAGCAAGCTTGCATTGTTAGTTAGTATGTCGACATAGATCAACACAACTTGGCACTACATTAAAAAATATGTACGTTTACAAATTACAATATTTCTAAACAAATCTTAATTAATAAGCATATGGAAATATTACTCAAAACAACAAAAATGCTCATCCATCAACGCGACTGTAAAAAGACGTCCGCAAGAGGCTGGCTCGATACCAAAAATAGCATACGGGTAAATTCAAGAGCTAAAACGTAACAGTATGTTTAGTAGCAACTTATAAGAATAGTAACGTACAACAACGATAAATATTTGGTGATTTAGTTTGTTACTGGATTATTTCTAGCATTACTTTATACCGCACACATTGATCTAGCTTTCAATAGAGTTGCCCACATTTGCCAACATGTAGCAAATGTGCAACATATATACTCGGCAAATACTACAGCGTTGTCGTGGAATGACGTTGAGGACGAGAAACAACGAGCAGAAACAATACAATAATACAACAACTTATCGGGTAGGTAGTAAATCTGTAGAATGCGGCATTATAATCGTGAAACAACCAAGTACACAACGTCAACGCAGGCAGAAGCAAACGTGACCGTGTCAATAATAATATGATGCAGTCTAGATGATGATTTGTGTTACTTATCGTCTCTATTAATGACTATACAAACTCGCTTGGGGTTCAAGCTTGTCAATATTAGAAAAAATAAAAATAGTTTGAGTGCGGCAATCAACACTTGCGTTTCTTAACGGTTCAATGACCAAGTGTACCGTGTCTTTAGAGTGATTCTCACTTTGATATGGCTATACGCGAAAGCTACACTGTTAAGACAAACCTTTTCTATAGTGTAATCAAACCAAAACGATTGTCAAAATGTGTAAGAAATAAAGTGATACTATTATGTCTTCCACAAAAATATATATATACACATTTACTGTTTTACCCTATTTTCATTTTCATGCGTGTACGTGTTTTAATCAAGCATCATGGTCAGTAAAACATGCGTGAGAAATCAACTTTCCTCGTCCGTATCATGAAATACTCGGTATAATACAAATCTGGGGTGGAAGCGTGAGTAGGTGTAATTATAAAGTGGCTGTGTACTAAACTGGGAAAATATTCTGTTGGGTTAGAATAAATTCGGACGATTTCGATAAAAGCTAAGAATAAGATGGAATTATTATTCCAACCAGGTTCATCGCAATGTTTGGCATAATATATAATTAAATTTCATTTAAAATTCGCATTCCAATTTTATCATCCAGTTAGGTTTTAGAAAAAATATATAGTTTATGGAAGCTCTTGGTGGATGAAGTGATACGGTAAAAAATAGGCTACAGATGAAAAATCCAATTTCTACATGGGATTCCCAAATTACCCCGGTTCAACCCCTCTTGGGGTTGGATTTTTAAATGTGTATCGGGTTCTTAGCTACACTACCACATCGGTTGGGCCTAAAAAATCAATACTTAGTTTTTATTTCTTCAGATTTACTTTTGTTTAGTTCGCTCATTAGATAATATCGTGCTCCCGGTTAAAGGGCATAGCCAACAAAACTCCTATGTTCAAACCGTTAGATTACAGTTCCACAGTATAATTTTTATCATTTTATTTTTATTTGATATTAGTTTTAGAGTACGCATGTAAAACAATGCATAGGTGTATCCCTTTTTAAAGAGTCAAGGCAATACATAAAACATCTCTATGTGGGTATAATAGAAGTATCAAGGAAATTGAAATATGCTTGCCGACAAAATATAAACAATTATATTTTATGACATATTTATTATTATTAGTACTTTAGATATACGATTATAACAATGCTATTAGTATTTATCTATTAATTCATAGCATATATTCAAGATTATACATTATTATATTATTACACTAGTTATAGTGTATATATTATATAATATAATTTATGCAAATTTTAAATTATTATTTTGCGATTATTTATATTATATTCTAATAATATTATTTATATTATTATTACATTATTATTTTTATTATATTATGCCTACTAGGTACCTCAAACCTTTACATGTATGGTTCGACTATTCTATAGTACCAAGAATATAATATAATCGCCATGCAAGGTTATGTAAGTCTCCTAATAAATTACATATTATGTAAACATGATGTATATACATGATATTATAGGTTATAGCATTAATAGAATATAGCTGTTAATTTCAAATGTCAAAGGTATGTGAATCTCCAAGTAACGTTACAGACCTCAAGATCTTAAGTATACTAGTTGGCAGAAACTCCGCAAGGTGATTTAGAGGCACTGCGCATGTCAACTTATAGTATGTACAAATAGGTCACCAATTAGTTATTACCACTGTATATATTCTTGTTAGAAAAACAGTAGATTTAGTTTTCGAGTACCAAATATTTAAATGGTATATTTACCGCACGGTCTGAGTATGTTAGCTCTATGTTTCTAGTGCAGAAAAGTGCAATAACATTTTTGGCTCTAGTACCCAGTGCATGGCAATATACTCTAAATTCGACCTACTACCAGCTAGTCGGCTATGAGGTTTTACTCCAACACTCATGTACGGTACTTGGATGTGTCTTTCATTTGTACGCAACATAATATCACTTATAGATACTGGCACCGGTAACGAGAAAGTTATACAAATAATATTCTACTAGCACCATGTTAAGGTATATTTGTAAATTGTAATGCGTCCGCATGGACGGTGCCAGTGCCTGAATACTGCAACTTAATTATTCATGTAGGCCTTTGGTATAAAGGTTGCTTAGACGTGTCCTTGTATATTTCTAGTGCCAGTATATTGTTTGTATAAGTGGCATTCGTACAGTTCTAGTGCTGGAACCGAGAGATTGTGGCTAAGAGTGTATCTGTAAGGTGAACTAGTAGTTCACCCATTAGTTAGGCCGACAAATGTTTGTTCTACTGCTAGAAGTATGTATATGTCAAACCTCTAACGTTCTGGAGCCAGTAAGACGGCTGTAGGGTCTGACCAACGAGGTACTGGCACAAGTATACAGTTTACAAACGCTGACCTGCAAGGTTCTAGTACCAGTAGATCGATGATAAGTGGTGGGTGACCTGAGAGGTACCAGTACCAACCATGCAATAAACTGACCTGTAAGATGGGGGCGTGTCCTTGTTCTCACATCACCGGCCGGCGGCCTAGAAGAGGTAGGCTCGCGACTTCCGGACACCGCGACACTACTTGCTGTCCTGTCCGACACACCACACCCTCTACTGCGGATGAGTCCCTGCCTCGCCCTATGTAGTCCCACCAACACTACCGCACTCATTCGCTACCGGGCCGGTAGTGGCGGGGCGAGCGAGAGAACTGGGCCAGGGGGAGGGGGGGAGCGCGCGGAAATCAATATCGGGGGGCTTCCCGGGGCCGCCACGAGAGCGCGCCACGGGACTGACTGACGCCATATGCGGAAGGGGAGGAAAATGTCACATTGTTGTGGCAACAATCAAGTCGACACTCGTAAACGTGAACAGAATTCAAAAAATAAATATTATAGGAACGGGTATCTAATAATAATGGGGTGGACGGACATCAAAAGGATACTTATCCTGATCATCTTAAGCAACGAAAATATATTCGGCTTGTGTGGTACCTTCTATGGAGTTACGCAAGATAAAACGATGTGTAGTTGTTCCGAAGCAAGTAAGCAGATGCTGACGTCACCGGCGGGTGGATTGCAGCCAATCAGCGGTCCCCAATTTAAAATACTGATCGCTCATTGGCCCGCTGAAACCGCGCGCATCGGTATACTTGCAGCGGAACAACTATAGTACTTTCACATGAGGTGGTAGTTTATCCCACATCGAACAGAGCGATTATGTATAAAGTATAGTACCTAATCAGTTAATATATTTCACACATTCATTTTTTAAAACAAATGAACTATATTGACGTGGGTGTCGTCTAGTAGCGCGCGTCTGTGCGCGATGTTTATTCAGCCAATGGGAACTCTAGGAAGTTGCAGCCCCAGCGTGTGACGCGGAAGAGAGTTTACTTTACGAAGCCCGAAGGTTGCGTTTGATTCTCATTGAGCACTATTACTAGTCTGGTTTGTGTTTACATTTCACAATCGTATGAAAGCTACAGAGTCAGGGAAGTAACTAACCTAACTCAGAGAGGTGATAGATATACTCTGTTTGCGAAATATTCCGTATATACACGTATAGGAATAATGGGGAGTGGGGACCTAAGAATAAACTGTTGTAACCTAAAAAGACGGAGTTCCTACCTCAAAGTTGTTTTAAAATAATCAAAGCACATAGGACATGGTACATGTGTATATACTTGCCGACTAGAATATTTTGGACGCTACGACGAGATAGATAAAATGCCGGTGGCTTGAAGGCTCTACCCAGACTATTTACTGCGATCGCCGATCTCCAACCCACTTTTGATCGCATCTCCACTACTCACTCAACACCCATCCGATGAACTGTACGAGGGAGGGCGATTTAACACGTAGGGAAGGGTGGGCAAAGTGGAAAGGTTAAGGGAGAAATTCAAAATTTGTAGTGAAATTTATTTTTTTTGGGTTTATTTTTTTTCTTAAATATAGTCAATGTATTAAGGAAGACATGTAAAAGCACAAGAAGTTGAAAAAAAATTAAACTATGACTATGTTTTATAATTTATAAAAAAAGGTTGTAACTTTCCACTTTGCCTTTATGTGCGGGGCAAAGTGGAATGCAATGTAAGGCAAAGTGGAAAGCATTGCAAAGCAATGTAAAAATTGTGATTTTCTTTTTTATGAAGTGAATATCTTGAACCTAGCATTTTTGACATTTTGACAATTAGAAAAAAGAACTTGGTTGAACTATTACGTTTAAATTAATAATCGCAAATTCTATTTTGCCAAGCTTTTCGAGGATGCTGTTATGGGACACTGTACGTTTATGAATTAAGAATGCGCAAATGTGGAAGGGTAGATGAGCTTGGCCCTTTTTTTAGATCTCATTTCTTTTGAGTGTGTAAGGTTTGGCTGTATTTCTACAAGTTTTTGTTATGTGTGTTAACATTTAGTCTAAGAATATGACAAAGAAACAGATAAAAACAGTACAACATACCAATTATAACCATAAATAACGCCATAGTTCATGGCGATGGTCAATACGTATTTTTAGGAATCATTTGTATAAACTAGGAAAACGCTAAAGTCCCGCCGCGTTGATGGATGAGCTTTTTAAAGTTTTTAGTTTGAGTGGGATATCTTTACTTTTGCAAGTGCTTTGTTTTGCTGCCTACGCATTGTAGGTGATCGTTGTCAAGTTTCTATTGTTACTTGTCAATTGGTATTATTTACCGTAAAAAACTTACATTAAAAGCTTTATTTCTATGGATTCTGGCTAACTTTTTCAACTTTTTCTTTCAAAAGGTACTACATCACTATAACCTTAATGTCCATGTATAATATGAACGTTGTAGCCCCACCCGTTTGATCAGAATTGGCCCAAATGGCACGAAAATATCGCACAAAAAATCGAAAAAAATCGTAAAAGTACGATATTCATGAGAAATATTTCTTCGATTGTACCCAAAAACAATACAGCTCTAAGTTCAGAGATTTCGAAGGTCCCGTTAAATTTTCATCACGATCGGATATGCCGTTTGCCCGGTAGAGAGCGAACAAACAGACAAAAAAACAAACAAAAAAAAAGACAAAAAAAACACCCGAGGTAAATTTTTTGGGGGTCAGTGAAATTGAAGTCTTCGCTTCGCTCATCTAATTAGTTCTGATTTATTGTTTTACATTTTTTTAATTTAAATTTTACTTGTTTGTTGAGCGAGCGAAGCGAGCGTCTCCACTTGACTCTTATGGCTCGAATGTCTGGGTTTTTTTTTGTTTTTGTTTTGTTTTGTTTTCTGTTACTGCTTCGATACAGGTCGCACCGTTTCTCTGATCGACCTGAAATTTTGCACACATGTACATACCACCTAGGCGAGTTGCTGTATAGTTTTGTGGCAAAATCGTTCAAAAAGTCAAAAAGTTACATTAAGTTAATCGAAAGTTTTTTTTTCAAACTAAGCGGCGACAAAATCTGAGGTGGCCAAATCATTTAGAATGTCCGTCCGATCACGAATATGTTATTTTTATTTTGATCCGATAAGTAGTGTAGATGGAAATTACAATATAACAAAGTCCCGTTACCATGGCAACGGAAAGTCGCACAGCTTTTTTGGTTCATGATAGCGGTCGAACGGAGGCTCGGTTCGAGTTGAAATTTTGACCATCCGCAAGTTTCGTTCCCGATTGAATGCCATTAGTTTTGTGGCAAAATCGTTCAAAAAGTTATAAAGTTACATTAAAGTTAATCTAAAGTTTTTTTTTTAAACTAAACGGCGACAAAATCTGAGGTAGCCAAATCATTTAGAATGTCCGTCCGGTCACGAATATGTTAATTTTATTTTGATCCGATAAGTAGTGTAGATAGGAATTACATTTTAACAAAAGTAACGTTACCATGGCAACGAAAGGTCGCACAAGAATTCTGGTCACTATGTACTGCCACCTAGAAGTAATCAAAAGTTAAAATAGTTTTCCCAAAGAAATAATGTCAAGGTCCTCTAGATGGCGGTGGATTTTATCCATTCTTTCCTATTTTACAAATTTTCAGCTAAATCGGTCAAGACCTTAAAGACTTATTGGTATGTAACATTATGGGAATGTCGTACTCGGGTCGTGTTGCACGTACCGGTGCTCGCTCAACAACGCGTCCAACTGAGCGTTTTCCTAGTAAATAGTGTACAATATCAATATCCAGTTAGGCCTACACTGTGTGGTGGGCCTTATGGGAATGTCGTACTCGGGTCATGTTGCACGTATCGGTGCTCGCTCAACAACGCGTCCAACTGAGCGTTTTTGAGCGAGCGTAGCGAGCATCTCCACTTGAGTCTTATGGCTCGAATGTCTGTTTATTTTTTTTCTGTTACTGCTTCGATACAGGTCGCACCGTTTCTCTGATCAACCTGAAATTTTTTACACATGTACATACCACCTAGGCGGGTTGCTGTATAGTTTTTGAACAAAATCCGATCGTTGGTTATAAAAATTAAAAAATAAAAAAAAAAAAAAAAAATGTACCGATCGTTATGAAATTTTGCAGGGTCAATAAGTACAACATTCTCTCCTATTCTCCAAATTTTCAGCTAAATCGGTCAAGACAGACTTATTGGTAATCATAATTCGAAAAATGATGTTAACAAATGAAGGAGGCAGTGAAGATACCAAGATACACTTTAGAAGGCATGACGTGAATCAGTACAATGCAAAGATGTTGGAATAGTACATAGTGTACAATGTCAATATCTAGTTAGGCCTACACAGTGTGGTGGGCCTTATGGGAATGTCGTACTCGGGTCATGTTGCACGTACCGGTGCTCGCTCAACAACGCGTCCAACTGAGCGTTTTCCTAGTTATTCTGTGTCGCAAGGCAACAACTTTAGCTGCAGCCGAATAAAGGTTTATTACTTTTTCGACAACTGCTATGAATCAATAATAATAATAATCAAAACTCATTTCCAACAATGTCGGGTTGAGTGGTGTTCTTCACACCGATATCTAGGGCACGAAACTATTTTTTGCCGAGATTGCCAGGCTCAGCGTTTCTTCATCATCATCATCATCATCATCATCATCATCGTCATCATCATCGTCATCTTCATCCTGCATCATCTGCTTCTCCACCAATTTTCTCCACTCCTTCCTGTCCTCCCACAGCTTCAATTCCGTCACCTGGTTCCACGATTCACCTCTCTCTTCAACGTCTCCTTCGATCAATCTTCCCCATCTTTCTCTCGGTCTTCCTACTTTTCTTTTACCTTCCTCTCCTGCTTCGAAGTCTCGTCTTGGGATCCTATCCATATCCATCCTCTTCATATGACCAAACCATCTTAAACGTTCCCTTCCGTTTTCCCCCCTAATTCCTTTCTTATAACGTCGCTTCTTCCTGTTTTTGTAACTCCCTTTATACTTCTCAAAAACTTCATCTCTGCTGCTTCCAACTGACTCTCTTCCTTTGATCCAACTGTCCAAGTTACTGCACCGTAAGTAAGTATAGGTATGAAGTATGCTTTATAGAAAAGAACCTTGCATCTCTGTGGAAACAGCTCGTTCCAAAGCAGCTTTCGCACCAGTTGATAAAATCCTTCGGCTTTTTGTACCCTAGCTGTTACTTCTCTATTTACTTTAGCATCTTTTGTCAAGATACTTCCTAGGTACTTAAATTCTTCCTTTTCTTCTAATAATTTTCCACGAAGTCTTAACTTTTCTTGATTCTTAGGCATGCCTTTTATATCCTTTTTCATAACTAAACATTCACTTTTATTCTGACTAATACTTAACCCAAACTCTGTTGCAACTACATTCCATCTATCCACCTTTTCTTGCACCTCTTCAACACTCTCACCCCAAATTAAGACATCATCGGCAAAAACTAAGGTTCTAGTGTCTCTTCCGTCTATATTCGGTTCCACTCTTCGTAGTATTTGATCCATTACGACAGTAAATAGAGTCGGTGATAAAACACTACCTTGCCTCAGTCCCTCATTTATTTCAAACCAATCTGATCTACCCTCATTTGTTTGAACACAACTTGCACTCCCTACGTATGTACTTTTTATCCTCTCTATCAAACCTCGTCCAACTCCCTTTTGCTCCAGACATTCCCATACTTTTCCTCGAGGCAGGCGATCGTATGCCTTTTCAAGATCTAAAAAGACAATATGCATTCCTTTTCCATTTTCCCATCTCTTTTCCATGATTTGGCGGATAGAAAATATTGGATCGATAGTGGATCGCCCACTTCTAAATCCATATTGTTCCTCTCTTAGACTTGGTTCAATAACCTCCTTCAATCTATGTTCTATTACCTTTTCAAAACTTTAGCACACTGACACATAAGTGTTACTACCTCTATAGTTTTGACACTTCTTCCTATCACCCCCTTTTTTATAGAAGGGTACAATAATTCCTTTCTTCCAATCTGCTGGTACTTTCTTCTGCTTCCAGGCAGCACTAATTACACGGAATAACCATAACTTTTTATTATTATTATTTTTATTATTTTTTATTATCAATAATAATAATTATTATTATTATACTAGGAAGCTTCGCAAACGCTTTTTTTAGTCGCGTTGATGGATGAGCTTTTTAATAATAAAATGTTAATATTAATTTATTTAAAATAATTGGATGAGCGAAGCGAAGACTTCAATTTCACCGACCCCCCAAAAAATTTAGCTCGGTTGTTTTTTTGTTTTTTTTTCGTCTGTTTGTTCGCTCTCTACCGGGCAAACGGCATATGCGATCTTGATGAAAATTTGACACGACCTTCGTTTTCTCTGAACTTAGACTTGCTACGTTTTTGGGTACAATCGAAGAAATATTTCTCATGAATATCGTACTTTTACGATTTTTTTCGATTTTTAGTGCGATATTTTCGTGACATTTGGGCCGATTCTGACCAAACGGGTGGGGCTACAACGTTCATATTTCACATGCACATTAAGGTCATGGTGATGTATTGACGTTTGAAAGAAAAAGTTAAAAAAGTTAGCCAGAATATATAGAAATAAAGGTTTTAATTTGAGTTTTTTGAGGTGTTAAATATTAAAACTTTTATTTCTATAGATTCTGGCTAACTTTTTCAACTTTTTCTTTCAAAAGTCAATACATTACCCTTACCTTCATGTCCATGTGAAATATGAACGTTGTAGCCCCACCCGTTTGGTCAGAATCCGCCCAAATAGCACGAAACTATAGATTTTAGATCTTTCTCACAGCCTTGTATGGAAACTTCACAGGAGATTGTTTACCTTACTCACAGCCTTGTTACAAACAATCAAAGATCCAACAGACCTAATGATTGCTTTGTATGGGCCGTGTTAATATGTTTTTATTATTTTAAATAAATTAATATTAACATTTTATAGTTAAAAAGCTCATCCATCAACGCGACTAAAAAGACCGTTTGCGAAGCTTCCTAGTAATAACAGAGTCGATAAAGAAGTTTCCCCGTTGGGGAGGTCCTCCAACTCCCTATACCACCCTGGGTTAAATAAAAAGTCGGTTTTTGGCGTTGGGAATCTAACGTTCCGCGCGACTCTGTGTGACGATTGATGGAACTACTTCAATAAAAGTACGTCACTTTTCTACTAGTAGTTAACAGTCGATGACGACAAATGGCGGAAACGTCAAAATATTAAATACGATCGAATGTTGGCGAATGTTTTGGCATAAAGCAAACTCTCTTTATTAATGAGGATATTTCTGATGGAGTAGACCTAAGCTTAGGAGCTAGGCCGACAATATGTATTGTTCAAGATTTCGATTTGAGTGCCTAGGGCGTACTTACGTCTAAAAACTGTATTGTGGCCTTGGGCCTAGGCTACACTTACGTCCGTTAGGCTTGAACAAGGCATATCTCAAATTATTGTGTATTACTATTTTCTATCTTTCCTGACGAAACCTATATTTGTATTATGTATGAATCCATGGTGAATAAATTATCTTATCTTATCTTATCTTATTTCGCACGAAAATGTCAGTGACGCCTGCGCAACACTTTATAGTACAGTAATAAATCAAAAGTAAATCGTTTTAAAAGACTAGGGCCCAGGGCTAATATGATTGAAATGAAATTGAAGTTTCACGTTTCGTCTGTTGTTTGTTGATTTCAGCGTCACTGCACATCGATAATCTACTGACCGTATTTAGCGTGCAGTGCTTTTATTAGTTTCACATTGGAGCCGCTCTCAGCGCGCAGGACGTTAGATTCCGTTTTGACTTGGGAGTAAGGGGACCTCCCCAAAGGGGAAACTTCTTTATCGACTCTGGTAATAACAACATATATTAACACGGCCCATACAAAGCAATCATTAGGTCTGTTATATCTTTGATTGTTTGTAACAAGGCTGTGAGTAAGGTATAAAATCTCCTGTGAAGTTTTCATACAAGGCTGTGAGAAAGATCTAAAATCTATATTTTCGTGCTATTTGGGCGGATTCTGACCAAACGGGTGGGGCTACAACGTTCATATTTCACATGGATATTAAGGTTAGGGTGATGTATTGACTTTTGAAAGAAAAAGTTGAAAAAGTTAGCCAGAATCTATAGAAATAAAGGTTTTAATATTTAACACCTCAAAAAACTCAAATTAAAACCTTTATTTCCATAGATTCTGGCTAACTTTTTCAACTTTTTCTTTCAAACGTCAATACATCACCATTACCTTAATGTGCATGTGAAATATGAATGTTGTAGCACCACTCGTTTGGTCAGAATCGGCCAAAATGTCACGAAAATATCGCATTAAAAATCGAAAAAAATCGTAAAAGTACGATATTCATGAGAAATATATTTTCGATTGTACCCAAAAACGTAGCAAGTAAAAGTTCAGAGATTTCGAAGGTCCCCTACAATTTTCATCCAGATCGCATATGCCGTTTGCCCGGTAGAGAGCGAACAAACAGACAAAAAAAAAAAAAAAACACCCGAGCTAAATTTTTTAGGGTCTCGGTGAAATTGAAGTCTTCGCTTCGCTCATCCAATTATTGTGTAATGAGAAGACGATTAATATGATACAAAATAATGAAAAAGAATAAAACAATTAATATGTATTTAATTAATTACGAAACGAAAAGGGTAGCTTATGAATGGAACATAAATTATTTTTATTTACAATTAATTCTATTTCTGCGTATGTATATATTTCGATCAAAGAAGATGTGTTATCTTCAAGTGATTTTGATATTGGTCGTAACCTTAGCTGTTTTGAAGCCTAAGAGTAAGAGCACTATGTTTTAGGATCGTGGTTGCGATTATGTGTTTCTCGGTCCTATCTTGAGCACTTCCGAAACACGTCACACATGAAACCAGAACAGATGGAATATCAAACGAACACACATTCAAAATAATCTTGCAACCGAGGGAAAAGATTGGCTGGTGAGTGGAAGAACGGGACACCCAAATCCGTTCTTTGAAGTGGGATTGCTCGGACGTGCAGGGGCGTCTACTTTTGGCAGATGTTCTCTCTCACGAAAGAGATATGTGTGTCGTTTCCTTCTACCACCATGTTTACCCTATTCTATTCTGCCTGAAAAATAACCCTCTCAAACGGCAGTGAAAAAAAATCGCCACTCGAATGAAAATTAATCAACGAATGTGTGCTTATTTGTGTTAAATTATTCAATTCTTTTTCATTTACTGACTATAGTTCTTGATGAGATTATCATCTATTGGGCAAAAATAGAGTGCACCACTCTCGCTTTTCTATTTCTCCTTGGTTAAAAGTGTGTCGTGTCCCGGAATTTATACCGGTACTTAAATGGTTATGGTTTAATGAAAAGGGAAAATTAATGAGACGAGTGAGCGCCAAACAACTGGTCCGATCTTGACGAAATTTTCAAATTCCACACCAACATATCGGAACAATAGTTAGGAAGCTGATCAAATGGACAGAAAAAATTGTCAGGAATCCAACCTTCATGAAATTAAAATTAAAAAATGATTACTTTTTTAAACTAAAAGTTCAATTTAAAAAAAAAAAAATACTTTTTCTCCTCAATGTAACCACTATGAATGTTGACAACTGACAAAATTTTCCAAATTTAAGCCAGCTTATACAAAAAATAAATTACTGTACAGAGCTTTACTAAATTGGATTGATTAGAGATGCTGAACATATGCAGCCGAAATGGGGTGCATGCCTTTCTAGAACATGCTTTGGAATCTTTATAGCAAAATAATACTTTGGCGTTGGTGGTGTGATATGTTAATTGTTCATTGCAGTCCTCAACGCCTGCACTCCGTCTAGCGCGGACCTGTCTGAGCCTGTAAGGT
Organism: Sweltsa coloradensis; assembly: GCA_024449915.1. Classification (NCBI taxonomy): domain Eukaryota; kingdom Metazoa; phylum Arthropoda; class Insecta; order Plecoptera; family Chloroperlidae; genus Sweltsa; species Sweltsa coloradensis. The sequence goes on from JAMZAV010000090.1 coordinate 415,192, forward strand.
TGGTTTTTCGATTTCCAAAAGCGAATGAGAGTCTTGGCTCGCTCACTCATCTAACAACGACTTTGGCGTATTCCTAGTTAGAACGAAAACGAAACGACTGAGTCTTACAAAGCGTCGGACGGAACTCGTGATTAATATATAATTATATATGTATATTTGTAAACGGTCGAACAGATTGAGCTGAAATTTTTATCAGACATCCATGGCCAATGTATTGAGAAATGAGAACTGGTAAAAAAAATTAGAAAATCTTTTTCGATTCAAACGTACAAGAAATTTAAAAAATAAAAATTGGCTGAAATGTGTAGGATTTAATTTAATGACAATGGTTTTGTTCTTGAAGATATATTTTTTTTATCGATTCATGTTTTGAATATCAGGCGGTGAATGCACTGCAGTGACCAAGGAGTAAAGTCGTTGTTAGACGAGTGAGCGAGTCATGTGTTGACTACCCGGGAACATTTGCATTTCAGTTGATTGATATTACATTATACTGTATAAACGACAGAGTTTTGTGTTTAGTTTGTATAAGGGTGCGTCAACAGCTGTAAGGCCATAATGTGCCACTCTAGCCTGTGGTAGGCTAGGGAGGGAAGACCCATGTTGGATCCAGCCTTAGGTAGGAGGAGGAAAGAGAATGTTCCCGGGTACTCAGCATGGCTCGCTCACTCACTCACTGTCTGCTGTGCCAAAATGATCGTAGCGAGACCTCTAAAATGTCATTGTTGACGAAAGTTGAATCGGAGGTCACCGGTTCGATTCCCGCCAGCGTCCTTGGCCTTTGACTCCTCATAGCTACTCAAGACATTTACCTATAGCAGGTGGTCACCGGGTGACCTAAAAACAAAATGTATTTTTAATTAGTTTTATTTATTGTCCTAGGATTTTATAACTGACCCGTGAACAGGATAGACGTTAATAAATGAACACCTCTATTTAATTTATAATAATCTAATAAAACACAACAATAAAATCAATAATAAATCCACCCCTAAAGGTCGTAGCCTAGAATACGGATATGATCAACTTATGAACAAGATCTGGGCTATGCAATATCGTCAACACAATGACACATCATAGAAACTTCAGAAATAAAGTGCAGTTACGACGAAAGGGAAAATTGCAACTACTTTAATAGTTCAGTTTAAAACATTGAATTATTTTAGGATTTTATGCATGTGCATATGATGCAAGTAAGTCTCAGAAGCTAAATCAACTAATTATACTTTCCTCTAATTACATGTATAGTATAGTAGGCCTAGGCCATCCCGAAAACAGCGCCAGAATCGACAAGGTTGATTCAGAACGTTAGAAATTAATTTGATTATGTGCCTCGATGCTAGGACGGCTCCAAATTCACCGTTTACAAATTTCTAAGCCTGCCTAGGACCGATGGACTAAAGTTACAAAACTTCTGCCCAGAGCGGGAATCGAGCCGTGGACCTTCTGCATTGGAAGCAGAGCTTCTAACCACAAGACCAACGAACCAGGCCAAAAATGTCAACAAAATGAGTAACTAGGTTTCGTTCAAACACCCCCAATTAATGACCCAGCACCTCCACCAAAACTATATGTCGGGAATCGGGATCCCCTGTATTATAAGATACCCGGTACCTCACCACGATTAACCACTATGCCAAAACTAGAATGAAATCTAGAAGAAATCTATTATTTTTTTAATATTTGAGATCCAGGGGCATCTGCGGTCCCTTATAACAGCATCATCATCAAATACCATATGCCACCGCACACTCACTAGATAGAAAACTTCACAAATAAAGTGCTGTAGGATGGAAAGGATATCCTCATATGAAAATTCAAAATTGCAACTGTTTTTACAGTTCCAGTTTAAAACACTATTCTTTTAGAATTATGCATGTGCATATGACGCAAGTCTTAAAATTCACGGAACTAATTTATTTAGCAAACACCAAGCCACTGTGTATATTATCACTACATAGAAACTTCACAAATAAATAAGGTGACCAGACGTACCGGTTTGACCGGTACAGTACCGTTTTCAGAACACTTGTACCGGTGTCCCGAGAGACTCGTTAAAATGATGTATTTGTACCGGTTTGCAATTTTGGAGGGGAAATGTCCCGGTATTCAGTCAACTGTACCGTGTGGAAGGATAATGTTTTACGTGACAAAAATACACTCTGATAAATACTAGGCCCTAATAGTAATAACATTGAAATAGTTCTTCCACTTGCAAGAAGATAATTTATTTTCTTTAGGGGTGTACAAGAAGGCCTATTATTCAATGATTTTGGTGGAGGTGCCGGGTCGCGCTTGAGAGTGAAAAACTTAAATCGATGTCTATTCTTGCCATCTTGGCGTTAGGCCTACCTTAACCAACCCGAAATATCCATAATACTAACCTCAGTCTTTTGATACAAATTCATGTTCTTTTAGGAAGTTCTGAACTTTTTTTGGCACAAATAATAAAAAAATGTCACTGTAATGTTTGTATCAACATTTTCATGTAATACCAATTACTACTGAATTATGTCATAGCCTAGCCCTAATAACATTTGTGCTTGATCATTAAAATGATCTTGTGTGAGAGAGATTACATTTTAATTCAATTAGATGTTACTCTTTCACTTTTGGAACCAATATATAGGCCTAGATATCAATAAATAAAATTAATATTGAACATAAATGTAAAAAAAAATGGTCAAAGAAAAATTAAAAAAAAGACGAAGTACTCGGACTCGAGTCGTCTCGAATAAAAAAATCAAGACTTCCACCCCCTATTTTTCTCAGTCATTATTTATTTGCTTTGATTTTGTTTATAGATAATGAAAAATCAAAATGTAATAATCATGCAAGATGCAACTGAACTACATTTTTGATTAATTACACACCTACACTAATTATTTGGTTGTGAAGACAAAATGTATTAAAAATTAAAACATGCATATTATACAAATACAATTATCATTATTGTTATTGAGTTTTTCATTTAGTATGATGCCCCCATCAATACTGCAATACATTACACGCATCATTTTCTGCAGTGCTTGTATTTTATTTTTTATCATTTTTAAACCACTAGATAAAGATTTTATGACTACAAGAATGTACACATTAAAACCATTTTTAATTCATATTTTCATGTCAAAACGCTGTTTTCTGGGCATTTGACCAAATATATCTCGAAATAAAATTTGCCTCCAGCGGCTGGGGCTCTGCCCAGACCCCGAAATGGTCCATGGAGTACAAAGTACATATTCTTACTTTAGTTGTCCCGGTTTGTAACTTTCAAAATATGGTCACCTTACAAATAAAGTGCAGTAAGATTTAACCCGAGAGTAGTCGCGCCCCTGTTTGTAACGTTAGTAGTCGCGCGCGGTCCTTTAGACCGCATTATTTATTATGGGCAAATAACATAAAGATTACGTTTTGATTACGAATATAAGGTAAATCAAAAGGTTATATTAATCAATTATCAATCAATAATCAATCAATAATCTATCACATATTAATTTGTTCACGTTTTTATTTAGGTCAAAATAAAGTTACAGAAATGAAGTTTTGATTACGAATATTCGGTAAGTTATCATTTATGTGACAGCATTCATGGAAACAATAATCAATAAAGAATCAATCAATAATAAATCTCCAAGAAGTCATCCTCATCGTCGTCTTCGCCCTCAATCAACAAGTCTTCCTCTACTTCATCCAAGAGCTCCAATATTCTATTTTCTTTTGCTTTGTCCATCTCTCAAAAGACTGAAAAGAAACAAAAACTAAATCTGTTAGTGTAGAACAACAAAAAATAACTGTAAATATGTTGTGAAACACACTGCAGTTCGAATTTACAGTCAACCAAGACAGTAATATTATGCCAACACTAAGTTGCAGAACAGCAAAGAATAACTGTAAATGTTTTGAAACACCATGTAGATCAAAAGTCAACCAAGAGAATTTTTGCCAACACAGAATGTTGCAAACCTACAAAAAGGTATACAAATATGTTTTGAAACACCCTGTAGTTCGAATTATTAGTAAACCAAGACAGTAATATTATGCCAACACGGTATGTTGAAGAATAATCAACCTACAATAACAAAATACATGTCTCATAATAGTGATTGAGTATGCATATTTTTGCTTACCTTAGTAGTCGCGCAGCGGTCGAAAAGACCGAGCAACCGAACAGGACCTCTTTCTAGATGAAGTTCCGCAGAACACCGAATCACGTATTGCACACTGGTTTCAAAAAGCTAATTTGGGAAGGTAGGTGGAGCTAGACAAGCCACGCATGCGCGGTGTACAAATACCAACAGTTGAAAAAAAAAGTCGGTCTAAAAGACCACACGCGACTACTCTCGGGTTAAGGGAAATCGTCGTATGAAAATTCAAAATTGCAAATGCTTTGATGGTTTCAGTTTAAAACACTTTATTTAGAATTATGCATGTGCATACATGATGTAGGCCTAGTCTTAAAATTCACCGGAAAAATATATGTAAAAAATTACCTAACATAGTACACATTGCTGTAAACAAAAACACAATTGACATTTTATATTTATCGGGTTGTTCGTAGCGGCAGTAGTGATATCTTTCTTGAAATATTTCAAGTCCTGAAGAAGAAGATAACGTGGTCTTCGAAACGTCGACAGAAAGATATCACTACCGCCGCTACGAAACAACCCGATAAATATAAAATGTCATCAACGGGTAGCGAGACATTTAAAAGTTTTAAAAACACAATTATTCATCAATTATTATAATAATCAATTACTACTGCAAAAATTTAATATTGATACAGCAAAAACTAAGGAACTCTTTAAGGGGAATCCCTAGACCCAAATATGATTTCTTAAGTATGCAGTAAAGACGTCTGAAAAGTAAGTAGAATGTAAGAGGGGCTTAATAAAAGAGCGGATTATTTTTTTGAAATATTTTTGACGGGACATAACCTCAGAATCAACAATTGTATTCAAATTACTGGAATCAGTTGCTCAAGTTCAAAATTGAATTTTTAGCAGCGGTTTTTTGTATATTATTTCTACACTCCTTTATCTACAACCTAAATAAAAGGATTTTTGGATTTATATGGTTTGTTGCGTTGCACAATTTTTTTCGCCTGCCGGTACAATTTCAAATTTCGTACCGTTTAACGGAAAAAATCGTGCAACGCCTGAAACCATATAAAACCAATAATACTTATATTTAGGTTGTAGATAAAAGAGTGTAGAAATAATATACAAAAAACCGCTGCTAAAAATTCAATTTTGAACTTGAGCAACTGATTCCAGTAATTTGAATACAATTGTTGATTCTGAGGTTATGTCCCGTCAAAAAAATCAAAAAAAAAAAATCCGCTCCTTTATTAAGCCCTTCTTACATTCTACTTACTTTTCAGACGTCTTTACTGCATTCTTTAGAAATCATATTTGGGTCTAGGGATTCCCCTTAAGTTTAACATAAATGTAATCAATGAACGAAAATGCACCACATCACTTCACTGAGCAAACTAGTACTAACATTATTTATCAAGACCTAACAAACATTAGCAGTATTTTTAAACTTGTTTGTGTATAACTAGTGCATAAAGTAAAAATGGTAAGCACCTTTATTATAATATGGACTATGTTTCAGTACCATTACATTGGAGCTTGTCTTGTAGGTATAGCACAAACTGATACATAGAATTAAATTACAAGCGACTTAATTAGTAAGTCCAAAAATAACTAGTGAAACTACATAAAAAATTACAGACTAATTAAAAATCATTTGTAGAAAAACATTGCTAGAAATCGATTACAATTTGTCCAATGTAGAACGCGTTCCGTTAAGGGAACTTTTCTGGAAACGTTTTCCTTTTCTTACATCAGGAACTTGTAACTAGAAAAGTTCCCTTGCCAAATAACAACTAGTAACACAGGTTAATTTTGGGAATCCCGAGTAAATGGTTTTATTTTATTAAATTTTATTTTGGGGAGGGGGATTATGTCTTGCAAATGATTGTGGGCTAATCAGGACTAATTATTTGCAACAAAGTGTAAATATCAATAAAACATAACCTTCTTCTGAAATTATATATAAAGATATCAGCAACTACCCAAATGCTATCATCAAAAACCTGAATGCAAGCACTTTCCAGTACTAGCCTCAGCAAGTCCTATTAATTAAAATTAACAATATAAACATAAGACTGGCGTAGGGCCATAGTACGGTATACAAATTATCTGGGAATTATTGGGTCAAGTACATGACCATGTACAATGGGGGGTCTGGAGAGGCCCCCAGCTAATGAGGGTTCGGGGTGCACAGACCCAGATTTTTTTCGATTCTTAGTGCGATAAGTGTATTTTATTTTTAACGAGTTTAAGGCATGTTTTTTTATAACATTTGTTAGTAGTGACCGGTGATGATTTTAAACCTATATTAAAATCTATGACTTGACATAGGACTTCATTTGTACCAAGACATGGTCTACTCCTGATTTTTTACCCGGGTTACATCGGAGGACTGGAGTTGGGGACTTTCCCGTTCCTCCGAGAATGGACAGTTACCGTTTCGAGTTTGATTTGGCGATTTTCCTCAACTTTTTATAGATGGGGACTTTTAATGTAACTTCCAAGTTCCTGCTTTTTAAGAGGAACGAGAATGTAAACTACTTTTTTTTAAAAGAAAATAATCTTTTCAAAGTTAAGATTTCCTTATTTTGGGGAACTTGAGGCCCAAGACTGACCATAATTATTTGAGTTGCAAAGTTAGCAAGCACTAATATATGTCTTCGACTCCTGCGGGGATTTTAATACCAACTGGATACTATACTGCAGTTCAAATTAAAATAGGTTTGCTATATGAAAGTAACCCAGAATGGCACTGCCTGACAATCTGACATCTTCAACCTCCTAGTTCAAATTGAAATATAGTACGTTCCAGCACTCAGTCTACTGTACCACAATAAAATAATGAGAAACACATTCCAATTAAACTCTAAAATCTAAATACTTCTCAGAAGCAAAACAATCTTATAGGTAGATAAGACAGAAGATCCAATGAAAACCATTAAGATCTGCCTCCCCCCTTGTCTATGGCTGGATCTGTCCAGCCTAAGCTAGAGTGGCACATAATAACCTTACGGTTGGCCATAAACCACACCAAAATAAAATAACGTTTCATATCAACTGTCATTTTATACAATACAAATTCATCACAAGGTTCACACTACTAAATATACCTACGTTTAAACAATTTAGGCATCCAAAAATATTACACCATCATTAAATCAATACTAGGCCCCAATTGACCACTAAAGGTTAAATTTAACAAATATATCCAAGGTCTGTCCCAAAGCTCCCTTTTGCCGTCAACTGGTAACTAAGTAAAGTAATTCAACAATGGAAGTAGTGTCGCAAGCAGGCGGCGGTGGAGCTGTTGAGTTGACAGACTAGGACATTAGATAGGCCATTGGTTGCCCATTGGCCTTAATACAATCTGTAGGTTTGTTTTTTGTTTCTGTAAACAACCCAACTGTTATACTACCGGTAGGTAGGACCACATTTCATTGGTCTCTGTTAAGAAGGATTGGGAGTCGACTAACGTTTAGCAGTACGTATCATTTTCTTCAATCATGAAGAATGAGAAATGGATCAAACTTGGCAGGAGGTATAATTACATTATGTATGCCCTTTTAAACACTTTGCTACTGAAAGGTTTGTCATGCGGCTAAACTGTAAACTTTTTTTGAAACAGCGGGAATCCAGGGAAGGGCAATTTGGCCATGTTGTCAAATATTCTTATAACTAAAATCCTTGGTATTAGAGCAATGTGCTGGTTTTTTGAGTCTGCTTTTTTCCCTTTCATCCTTTTTCTCCAAACCACCTAGGGGAAGGGGTATGACTATGAGAGAGGCATTGACCACATTAGAAGCGAGCCAACTTGAGATTTTATCCGTCATAAACCAATTTCCAATCTATTGTGGTCAAAATAATTTATTCGTCGTACATTTTGTTTCACTACAATTGGTTAATAACATGGTACAAATATGTAGCTCAAATTATCAAATGCTTTATTTTGCAGTGTCTACGATTAGAACAGACTGAGATACGAATGGATCATTGTTTTATTGAATGTAGATATTTGATATGGCTTACAAGAACAACAATTGTCTATAAATCGGTCAGTTTTGATTGCAGGCAATCAGCAAATAAAACTCATTTCATTACTCAGGCTACACACATACGGTATTTGAACCATGTTATTAATTACATCTTTGCGGTGTTATCAATGCGTGAATGAATAGCCCATTCCGAAATCCTTAAAGCCAAAATATATGTACTCATTGCCTGGTACTGTTATGAAAAAACTTAGCCACTGTCTGCAGTCCCCGTGAAAATGCAGTACCGCTTTATGCTACGAAGTATCTTTTCAAAAGTTATTGTATGAATCATAAAATGCTGACATAGAGTTTCAAGTTATGAAACTTTTTGACTTTGAAACCAAAAGTACTTTTTAAAAATTAAAGTCTATTTTCTTATTATCTCCAATTTTTTTAGTGTTGATGTTATCTCTGCATTTAATAACCATGTTAAGTTCTATATAATTAATTAATTATGTATGAAGTAACAGAGAAAAAAGAATGGATGCATTAAAAAAAGAAAAACTAGTGCAACCTCTTGGGCTTCAATTTGAAAGCAAATAGTATTAGAACATACAAGGTTGGATTACCTGTACTAGAACATACTGTACTGTGTACTGAGCTCAGGTAGAACGAGTGATCTGCAGTCTAGATGCCCGAAACCTTGATTTCCGAGTTTCGAACCGAGCTCGAACTCGAGTATCAAAAAAGTTCCGAACTTCAAACTCGAACTTTACTTATTATTAATTGAAACTAGTAGAACAGGTAAATTGATTGTTAAAATAATTTCAATTTATCGAACTTAACTATTACAAATTCTTTTGAAAAAAGAAAACAAGTGGCCCTTGGCCCACAAATCAGTGTGAATATGCTCCATTTTGATGTTGAAAAGGATTTTAACGTGCATATTATAAGTTAAGATTCTAGACTACACTAAAAATGGAAGTAATTTCAAGTCAAAACTCGGGTAGTTTGAAATTTTAATAAACCATGAACTCGAACTTTAAATTTTGAACTCGAACCGAACTTCTAAAACAGTTCCGAATTTCAAACCCAAAACGAACGTTCGTCCATCCCTACAAAATAGGGCTAGACTTCTTGTCAACTATGTATGTTTATAAATGACAAAACAAAACAGCCCCCACATACATGTCATTCTTTAACAAAACAAAGGAATAGCAAAATCAAATCTCATAACATTTGAAACCATTTGCAATTCCTTGTACACGTACGTTAGTAATTGAAAAGCAATTTTTCGAGGATATGACTTTCAATTGGGAAACTACATAGGCTTACACTACCTTCATAGTTGCTTACACTACCTTCATAGTTTAGATACATAGAATTATGAGGTTAAACCTCTATCAATATAGATTTGTTAATATTGGACTGAAAACAGGACCAAAATGAGAAGTTGAGAGTACCACACTTCCCAAGGTTCATGTGCAATTGGTTTTCACAATAGACCATTTTCAGAATTAACTGCGCATGCGCGCTCCGTTGCAAAGCATTATGGGAGAAAGGGCCTTTACATGCTTAATACCATATGATTGGGATTGTGGCGGACTGCACTGCCATTGTTGGAAACGCAGTACTCCACACACCCGAGCATATGTAAAAATGCCCTTTCTACCACAATGCTTTGTGCGCGCGATATAGCTGGAGATTTTGAAAATCGTCTATTACAAAATAATACAGTTTGATAAATGCTTTTCTGATATACTAGTAGTTTTTACCTACTTCACTATAACATCCATTACAGCACCAACTAATTGTGTCTTGAGGCAAAGTCCAACGTAATTATGAATTAACTACTCACAAGTCACAAAGCTTTTGCAAAGTTAATTCTGCCTGTGTTCGATCGCACGAAAAAGAAACAACCTAGGCATTCTTGCTATGAGTTTTAAGACAGAATTCATCCTGGAATAATACAACAACTAAACCATTTGCTACAGGACATTAGTACAAAGTTAACAAGTAGGGCAGAGGGATACTAAAATTGTCTCTACTGGACGGCCAGACGCATGATGACATAACAGTAACCCACAGAGGAAAACAACAACACAATTTGTACTACATATTAATGTTGTAGGTCAGAGGCAATGTTTCAAATTAACAGAAATTATTTTATTAGTAACTTAAAAATGACACATTCTGAAAAGTACAAGACATACCTATTTGCAGATACTAGGCCTACACATACGTGTTTTAAAATAACACTTTGATACGCATTTTCAAAAAATAATGATGGGAAACATGACATGATGAGAAAACTTTGTACGGAACTACTACGTAATCGGATGTATGATAATAAAATAACTTTTGGGCTAACAATCTCAACAGTAAAAGAATGCATAATAAATATTCATATTGTTTAATTAATTATTACCTAGTTTTAAACATTCAATTAATTCATGATAGCCCTACTATTCAACAAAATATCAAGAGGATGTAAAGTTTAGTTTTAAATCACGTTACTGACAAATCAGGCAGTCAATTAGATTGCAGCTTTACCTGTAGGCTATTGTATGCATATACTATTATTATGTATCTAATATCTATGCTGTTGTAATACATTAGATGTGGATACTAGAGATAGCCCCCTAGTATAATAGTAGTAGGTAGGGTAAGTACTAACTAGGGATAACATTGGGTATCCCAGTACTCAAGTTACCTAAATCCAAACTTTACCCGAATCCACACTACTAGCTGAAGAATTCAATCTTCTATGGTTGGGTACATTAAACATCAACAAACTAAAACATTGCAAAATATATAAATGAAAAGGCGTGGTCACACGCACGGTCACAAAAGTTTGCCCTGCCTGGAGCTCAAACCCAGTTACCATCAAATAAATATGTCCTCAAAGTAGGGTAATGCTTTAAAAACACTGTAATCATAATTATACTGACAGAATACAGTTAGGAATTAAAGTCTTTCATATTGTCTTTGGCAAGACTAAAAAAAAAAACAGCACCATAAAAACGAAGAATATATATTTAAAAAATGTTTAGCAATTTCACGCCTTGTGAAAAATGTGTGTCTCAAACCATAAACAGCATGACAATTTGAAGTAGTAGTACTATCATAAATTAAATTGTCATACTTGATATTTTAGACTAAGAAATTGAGCACTTGTGTACAAAAACAGGCTTCTTAATACTCTGATAATGTCAGTCATGTTTGATTCACACCATACAAATGAAATGAACAGATAAACTACAAGGTTCAATTCCTTTTTAAATGGTAGAGCAGGACAGTAAATTTCCCGTTTTATTGAAATAAAATAAATCATTTTGTATTCAATGTCATATCATAACAAATCACAGATGAAATGAACTAAGATTTCTTAATTGAACCCAACAAGTAATCTGATTTTAAAGTATCTAAGGGACAGGGAAACTTCACAGTAAAAAAATTAAAGATTAACGAAGCTTTTAATTTATAATCATAATCAGTGTCATGATGCCATATACGCATTCTTTGAATCGAGCGACCACACATGCATCTAAGAATGTTGTAGAAGTCACTCTGAACGAGAGGCCGGAACTTCGAATGTCACGCGACTGACCACGTGCCTAACGCGGGTCGACGACATCCAGCATGCTTGCACCGACAGTTGCAGAGCTCGACTTGATGGGATCCGTTTCATCGCACCCAATCCTGACGAAGGCTTTTCATTTTCCTCAGTCGTTAATGTGAATGCAAGGGATTGAGTACTCTTAAATAGCCCTCGGACATCCCTTCACAACTGTCCTATCCGCAATATACCTAGTTACGTCACCTGAAGAAGGTCACACCGGTTTAACCTTTTGTCTACCCTACAGCGGGCATCCTGCACATGTGCAAAATGTGTTTTTCAATCTCTAAATTATGTAATTTGTAGACAATATTACATTTTTATTACATTTAATATTATATTTATTTTTAAAATCACAAATTTGGTTATCGCCATTTTTCACTACCTCTACCAATGATTGAAGTCATGTAGACGATTACACCGTCAACGGTACTTGCTTCAAGTAAACATTTTGAGTGCGACAGTGACCTTTAATAGACGATTTTCAAAATCACCAGCGCCCTCTATATCGCGCGCGCAAAGCATTATGAGAGAAAGGGCATTTACATGCTAAATGCCATATGCTCGGGTGTGTGGAGAACTGCGTTTCCAACAATGGCAGTGCAGTCAGCCACAATCCCAATCATATGGCATTTAGCATGTAAATGCCTTTTCTCACAAAATGCTTTGCAACGGAGCGCGCATGCGCAGTTAATTCTGAAAATGGTCTATTATAACCAAGGTGTTGATGATAGTGGCAAAGAACTGTCAAGAACATGACAATGTAAATATCTCCAGGCCTACTTCAGCATCTGTTGCCGTGGCCGGGGCGACGCCTACAGTCTGTCTGGAGCTGGACCTACTCAAGTAAACAAAGTAAAAAAGTAGTCCATGAATTGAACAAAATCAAAAAACAAAAACGTTAGTAACCTTGGCTCAAATAATTTGATCCATCAAATTTAAAATAGAACGTGAATTTATAAGTAAGCCTATGAGTAGGTCTAAAACTTTTTTTTTTTAAATAACTCTGTACAGTGTGTGAATGGGGCCAAGAAACTCAGCAATTAAAAGTTAATTTTCATCTTTTGGAAAATGGATAAAGATGGGGCAAGATATTATTGACACAACCCTACAGGACTATGTGAATGGTGTTGACAATACTTGGGGCCCTAGGGGAACAAGGAATAGAAGCAAGGGCTCTGTTCAGTGTCTATGTAGCAACTTCATTGTTGTACATAGTAACAAAAAGATAATAAAATTATTCTTAACTAAAATTTTGTATTATAATAATATGTAGGCTACTCTCTCGAGTACAAGCTGTCAACATCTCTTGAAGAAAATTCGTGTTATGCATTTTTCATCCCTTTCATAATCTAGACTTAAAAGTTTCATAACTTGTAGTCACCCTGAGATTGCAAGAGCTGAAGGCTAATTTGTGTAGTGGCAACTTGTCATCCTTGTGATTTCAAGTAATAAGAACAGAAGCTATGTCTGTACTCATAAAAAAATCATTAGTACGTCTATGCCTCACTGTTTCCGACCATTATCCCTCCAGATCACTGGGGCCTAGATACGAAGCAAAAAGACAATCATTCACCGCCTTTCGATTTCTTTTTCTTCTTTTTCTTTTCTCCAGAATATACCTCAGCCATGGAGTTGTCGGGTTCTGTCGTTGTCGCCACTTCCCACTCCGAACCAATAGACTTCTTTTTCTTCTTCTTCTTTTTACCATTCTCTGAAAAACAATTCATAGAAAGAGCATCAGCATAAGTGCATAGCATAACTAAGCAAGACTTTTACTAGAATACTTTTATAGTAGGCCTAGATCTTTTTTGGGAAGGTTCTTGGATTGAACAAGTTACAGGCAAACCTCCGGCAAAAACATTTCTATGGGAAGTACTAGTTAATGGCATTTTTCATTGCAATCATTTGGCAAGCGCACAGATTGTTGTCGACCTACACTTCGCTTGAATAACACTACAAAACTGAACTGAAAAGAAGTGTCAATCTTATGTGCACAGGTGCGCAGGAGTACGGCCAATGGAATACCCCATAAATAATCAAAGTTAAGATAAACTTCTTAGAAGAACGTAGATGCTGGCAATCAGATGAGCTATTGCACCTAAACAATATGCAACATACAAAATACGACAGCTAAAAGGTTATCTCAAGTAGGGTTGCTGTCATAGGAGGGGGCCTTTTGCGAGTGTAATTACTTTTTCCAGACGTTCAAATGGGGGGTTTCCAGTAACAATCTTTTTCACGGGAAGCCGCATGGCACAGACAGTACAGTAGTCCAAATCCTACGCTCGGCCGGCAGACCATCGTGTTTGGCTGTGTCTATATGATGGTCGTACTTCTCACAAGGCTAAGCTCTACGATTCTAAAAATCATTTAAGTTTTTGTTCTGATAGTGAACAACTGATTTTTTTGGACCAGTCTTTCAAGTGGTGTTTCTAATCATTGATTTATTAATCTGCAATTAATATTTTTAATCACTGGTTGTGTTGATAGCATGTAGGCTGTAGGCCTACGCCTAACCAAGAACAAGGTCTCACATGTACGGACACAGGCAAGACACCAACAACCGGACTATGGACAAACCAGTGGCAACCAGAGGATTCGGTTGAATCACTTCCTACCAGCTGCAACCCAGGGGAGCTCAGAAGACGGGAGTTAGCTCATGAATTGTGAATTACCAAATCCAGACTGCTAGTGCTACGACTGCTACCTAACCTTCACATCCACTAGGCTCCTCCCCTACCTGTCACAGCCACATGCACCAATAGCGCCTTGTTAATTTTTACATATTCTTTGAGCTAGTTTATTTTTACTGTAGTTATTGCAGTCAATGTAGGGTTGCCAACTCTGACCAGGAAAAAACCGGCCTCCCAAGTAAATTCGTGTGAAAGGGACCAAGAATGGAGTGGGGGGGGGGGTTAGAGTGTGTTTGGTGCATTTAAGAATAAAGTGGTGGGCTAAATGCAATACTGAAACTATGTAGCCTAGTTTTTGTGCAGTCAAAACTGGAAAACCACCAAAAAGAAGTGGGTCACTAAGGTGATACCTGTAGATTATATTATTACATCGGCTGATTTGCCGAGTAGTCATAATTAGTAGGCACATTTTTATTCATTAGTGGTTTAAGGATATATAAAAATTATTTTGGTTGTTTTTATTTTTAACTAAGTACCGTATTGGACCGAATATAGCACGATCTCGAATATAACACGACCCCCAATTTTTCAGAATCATTTCAAGAAAAAAGAAAAATCAAAGAAAATTAAAATGTACAAGAAACATTTTTTTTTTATTTACAATGGAATGAATGAATAGACTAAAGTTTAATTCTACAACAAAACATTTTGAACAATGTTAGGGCCTAGTCCTATGTTTTTTTACAGGGTAGGGCCAAGCACAAACTCACATAGGCCAATCACAGTTCACTAATCTGATTAAGGGACTACAAATCAATCATTGTGACCTAGAATCGATTCGGGATCGATTCCCAAGAAAAAACTTTTTAATTGTACGCACAGTTATTTTGGTGGTCATTTTTTGCGGAACCCGTGAACCGTGATACGCGGCGATATTCCCGCGATCTTTTGCCGCGGAGCCCGTGATGACGTCACCCGTCCGCCTCACGGGATCAGCTGGCTCGAGTGGGTGGGCGGGGCGATGCGCAGCAGCCGATGCACGGGAGTTGTATTGCGGGTGGCCTATGTTCAGGTGCTATTTCAAATGCAAGAGCGCGAAAATAACGCGAGTGCTGTTTTAGAGATAGTATTTTCGGAAAAAAACATCGCGCTATATTCGGTCCGATACGGTAGTCCTAACTAAGATAAGAACTATTACAACCTGTCATGATTTTTATAACACTCATCCATCATAAATAATGCAGATATTTTAGAACATCAAGGTAACGAAAACATTAGGGATGTGCGAATATTTGAATTTCGAATAGTTATTTCGAATAGTTACTATTCTAAATTCGAATTATTCGAAGTCACGAAGTTTAAAAATCGCGCCAAATTTATTCTCGTATAACAGCGTTCTCATCTACATGGCGGTGAAAATAGTCGAAAATTAAATCGATCTCGAAAGTCGAGAAATGCGCGCTCTTGCGGCGATTATGTGGACTACGCCCTAGAGACATGACATCGCACACAGCTGATATCGCCTTTCAGTTTTTAACTCGTGAAAAAAGAAAAAAACATAACAAATGCCTGGTAGTGAATCCGAGCATGAAGATGACTCTGAAGAAACCTCTACTGCACCCGGTCGAAATAAACAAAATCCGATATGGGGATATTTTATTTCTGAAGGGAAGGATGCGCGTTGCAAAACTTGCAACCAACTAGGCCTAGCTCCACGTTCTTATCTTTCAAAATAAATCATTTCGTCATATCTCGACGAAAAATGTAGGCAATCGTAATCCTTGGCCCAGAATGTTTGTAAAGGGCAGCTGGGCCTAGTTAGCTAGGCCTCGGCTAAGGTTCTAGGCCTAGTCTAGGGCCTAGGCCTAGGCATTGGGCTCAAGCCCAACTGGCAACTAACTTTTCATATTTACAATTAATTACATTCTGTTTTAGTAGGCCAAGGCCCTAGACCTCATGTTATTTCATGGGTCTTTGCAATATGTAGGCCTAGGCCTAATGAAAATGAACGTGATTTAACTAGGCCTAGCCTAGGTCTAATCTAGGCTAGGGCTAGGCTAGGCCCTTCACTAGAAAATGCACCTAGCTATACTAGTCCCGACACAAATTGCATTTGCATGTAGGCCTAGGCCTAGCTAGGCTGCATGGGAATTAAATCAATATGGGCCGCTAGGTATGTTTAAACTTGTAGGCCTGCCTAGGCCTAGCCAAATGTTACATGGCAAATGCCAACCTATTTAGCCAGGCTTACTTACCTCTATGACTGTTTTTTTAACACAAACAAATCATTATTTGAGCTCCTGATGTAAATCATATTCCATTGTACATAGGTGGGGATTTAAAATGAAACTATTCGCGAATTATTCGCAAAGAAAAAGTATTCGATATTCGTATTCGATATTCGAACTTTTAATCATGTACTATTCGATATTCGATTCGAACCTGAAAATCACTATTCGCACATCCCTAGAAAACATCCACCTGCGTAGCGGCGATCGTCTATAACGTCTCGTGCGCAGTGCACTCTGTGAAAAGCAATAATTGACGACAGAGGGAGAGTTGAAAAGAGTGTGAGCACGCATTTGCCTTGCTTTTGCTTTTTTAAGGACATGCATTTTAGGCAAATTGCTGTTCACTCGGCCGACTGACATCACAGGTGTTTGAAATTTTGAACATACCGTATGTCAAGAATGTAGAAATATAGGGCTCTGCAGTAACACATTTCCAAATTTTGTTTTAAAATAATTTATAAAAAATAAATTAGTTTTCACTTTTCACAAATTTTGATTTTGTTAAAAACTCCAAAATTGACAATATTCGTGATTTTTTTCTGGCTGATTTAAGACAAAATTTTGAAAATCTGGAATCGCAGGGCTGTCCCTGTATGCTTTACTGACAACTTTGAAAAGTTTCATATACATCGAATGCATCTTGGCCGAGCAAATAGCTATTTGCTAACTGCCAAATGTGTCCCATTCCCTCTTAAACGCCATGTATGAGTACATCGGCCAGTCATTGTGGGCATACTTGGTTCTTTGACAAAGACGCTGGCGGGCTACTACTTAAGGGGCCCTGTTCTTTGTTTTATTTTTTTAGTAACGTTTTTGACAATATTTGTGAAATTTCAAAAAAACTGATTTTTTTAAAACAAAATTTGGGTTTTTCGTTTTTATATCACCATTTCTCATTACCTCTATCTATTAGTACTTGATCTTGTTGTGTTGTGCTGTACATCAGTGATTGCCTTCCCAATGCATCGGCCATTATCAAATACATTTTTAGGCATTTACACAAAAAAGTAGGAGACTAGTTTATGTAGCCCCTTGGGCCTACCTCTACTGTATACAGTGAAACCTCTATCCATAGTTTCTCAAACTACTATTTTCCTGCATCTATAGTGTTTTTTATACACTCCCATAATAAGCTTTATTGTTATTTTCTATTTGATCCATAGTTTTTCCGGATCCATAGTTTTTTTCAAGTACTCCCCTGAAAACGATGCATAGAGGTTTCACTGTATAGTTAATGAATAGTAACAGAACAGTAGTAGGTCTACTTACCAAATGATGCATCTTGGTCTTCTACCTCAAATGCAGGTTCTTCCTTCACCTCCTCCTTAACTTTCTTCTTCTTTTTCGACACAGTCACCTCTGAAAACATAACAAATTCATGACTTACTTGTAACATAATAAGTAACGATGTTTTCTGCAAAACCAGTAATCTGGTATACCAACTTAAATGCAACCGATGTCCTGCCGAGTATGTAGGCCTAACCAAGAACACACTCAGGTCTCGCATGAATGAACACAGGCAAGACACAAAAAATCGGACTATGGACAAACCTGAAACCAGTGGCTCAACACAACAACACTCAACAAACACTAATTTATTCCGTTTTTTTAATTAAATTATTGTTTGTTAATTTAAATATGTAGGCCTACTACTAGTATGTTTTTATCAGGTTTGGCTACCAGTGATAAGTACCTAAATAATCAAATTACAAAATATTGTTTCTTCCTTTTTCAAGTTTTGTTACCAAAATAAATCTCACAAAAAATATTTTTACCTCAAAATGAAACTCAGCAGCTCAAAATACGTGTAGGAACAGAAATTCAATCAAATCCGTTAATAAATGACAAACTTTGATTTTTGGCCGCCATCTTTAATTTTGAGAGGTTTCTGAACAAAAAAAGGTAATTTGAACCTCAAATTTAGTATATTCAGTAGGCCTACTTGAAAGTGCGTGTGCGTAAATTGAAAATGAATAACATAGGACCATATTTTTTTTTTTAAATTAGGCCATGTTTGGATGCCATCTTTGATTTTAGGGGTTCCTGGGTAAATTTTCGATTGGCCCCATTTCCTTAAAAAAAGAATTTGGTCGCGAAACCCAAGCTGACCCTGCCAGAAGCAGGAAACGGCGATGGATAATGATGATGATAATGATGATGATGATCAGTAGGGTATGTCAGATCGTCATGCCAAATTCAATGCTTTTATAGGCCCTACTAAAATTGAAGTATTCTCAATGAGTGCCGTTCCGCTAGTAGAGTTATACATAAGGGTGTGCGAACCGGTTCGAATTTCGAACCGAACTCGAACTTTAGTGAAGGTTCGAGTTCGAAATAATTCGGTTCGAATTTCGAACCGAACTCGAACCTCTCCGTGAAAGTAGTGAAAATGCTATCTCAGCACGTTTGAATATCCCGCGCCCTATAGTACAAGTTCCAGCGATGGCCGATAGAGCGCACCACGCGTATGCTCTCCAGCGCTCTCTATGGCAAACTAGTTTCCTCCAATCGCGACGCTCGGCGATGGTGAATTTGACCTTCAAAGTCAGTGAAATGCAAGTAAAGATGGAAGGAACTTAAAAAATGTCAAACCACGCAAACTACGAGTTTAAAAGACGTAAAAAAGTGATCAAATGGAATATTCTCCAAATTCTTTCTTCAGGATAGTTGATCGGAAATATTAGTGATATAGACGCAAGCAAACCAATAAAGGATGTTTATTTTCGACGCCGTGTCCAGGTCTAGGTAGGCTTCCTAGCTAGCCTAGGCCTAGGCCTATTCACGTCTCCCGGTCCTCGCATCCAAATCCTGTTATTGTTTATCGTAATAAATGATGTAGAAAGCTTTATCAACACAAAAGAAGAATCAGTTAAAAAGCTATGAAGTTTTGGTCAATTGGATAATAAAATTTGCCGTTAGCACGCAGCCTAGGCCTAGGCCCAGGCATGAATAGCCCTAGGCCCTAGACCTACACAAAGGCCTAGCCCCTAGGCTTAGCTAGGCCTAGATTGTAGACTTGAAGGGCCTAGGCCTAGGGCTTGTGTAAAAATTAAGAGTACGCTAGGCTAGGCCCCTAGGCCAAGCCTAGTAATTTACTAATTGTTGATTAGGTTTGATTGGAGAAGGGTTGACAGGTTGGGAAAGCAAAGAGAACATAAATCCCAGCCTGAAGGGCTGGGGGCGACAAAACTTTTCACCTGCTGATGACAACTGCAGCTAATTTTAAGTTGTTACCTTATTTTTATTTAGTTTTAATTAAAAAATATTCCTAGAGGTTCGGTTCGAGGTTCGAAATTTTTCTCAAGGTTCGGTTCGAGGTTCGGTTCGAAAAAAAATTCAAGGTTCGCACACCCCTAGTTATACATATACAAATCATCGGACTATTCACTGTTACTTTTAAGTTTTAACACATATTTTTGTGTGTGCACCCTGGCCTACTGAACTGTGTTGAAGCCAGAGGCCTAAAAGCACACAAATGAATCAAAGATATATGTATTTGAATTCTCAACTATTTGTTAGCATTAAATTGGCGTATAAGATCCAACAGCTTACCTTCGAAAAGTGATGGTGGATGCTGAATTTCTTGATAATAGAGACATAAATGTGTACAAAACAGAAAAAACACAAGACGTTTCGACACAAGGTCTTGTTCACTGAGAAGAAGAGATGTTAGAAGAGGAGAAGAAAATGTTTAAATATGCTCCAAACATAATCTTTCAGAGAATAATCTCGACTCACTAGTGACACATTTTACACAATTGTATTACATGAGAAATAAATACAAAGAAAAAAGGAAGTTAAAATGGTAGGCCTAGAACAATATGAGTCTATACTTATCAAAGTTGTGAATTAACATGCTTAATAGTTAATAGACATACCTTCTTCTGGTTGAGGCTCAACCTCGGCTGCTTCAGACTTCCTCTTCTTTTTCTTTTTCTTTGGAGTCTCATCTTCGTCTTCTTGTTTAACCTCCACTTTAATTTTCTTTTTCTTGGGTTGGCCATCACCTAAAGCAGATTACAAGAAGTCAGAAAAAACTACGATTGACAATGTTGATAAAAATTATTCAACTTGTTGCTCACGGACATGTAGTGACCATGACAGCAGTGTCAGTTGCAATGAAGTTGGTTCTGTTTCTTCATTGAAAGGCTTTCAGTTTACATGAGAGAAACGATGTAATGCGTAGGCATAAATTTTTGTTTGTGTGCGTATGCCTAGAAAAATTTATTACGAAGCCAAGACTAATTGAAACAATTTTGGTTCCCGGAAGTACTTAACTAGGGTTTAGGGATTGGACAGTTTTGCGGCAGAAGTCGAATTTGTCTCCTGTCAAATCATGCCACAGACTTGAGATCCATAGGAAAAATGTCCTTTTGTGAGTGCGTGCAGTGGCATATCCAGGGGGCACAGGGGGCTTAGGCCCCCCAAAAAAATCCCAGCTTTAATATTATATTCTGTAGGGAAGACGACGGGTACCCGGGGTACGTGTGTCCACTACCCGTTCACCCGTAAAACCCGGTTCCTGAATTGTGGTGTCACATTGAAGGTGGCAGGCTAATGTATACATGCGCTTTCTCATATCTTTTGTGCTTGGCGGCGTTTTTGTTTTGAATTATAATGTCCTTTGTTCATGCCGCCGACTTGTGCAGTGTGCTGAGTATGCCCCCCCCTCCCCTCCCCTCCTGCCTAAACACTCGTGCGATCTTCCAGAGATTATACTGCGTAAATAATTGCCACAACATCACTTATGTTTTCCATCTGCTAGAAGTCAAAACTTAAAAGCTATCACCCATGGTGATAAACCTTTCCTTATCTTGTTTACTCCAATTCCTGCTCCAGTCCCTCCCCCCCCCCTCACCAACGCCCCGCGCCAACGCATCGTGAGTCGTGACCTTGACTTGACTGTGTCAAGATATAAAGCAGATATGCGTGAGTGTTATCTTAATGGCCCGCTGCTGTTCCTCTTTCGTGATTATGAAATACTACTTCATCGGCACGTCATTGTTTATAGAACAGCATTACGTCGTCCGAGATATTACGATAATTGATGAGCGCGTTTCCGTTTCTTCACAGTTCATTAAACACCCCACACGATTTTTTTGTGTTACTACCCGGGTAACCCGCGGGTAATGTGGACGGGTACCCGGGTCGTAAAAAAGTCGGGTTTCGTCATCCCTAATATTCTGCAAATCATCTAGTTAAGCAAAAAATTAAATTTATCTATTTCTCTTTTTTTCCGTTAGGCAAAGCTCCTTAACTTCTTCTAAAACACAAAAAAAAACTCATAAAATAATAATATTTTTTTAAATTGAATGTGGTGCTATTGTGGGGGGCATCCTCCCACACCCCCATGAGTCGTTTGTCCAATCCCCCTCAAAATACATTCTTGCATACGCCACCGAGTGTGTGCAAGAAACAGAGAGAGATAGCTTGCATTGGAAATAAGCCTGTGCGCGAGAGAGGAGGAAGGCAATCAAGCCAGTGCCTCGCATGAATGACTGACGCTGTGGGTGGGCCAATAAACTACAACTACTAGTCAGACGGGTGGAATAGAGAACATGCAATGCCAAAAATGTCAAAAAGTTAGTAAAAATAATGTTTTAATAAGCGTTAACAATTTTGTGGCAAATTAGCAGTTATTGGGGCAGTTATTACTTATTAGCAGGAGTAATTTACAGCTTGATACACGTATGTTATTTATTTCTTGATCGAACCTACACCCAGTAAAGTTTAATTTTGTTATTAACTAATAGATAAATAGATAGATAAATAAGACGTCTTTATTGTCCAGGCGGGCGCGGGATTAAGGCCGGCTAGGCATTTTCTTCCATCCAACCCTTATCATATAAATTAGGGATGACATCGGGCACCTGGTCCTAGAAATTACCCGGAGCCGATTTTAAGATCCGGGTATTTTTGGCGACCGTTTGTAGGCTAATTCACCGGTTTATTTTACGCGCTACGTCGATGCGGTCTTTTGTCTTTCCCGCGGAGCTGCCGAAAGAGTAACTGGAGTCGACGACAGAGCGCGTTGTAAGCTATCACGTACTTCCGTCCGTGTGTCTCTCCGCCCGTCCGGCCTCCCAGCCACTTGTGCCCATGCCTACAGTGAGTGCAAGAGAGATAGATGCGGCGATATATCTCGAGCCCAAGCACACTGCTCGGACCTGTGCTATCTAGGTGCGCGTACGATCCAACCACCTCACAGCTGCTGACAGCTGACCGGCTCCGGCTGTGTGGAACAATGATGGTCGGTGTAGAAGGAGAATTTGCAATACGATTTATGTTTCAACCGATTCACGAAATTCGTAATCACGACGCATAGGATTGTTATTCGGTCCTGGGCTTATCTTGCGACGAGAGCTTCAGCCCGGGCGATAGTAGTGAGAGATTTTCCCACATGCGAAACGTGAAACTCAAATTTGTCCGAACTCGCCGTGAACTCGACTCGCACTCAAAAATTTGAGTATTCACCCAGCACTAGTACCTATAGGCCTAAACACAATGAAATTTATTGTACCTAGTCAAGTCTAGAGTAAAAATAAGTTTGAGAATCACTTACCTGTCACACTGGTGTCTAACTCTTCAATCAGTGGTTTCTTGGGAGTGGCGATCTCATCATGCTTCCGCTTTGAATGAGTTGGTAGAGTCGAGTCTGCAGCTGCAGGGTACTGATAAACCTCACTGAAATAGAATGGAACTATCTTGAATCTATGAACCTAGTAGAAAGTTTCTCATTACAGGATGGTCTTCGATGCGAGGGCTTATACCATTACTCCAATAGGTAGGAAAGCTACATAATATAGTACCGAATTTATGTGAATGTAGGTCGCACTATTGACGAATAGTAAACTAAAATTCTGCTTCAAAAGTTCAAATAAATAACAAGGTAAGTAACGATATCCCCTAAACAAGACATCAACCTTACATCCAAAGAAGTCCTAAGATGCTGCAAAAATTTTACACAGTTGGTAGGCCTACCTAAGACTGTGCACTGTGCAGTGGTATGTCATTTTATCACAACTTGGAATTCAAGTGACCATTTTACATTGGTATGAATATGATGCTAGGCCTAGGCATACAATGTCTATTTGAAACAAAAATAAGCAGGTTGAAGCCGAATTAAAGAAATTCACCAAAACACCATTTTTTTATCGAATTTCAGTATCAAAAAACTTTATTCATATAAAATCCCAGGTAAAAGATATAATTTTTTTAACTGCCATTTTAATTGAGGCCTAGCAGGGCCTATTATGCCCTAGATTATGTAATAAAAAATAATTTTTGGTGTAGGGCCTACCTGGTGCTGTGATACTTTTCAAACTTGTTCTTGGCCTTGGCTGTTCCACTGATGCGCCTCACATTCCCCTCCTCGAGTAGACGCATCCGAGCCTCCAGTTTGGACTTGTGCTCGGCTCCTAGGTCGATCGAGGTGTCTTCGCCCAAAGCATCAACGCGTGTTGCGAGCGAGGCCTTTGCAGCAAGCATGCGCGACATCTAGACAAACACAACCTTGTTTAGTTTTTATCGCGAGACATGGCACACACAAGACGGACAAAAAGTTATGCAAAAAGGAAACTTCCCCCCCCCCCCCCCCTAACTTGTTACAAATTTGTTCTCGAGCAAGCTAGCTTCCAATTCTAATTACAGAAGTCTGTAAGAAGAACAAAAGCATGAGACCAGTGTAAGCTGTTTAAAGCCCATGTCCTTCCTGAACTATAATCCCTGACAACTTAGTCGGAATGGAAGTTTTAACAAGAAGATCATAATTGCTAGTAGCCTAGGACTAGGTATTTTACTTACCTTTCCTTTGTTCTTCACACTAGTCTGGCTGACAAGCTGAGAATGGTAGATCAGACCATACTTAGGAGTGTCACGCTTAGTCTTCAACGCTCTGAACAAGGCCTTCTCTGCACCAAGGATTTGAACAGTAGAAGCTGGGTGTTTTGCAAGGTTAATCAACGATCCTGAAAATCATTCAAACAATTTAAGGTTATCTATCCAAGGAAGGCCCTATATTAATTTTATTCAACCTCCAACCTAATCTATAAAATTTAAAGGGGGTCTACAGTAGGTACCTGCTATTCATATTACAAATTTATATAAACATCAATACATTGAAATATATTTTTGGTTAGGCCTATAAATATAATTACTAAGCCGCTTCGCGAACGCTTTTTTTAGTCGCGTTGATGGATGAGCTTTTTTGTAAGTTTTTAGTTTGTGTGGGATCTCTTTACTTTTTGCAAGTGCTTTTTGAACGCATTGTAGATGATTGTTGTCAAGTTTCAATTGTTTTTTGTTAATTGTTAAGTTATAATATACCTAAAAAAACTTATATAAAAACCTTTCTTTCTATGGATTCTGGCTAACTTTTCCAACCTTTTCTTTCAAAAGGTACTACATCACCATAACCTTAATGTCCATGTAAAATATGAATGTAGTAGCCCCACCCGTTTCATCAGAATCGGCTCAAATGTCACAAAAATAATGCACTAAAAATCGTGTGGAAAATCGGAAAAGTAGTATATTCATGAGAAATATTTCTTCTATTGTACCCAAAAACATGGCAGGTCTAAGTTCGGAGATTTCGAAGGTCCCCTCCAATTTTCATCAAAATCGCATATGCTGTTTGCCCGGTAGAGAGCAAACAAACAGACAAAAATATAAAATAAAAAAAGCAATTTTTTCTGGGTGTCAGTGAAATTGAAGTCTTTGCTTTGTTCATCCAAAAAATTATGATGGTAAAAAGATGCTGTAAATTCTAGGGGTGTGCAGGCACCCAAAATTTGTGTCGGGTAGTTAGTACCCGAACCGAAGCGCAACAATTTGGAACCGACTACGGTTCGGTTCCGGCATTTGAATCGCGAGCGTAAGTCACGACTTCTCGCCAGAAGAAGGCTTTCCCACACAACAACTTGAACGGTCAGCCGGGCCGCCTGGATCGAAAGCGCACTTGGGTCGGCGCATGTCCCCCCACTCCTCTCAGCCAGCTACGACCTTGGCTACGACGAGTTACACATCACCGCAACTATGAAGTTGCGGTGATCTCTCGCACTCATACGCTTACGCGCTAACACACAGATGCTGGCAACGGCGCTGGACTTTTATAGATTTTTAGTCTCGTTAAAAAATATTTTGTTTTATCATTAAGACCCGGCACCTCCACCATACCAGCCAGTATTAATTTAATTTCGACTTCGACCCGGCACCTCCACCAAAACTTTGAATTTTTTTTATTTTTTTAAATTTTGTGACTTAATTCGCATTTAAGGACACAATTGCTAATTTTGCCACTAGTTCGCGGTATCAACTAAAATTTCGCAAAATTGCGAATTGGAAATTGATACCATTCAATCACAATTCATGAGATTCATGTGCAAACTGAATTTGAAGGGATTATTGCAACTTTAAAAAAATTCGCGAATTTCGTTGTCACCATTTTTGCACATCTCTAGAAATAAGGCATCTTTATCTTGATTCACTTCAGTATAAAGGTATGTTTACAGTCTTGCGTTTGGTGCGCCGCGACTTGAGCGCAGCCAATCAGAGAACTGGGTTACCGTGACAGTGGCGGTTTGTTTTGACAACCCAGTTCTCAGATTGGCTGCGCTCAAGTCGCGGCGCACCAAACGCAAGACTGTAAACGTACCATAATCCTGTCAAATAAGATTTTTTGGAGGAAAAAATTGCG
The DNA here is from genome assembly GCA_024449915.1 of Sweltsa coloradensis. Lineage (NCBI taxonomy): Eukaryota > Metazoa > Arthropoda > Insecta > Plecoptera > Chloroperlidae > Sweltsa > Sweltsa coloradensis. The sequence continues at coordinate 441,500 of JAMZAV010000090.1, forward strand.
ATGTCGCTGAATTTTTGCAGAGACCTTCCTTGAAGGATACTTATCAACATACTAAAACTCCCCTGCAATCGGACTGGAGCTTCGGCCGCCATATTGGAAAATGGCGGCCAAAAAGTGTTTGTTATCGAATATCTCCAAATTGGTTTGAGATAGACAAAATATCTCAATGGCAAAAATATTCCCCATTTAATTCCCTACAAAACAGGTGTCTTCTATAGTATTGGTAGGGGCAAAGGTTACGTCACAAAATCGTGGTTTATATGTTGCTTATTGGAGTACCAGCTAATTTCCAAATTTTCACGCCCAGCATCAAACAATGCCCGGTAAATCCGTAAGAAATCGATTTAAATACAAAAGGACTTTTGTACGGGGTTCATGAAAGCTTCTATTAGTATTTTAAAAAATCAGTTCTGCGAAATCGGATTTTGCATTTACCCGGAATTTGGGTTTTTCCATTGTTGGCATTTCCTAAAAAAATGCCCTTTTTGACTCTCCATTATTAAGCACTAAATAGCATTGGAGGAAAAATTCTTTCTACATACATTGAAATGACTTTAATAATGATCCGATTACATCCAAAGTTTAAATCCAATATGGCTGCTAATTCCTAATATTCACAATATGAATACTGTTTTCGTGCAGTTTTTACACTCTTTTTGTTACATAATTCACTTTGATGTTGTGGATATTAGGAATTAGCAGCCATATTGGATTTAAACTTTGGTTGTAATCGGATCATTATTTGAGTCATTTCAATGTGCGTAGGAAGAATTTTTCCTCCAATGCTATTTAGTGCTTAATAATGGACAGTCAAAAAGGGCATTTTTGAGGAAATGCCAACAATGGAAAAACCCAAATTCCGGGTAAATGCAAAAGCCGATTTTGTTGACCTGATTTTTTAAAATACTAATGGAAGCTTTCATGAACCCCGTACAAAAGTCCTTTTGTATTTTAATCGATTTCTTACGGATTTACCGGGCATTGTTTGATGCCGGGCGTGAAAATTTGGAAATAAGCTGGTACTCCAATGAGCAACATATAAACCACGATTTTGTGTCGTAACATTTGCCCCTACCAAACTATAGAAGATACCTGTTTTGTAGGGAATTAAAGTCGGTATATCAACTTGGAAAAACTTTTAATATGTTAAAGGTGTTGATGTTTTAGAACGTTGGTTAAAAGGGAAAAAATCCCAAAAAATTCTGCTGCGCTCGGCAGCGATTTTAGTGGTTTTCCGGCCGAACGTGGAATGACGTCATTGTACGCCCGGCTCGCTGGCTGACTTGAGCTTCGTATGCGCGCTCGGTCCCCCGCCCCGCATAAAGAGATAACATTGCAGTATAGTATCATCATTCAATAGTGCGGTGAAAGAATGTGCATCAGCTGAAGTAATAGTGTAATAATATCGATGCTATATTATAATGGTGTATGTTAGTCTAAATATAAAATGGTGATCAAGTGCAGGTGAATATAAAAATAATAATAGAAAATAAATTACACAAACAGCTATCATTTCATCGGGTTCCAAACTGTGATAAGTTATCATAAGCATACCAGCAACTATTGCCATACTTGTCTTTATTTTTCATAAAAAATATGTATTTTATATTTTTCCGTGCACATTTTAACCTAATATTGTGAGCAAATGCATGTATATGCAATAACCATCATATGTAGAATCATTCAAAATCAATGATAATAAACAGTCATTCTTTATAGAAGAGCGTTGTGCGCGAGTTTCACCCAACTTAAGCCCCAAACCATCTAGCAGACAATAACATTAGAAATAGAATCTTCCTAACACGACTGTACATGACACAAGCTCGCACTCACAATTATCTGAGCGGTCATAAACACCCAGCGCGCAATCTGTGTTGTATATACGTGATAAGTTATGCGATACTTGAGGATACTTATTTACACGCACTTACCAACGCACTCGTATTCAAACAAATACATACCATTTCTAATAAAGAAAACACAGATGACGATAGGGTGAAATGCCAACCCGCCCCCCCCCCCCAAACACACATATCACACATTCACAACATGAATATTATATTGCTGCATGAACGTACTGCTAAAACGCATATATCAATAAATGTTTCATATTTGGTACCTAGATCATAATGTAATGTGAATTCGACATACAAAATAACATGTTTTACACAGGTGCCCTAGAATCTTACCACAAAGAAAGACTCAAGTATCTTCCAAAGCGAGTTCACTATCCATACGAAGGAATAGAAGCACGTGGTATACTCGCTATACTTGATCATAATCATCATAACTGATAATAATTCATCATCATCATCATATCATCATCTTCATCATAATTGGTGCTCTACAAACGAAACGCACAGCTGCGAGAAATCGACTGATTGGGTCTTGAAAGCCGAGTACTTCGTAACGCGAGCCGGCCGCGGACCGGCTACACGCTCGGGTCGACTCGATGAGTGGCCGTACAGTGACGTCATTTTTAGGCCACTAGTTTTCGTGCAGTGATATTTTAAAACTCTATTTACTTAGCAACCAGATGTCCGATCAAGCTGCATCTAAGATCTATTTCCGTGAAATTGAATGATTTAAGATATGCTATGAAGTGCTACCAAGATGAGATAATTCCTTTAAATGGGGAATATTTTTGCCATTGAGATATTTTGTCTATCTCAAACCAATTCGGAGATATTCGATAACAAACACCTTTTTGCCGCCATTTTCCAATATGGCGGCCGAAGCTCCAGTCTGATTGTAGGGGAGTTTTAGTATGTTAATAAGTATTATATAAGGAAGGTCTCTGCAAAAATTCAGCGACATCGCAATTTTTTCCTCCAAACGTCAATATACGATCTTATTTGACAGGATTAGTATAGATCTGTCCTATACTTAGTCACTTCTCATGACCAACAGACTGGGTAAAATAATTTGGAAGAGGTTGCTTAAAAAACATAAACCAAACATGGCTGAGCACTAGCACACTCAAATGGGCTTACCTGCATGTGAAATAAGTCTTGCACCAACCAAATCACCAACGAGGACAGTCAGATTCGGTGCCATTGCCATCATTCGAGCACGCAAATAATCGTAGAGCTGTGCTCGATAAGTTGAGATATCGATTACCTAAAAAATTAATTACCTTTGCGTTACCTTCTAGCATGTACAAGAGAAAATAGAAAATACAGATTAAACAAATAATTTAGCTTCAACAAAGCATAACATGCCTTGAGAATTTAAGTAAATGAACCTGTAAAGTTTGAAAGGAGAATATTTAATGCTAAGTCCTACTAGTCTATTAAAGGTAGGTACCTACCTAACGAAATAGTATTTTATTTTTTTGAGACAACGTAGGTTCACAAATTAAACGAAAATTGACACACACAAATTGATAAAAGAATTGAAATGACCACAATGGAAGTAGACCAATTGTCACACTTCACAGCATTACCAATTCGGGGGCTTTGCTCCAGATTCTCCAGTGCTTAAAGCAACAAAATGGCTGCCTAACCCTGGAATCAACACATGACACTAGGCAGCAAGACAAAATGTACCGGTACCCCTCCCCAATAAACCATTTTCAGAATTAACTCCGCATGCGCGCTCCGTTGCAAAGCACTACGGGAGAAAGGGCATTTACATGCTAAAAGCCTTGTGTTTGGGCGCTTGGAGGTCTGTACTGACTGTGATGGATACGCAGTACCTATGCCACACACCCGAGCTGGCATTTAGCGTGTAAATGCCCTTTGGTAAATGCCCTTTCTCCCGCAATGCTTTGCTTGCGCGATAAAGAGAGTGCTGGTGATTTTGAAAATAGTCTATTATTAGCTAGCTGTCAGAACTATACATTTATTAATTAGAACCATAACAATTAGGCCATTTCCAAAATAGGCCTACATTCCTGTAGGAATATAGGCCCTAGGCCTACTGCAACTACAATCAGGTCAAGATTAAGAAGTTCATACAAAAGAGTCGGTTTACTGTAAACTAGGATGAAAAATAGCTTACCTGCTTGCACAAATGTTGGATATTCTCTATGTCATCTTCAGATATTTCAGTTCCCATTGAGATTTCTGCAGCTTCTTTCACCTTCTCTTCAACTTCTTCGGGCAAAATATCAGAGAGATCGGTGGCGCCAGCATTATCCCTTGTTCCAACCAGCTGGACAGTTTTCACAAAGGAAATATTGTCGGCTATAATCTTCCCAAGCTCTGGGAAATGCCATCCATACCACTCGCGACACCTCATTGTGTAATTGTTCAACTCTTTGTCCAGGTCATCAAGCAGACACACGGCTTGGATAATCATAGTATCAACTTTGTCAGGACTGAACTTTAACTTGTAGCGTGACAAACTGTAAACAAATATTTTATATTTTAAGCCTATGTAGTAGTAGTAGTACTGTAACTAATAGGCCTATGGTAAGTAGCCAACGCCTAAAATATGATGCGTACAGATTTTACTCATTTGTATCGGAGAACTGGAAACATCACATTCTTCCAAGAAACAAGAACACACTAAGTTATTCTTCAACAAGGAAAACAGATCGTACAGACATTTAGATGTCACTAGGTATTGTGTGTGCAGTGTAGGCGACTGTAAACATGTAAACATTCACTTATTTTTTATAAAAGTTTGCCAAACTGGGGATCCAATTTGCAGTTGGGGCCTCATATTCATTGTTCTATGTTCATTCAGATGCAAGTGGCAATGTGGTCTTCCATTACAATCATTGCCACACGCGCGCGTCTCACCTCTATGGCGCCGGGTCATCAAAAATCCATCCATACCTATCGTAGACGAGCGAACAAAGCAAGCAGTCGACCCAGGCAGTATTGTGGTACATATTTCCTACCTTGAATATTATCTGTCCGCAATCCACCTACCCAATTAAACTTTCAATTAGTGTGTACCTACCGTATCTTTGCTGATGCCACTTGTTGGAAGATAAGTGTCTCAACACATGCACTGTTTCGTAGGAATACACAAGAAATTACGTAAACAAAACACGTATTTTTAAAGAAAAGTCATATTAATATACAGTATATCAAATTCAATCCTAGTTAGTAAGCCTAATTCATTTTGGCCTAAAACAATCAGTATGCCAGATGCCTATTATATCACAATAAAAAGACCAAGCCCAGATTTCAAAAAAACAACATTGACTCCCAAAGACCAGGAGACCACAGTAGTGTATTTGCTGCTGAATTATTGGTGAATTTTGATAATATTATGCACATCAAATTCTTAACCAGTTCAGTGGCTATGACGAGTATCTTGTCACGACAGGTTTGTCCCCGCAGCGCTCTGGACATAGGCTAATATTACGTCATAGGTATGCATTTTGAAACGCTCCTACAGTGGCCGTGACAAGCTGTGTTTGAGTTTAAATATTCCCGCTGGCTTTGAAATCTCCGTGTTAGTTTACTCATTGGCTACATGTGAATAGATTTTTTCATTGGTTGGCCGAAGAAACTCCACCTTTTTAGGGCAGAGTTTTTGGATAGGTGTGTTACACGATGCAGTCAACATCTCGTTAGCGTGTTCTTTGATGTTTATTGTAAGGTTACCCATCGATGTAAAATGCCAACATTGACATCAAATCAAAAAAATCAATGTCAAATCGCGATGTCGAAATTTTTCCAACATCGAAACCAGAAAAATCGATAACGAAATTCCAAAATTCGCCTTCGTAGCTGAAATATTGGGCCCGTGTTTGTTCAGTACGAAATAATACGCCTGAAAAGTCCAATAAAAACGGAGCAGTAGGTATGTATCATGTTCACGGAGAACAAGTGTCAACTCAGTAAGTTGCTCGAGTGATGCAGGCCGGCCGGCAAGACAGCCCCCCCTCCCTCCACTCCAAGTGATCTGGCACAACTCAGCCGTCCCGCTGGAGTGAGGCAAGTACTACCTACGCGACTATCTTTCTCTCCCTCGCGGCAGCCAAGTTTTATCAGCACTCTCTCACACGTGCTTGCAGGCAACAGCTGATATGGTGTGTGGTTTCGTGTTGTTACGGACGGGCAGACTCTGTATCACTTTACTTCATTCCGCAGTGCTACGATTATCTTATCAGTTCTCTCGCACCAATATTACGTCGTCTTCCAAACTAATGTTGAATTATTCCTCTGTTGCCGTCGCGTTATTTATTTATTGACACCAACAACAGAGTTACCTCCACAAGTGCGATATAGGCATTACATAGAATTAACTAAATTCTAAAGCACAAAAATAAAAATGATATCAAAAAATTAATCAAACAACATATAAATATGTCTAGGCTACTCAGGTGTAATAAATATTCAGTGTTGGGGTCGCTACTTTTAAAAAGTAGCATGCTATCGCTAACGCTACATGCCCCGAAAAAGTAGCTTCGCTACTTTTTCGCTACTTTCTTTGAGATGTAGCGACGCTACATTCGCGCTACACAAGAAATATAGCGCGCTACTTTTCCGCTACATGTTCACGTTTAATCGGGGGTGTCGAGATCTCACATTATCCCGTTTTTAAAGCCTTTTGACGTCGTGCCGCGATGATTTTTAACTACATTTATGTCAACTCGATCGTGATCTATCATCAAACACACATAGTTTCGGTTTCCATTGTGATAGAAGGCGTTCTTTTAACGTTTAGGCTAGGCTAGGCCCTAGTCTTTTAAGAATTCTAGGCCTAATGATCAACATTCATATTGCATTTCTTATTTTCAACAACGTGTTTTTCGCGGAATCACTGCAGAAGAATGCGACAAACAAAGTTCGGAATAGGCCTACTGGTGCCGTACAATAGCGATAAAGCCCGGAATGTCCCAAGGGAGGGGAGATATATGACACTAATCACTTCATTTTAATATTCAATTCAGACGATTGGCGTAATTATTGAGCGGCTTATGCTCTAAATCAATAATCCGACTTCTAATTATCGTGGATACATCTTTGTTTACGACCCTGAAATAGCACTCAAGATGCTCCACGCAATTTAATAATCACTGCAATATTTTGGTAAAGTCAGCTCGCACGATGTGACAGATCGGCGATCACTCGCATCCTTCGGACGACGCAGAGAGAGAGAGAGAGGGAGAGGCTCGCTGGGAGAGAGCGAGGGAGATGGTGTGCAAGTGAGACGATATTACGGGCCGGTCTACATGGCGAGCACATGACGTGGCGCGGCGGGCGTTACAAGTTAGTTTGCATTGCCGACTTTTGACTTTACGTGGTACTGGAACTGCTGGCGCCGAAACTTAGAAAGTAGCGCAAATATCACGCTAACGCTACAAAAATTGTAGCATGCTACCGCTACAATATGCCCCCTTAATAAAGTAGCCCGCTACTGGCTCCGCTACACGTAAAAGTAGCATGCTACATGTAGCGCGCTACTTGTAGCGCGCTACTCCCCGAGACTGTAAATATTGGACGGAGCATTGAATAGTTAAACTGATAATATCTCGTAAATGAATGAACGACAATCACAACATAAGCTAAAATGAAACTTCAGGTTCACAGAACCAAGATTTCCAAGAAGCACGACCTTCACAAAGACAACACATGAGCCGGGTAGCGTCTGACTACACTACGTAAGAGACACTCAGGGTTAACAAGATAACAAGTGAAAACACGAAGATCCGGTAGGCCTACATGTTAGGAACTAAATAATTTCAGTTTATTTTACATAGACCAGTTTTATTACGGAAATAATAAATAACATTTAGCCAGCCCTTCAGTGCCAATCCCATGACCAATCTTTTAAACTCGGTGGCACTCGTATAGGTCACTGACCCCGAGCATTGGTGATGCAGGGAGGGGGGTGTAGCCGCCGGCCGGCCAGTGCAGGCGAGGCAAGGTGACATGAGAGTTGAGACACCTCAAGTGGGCGCGCGCTGTCGTTGAAAACTCACGAAACAAAACTTATGAAAAATGGGTAGGACAAAATTTAAAGGACCATTTTTTTCGTATTTTAATTTTTGATGTAGGCCTATTTTACATTATTTCAATTTTTGAACTTGAAATTGTCAATTTTGGAATTTTGCCAAAAATACAATATATCTATTAGGCCTGTATAAAAAAACGATTTGACGTTTTGAATAAAAAATCGATGTCGAAAATTTGCTTCGACATCGATTCATCATCATTATCCATTGCCGTTTCCTACTTCTGGCAGGGTCAGCTTGGGTTTTGCAACCAAATTCTTCCACTTCTTTCTATCCTCCCACAATCGTGTCTCTGCTACATCCTCCCAGCTCTCTCCTCTATTATGTAGGTCTCTTGCTATGGTCTCCTTCCATCTCTTCCTTGGTCTCCCCCTTCTTCCTCCTTCAATCCTTTTCTCATACATTCTCCTCGGCATCCTCTCTTCCGTCATTGTTTCATATGCCCAAACCATCCAGCCGTGTCCTTCCCATCCTGTCACCGAACTTCTCCACCCCAAGCATCTCTCTGATGTTCGTATTTCTAATCCTATCTCTTCTTGTCTTGCCCACTGTGCTCCTCAAGAATCTCATCTCCGCCGACTGTATTTGGCTTTCTTCTCTATCACCCATAGTCCAGGTTTCTGCCCCATATGTGAGGATCGGTATGAAGTAGGTCGTGTATAGTGTCATCTTTCAGTGTATGGGTATTTCCCTATCCCACACCAGGCCTTTTACACACTGGTAGAAGTTACTGGCCTTTTGTATTATGTTGTTGATTTCTTAGAGCATGGATATTGGTAGAGGGAGTATGACGTCATCCGAGGCGGACCAACATCGAAACGCGGCAAACCACGTGACTGAGGTCAAGGCGGCGCGGTAATTCAATGAGTCTGCATAGGAACGGTGCACATTGGCTTTATTGTAACGCAAATACTTGGCCATTTTCAAGGCATGCATACATTTACACTGTCTACAAGTGTTTATCAGTACATACAATAATAAATTCCGAGAAATATATATATATTAAGCCTAAGATAGCCTACTTGTAAATGGGATTAACAGCCAAGGTATTTGCTTATTTTGCTTATTTAGACCAAATAACTCAAAGAAGATACAAATGAAGAATTAGGCTAGGCTAGGCCTTGAATATGCATTGAATTCTGGGCATTTCAGTTTAGTCTTACATTCAATCTGTGAAGTGTTTTAAGAATTATACCTTCTTCGTTTTCGGACAATGTCTGTTTTAGAATTGTGAAGGCGTTATTAGATTCATAATATGCATTTTGAGATAGTTGTTTAAAAAAAATTATATGTAGGCTCTTACGTCATATAATATTATTATTGTATACACACTAAAATATTCGAGTATGTCAATAATGACCAATAATTTATTACCAAAATCCTCCAAGGTCACGGGGCATCAAAATCGTCGCAATATTATTATTATTATTGATTCATAGCAGTTGTCGAAAAAGTTTGCCCCGACTGGGGGTCGAACCCAGAACCTCCGGCTTAATTATTATTATTATTATTATTATTATTATTATTATTATTATTATTATTATTATTATTATTATTATTATTATTATTATTATTATTATTATTATTATTATTATTATTATTATTATTATTATTATTGTTATTAATTTTCTTATGGGAGATTTTTGCCAATGGGACCTAGCTCGAAATTATTATAAATTAAAATTAATTAATTTAATTAATTATTTATTTGCCAATTATTTTTCCCGGGGTCATATGCATGACAAGCTGAACCCAATATTCTTGATTTTAACTGTTTTTTTTTATTTTTATAACTAGGCCTAATTAATAACCATAGCTTACATGCAGACATTGCCTATAAAATACACAAATCTACAAGTGCTAATCTTTTTTAATTATTATTTTATTTATTTAACTTCTACCCTATTCAATTAAAAAAACTGATTTACAAAGGAGGACAACTAAATAAATCTAATTACATAGATGCAGACACAACAATGAACTACAGTTAAAGGGGTATTAACCCGCTTAACTCAAAATATATATTTGATTCGTGTGACCCGAAAAAATGTCAAACTTTGTATTTTTCGAGCTAGGTCCCATCGGCAAAAATCTCCCAATAGAAATATCATGGGACGATCTTACTGCACGTGACCTTGGAGGATTTTGATCCAAAAAAATATATTGGCCATTATTGACATACTGTACAGCCTTTTCTGTAAATTCTCTATATTTTGTTTTGTAATTTGGGCAAGTGGTTCGGTCAAAATATGCTTTTTATACCAAGAAGGGGTGTGATTTTAGAATGAATATTTTTGTGTGTTTGAGAGTATATTTGTGCACAATTTCAAGACACGATGTTATAAAGGGGCATTTTAAATTGGTATGAAGCTCTAGTATCTATATGAAAAAAAAGAAGCAGGTTCAAGCCAATTTAAGAAAATTTCCAAGACAATAATTTTCGCAAATTTCTGTTTCAAGAAAATTGAAATATTCGTGTAAAATCACAGTTACAAATATAATTTTTTAATTTTGAGGTAATAGCCCTTTTAAGTAAATATTTAAAATAGTAATATAAGCTAGCTGTTTTGGTTTGTATTTGTATTTTATTTGCCTTCATTGAGCGAGCGAAGCGAGCGTCTCCACTTGACTCTTATGGCTCGAATGTCTGTTTTTTTTTGTTTTTTTGTTTTTTTTTTTCTGTTACTGCTTCGATACAGGTCGCACCGTTTCTCTGATCGACCTGAAATTTTTTACACATGTACATACCACCTAGGCGGGTTGCTGTATAGTTTTTGAACAAAATCCGATCGTTGGTTATAAAAAATAAAAAATAAAATAAAAAAATAAAAAAATAAAAATGTTCCGATCGTTATGAAATTTTGCAGGGTCAATAAGTACAACATTCTCTCCTATTTTCAAAATTTTCAGCTAAATCGGTCAAGACCTTAAAGACTTATTGGTAATCATAATTCGAAAAATGATGTTAAAAAATGAAGGAGGCAGTGAAGATACAAAGATACACTTTAGAAGGCATGACGTGAATTAGTACAATGCAAAGATGTTGGAATAGTATAAAGTGTACAATGTCAATATCCAGTTAGGCCTACAGTTTGTGGTGGGCCTTATGGGAATGTCGTACTCGGGTCATGTTGCACGTACCGGTGCTCGCTCAACAACGCGTCCAACTGAGCGTTTTCCTAGTATTATAGGAGTTGTCAAGGAATATTTTCTAATAGTAAATTTTTACTTTATCAATAAAGTTATTACAGCAGAAGTAAATTCCACTCAGCATTGAGTACCCAATAGTGCCAATCATCAACGTTAACAATAAGTGTTACCTGATGATGATACTGGGAATGTGATTATAATTGAGCGAGCGAAGCGAGCGTCTCCACTTGACTCTTATGGCTCGAATGTCTGTTTTTTTTTTTTTTTTTTTTTTTTTTTTTCTGTTACTGCTTCGATACAGGTCGCACCGTTTCTCTGATCGACCTGAAATTTTGCACACATGTACATACCACCTAGGCGGGTTGCTGTATAGTTTTGTGGCAAAATCGATCAAAAAGTTAAAAAGTTACATTAAAGTTAATCGAAAGTTTTTTTTCAAACTAAACGGCGACAAATCTGGGGTTTGGCCAAATCTTTTAGAATGTCCGTCCGATCACGAATATGGTTATTTTTATTTTGATCCGATAAGTAGTGTAGATGGAAATTACCATTTAACAAAGTCCCGTTACCATGGCAACGGAAAGTCGCACAGCTTTTTTGGCTCATGATAGCGGTCAAACGGAGGCTCGGATCGAGTTGAAATTTTGACCATCCGCAAGTTCGTTCCCGATTGAATGCCATTAGTTTTGTGGAAAAATCGTTCAAAAGTTATAAAAGTTACATTAAAGTTAATCTAAAGTTTTTTTTTTAAACTAAACGGCGAAAAAATCTGAGGTAGCCAAATCTTTTTAGAATGTCCGTCCGGTCACGAATATGTTAATTTTATTTTGATCCGATAAGTAGTGTAGATAGCAATTACATTTTAACAAAAGTAACGTTACCATGGCAACGAAAAGTCGAAACACGAATCTGGTCACTATGTACTGCCACCTAGAAGAAATCAAGAGAAAAATAGTTTTCCCAAGAATGATGTCAAGGTCCTACCTAGATGGCGGTGGATTTATCCTTTCTCTCCTATTTTACAAATTTTCAGCTAAATCGGTCGAGACCTAAAAGACTTATTGGTATGTAACATTATGGGAATGTCGTACTCGGGTCGTGTTGCCGTCCCGGGTTTGCTCGCTCAACAACGCGTCCAACTGAGCGTTTTCCTAGTAATAAATGTGTTCATATGGGTACTTCATAAATTGTTATAGTGGAAAAGAAATAGAAAAAGAAAGAAAGGGAAAGTGTATAGGCCTTTTTAAATAAATAAATATATTCGTAATTAGACTTTAGGATCTCCCCCCTCAGTCAAAAAACTGATTTTCAGTGGGGGAAAAGCAAATTTTGAAAGGTTTATCCAACTGTTTATCTCACTTGAAAGGCCATCTGAGTCTTATTTTATTTATTATTTGGGAAATTAATTATTGTATGTCTGATACACACTTGTAGACAGTTTAAATGTATGAAATGCATCGAAAATGTTCAAGTATTTGCGTTACAATAAAGCCAATGTGCACCGTTCCTATGCAGACTCATTGAATTACCGCGCGCCTTGACCTCAGTCACGTGGTTTGCCTCGTTTCGATGTTGGTCCGTCTCGCGGCGGTCGCTAGCGTTGGCTTGCTTCCTCTACCAAATATCCATGCTCTAAGGTTGATTTCCTTTTACATCTTCCCGCTTGCCATTATTTCACTTCCTAGGTATCCAAAACTCTCCACCACTTCCCGGGTTTCTTCTCCAATCTTGATCTCTGCATGATAGTTCCTGACGTCCCTTCTCCTGGCATAGTAAAAAACCTTGCTCTTGCTCACGCTTATCTTCATGCGGCCTCTTCAATGTGCCTCTTCCAGAGGTCTGTGTATCTCTGGAGTACCTCCCATACCTGACCACGCCACAAAATCATCGCAGCATAACCTCTACCTCCTCCGTTTCCTCCATCTTTACCTTGTTGTGTATGTCATCCATTTACTATTATAAATAGCAGTGGTGACAGCACACTTCCCTGCCTCAGCCCTTTGTTATTTGGAACCCCCCTGACCTCCCAAACTGGTTTTACACAGCTTTCACATACTATGTACAATTGTAGGCTACATACTTCTAACCCTTTCTATCATCCTTTGTCAACTCCTTTTCTTTCCAAGCTTTCCCACACTACCTTTCTTGGCACACTATCATACGCCTTTTCGATGTCTAGGAAGACCTACTCATTTTTTCTACCATCTCCCAACTTTTCTCCATAGCTTGTCGAAGTAAAAATATCGGGTCTATGGTCGATCTTCCCCATCGAAACCCATATTGTTCTTCATTCAGTATATGGTCCACCTCTACTCTCATCCATCATCGATTATTAATCGATTTTGAGCAAAAAGTCAATTTCTCTCACTTGTATTTGATAGTAATATTTAACTTATCAAAATGTTTAATCATCCTTGAAATGAAATAAATTTCATTACACTATACACCTTGTTAGATTGTCTGCTTTTATACTGTCAGACTATTTTTTACATGTGACAATTGCCCTAGGCCTAGCAATGGCCTACGTAAGTGTGAGCTGGTTTTTGTCAACTAGGCCTACTGACAAAAGTCCTCTACTTCTCTATTATTTCAACCTTTTCCTACTTCAAGGTCTATGATTGCTAACCAAGTCGGAATAGTGATCATAACCTCCTAATTACAACCTATTTTGCCTGAAAACTGTGTTCTTTCATCATCCCAACCTTTTCCAAACGCCATTATTATCGTCACTTGTTGTTTTGCAAATTTTTACTACTGAAATAACTGACAGAGCCACTGTGGTCAAAATACCAACTAGAAGATGGGTTTAAAAGCTTGCACATAGAGTGCACACAGTTTAAAAATCGACTTTTTACAATCGATTATATCTATCAGCAGCAACAAACGCGCGCGTTTTGAAACTACCCCAGATCGAGTATACTCGACGGCCGCACTGGGAAACAAGATGGCGGCATTGAGTATACTCGATGTCCGCACAGAAAGGTTAAAAAAGAACTTTGTTAAAACAAGGGATGTCAAAAAGCGTGTATTTCAGTAAACGTTTACACCCTACTCAAAAAAGCGTGTACACGTTTACGTCTTCAGGCGCTATATCTGTGTTTACTTTTAGGTTTTGATAGACATTTTTTCTACGGTACATTACTTGTTTTCTGCATAATAATTTACCCCCCAACACCAAGTAATAAAGAGCCCTTCCGGAGTCCCAAATTGATTCGAATTTTATTGAGTATGCCTACGGAAGACAACACTACAAGTCGAGAAGACGTAAAATATACGAGTTGCCGGATGGATGGGGGGGGGGGTGGGGAGAGAAGTCAGGCGGCTGACGTAGCGCTTGCTGCTCTGTGCACTGCCCGCGTGCCGCTTGTGGCCAGTGGCCGGACGCACACTGCACAGAGCGATTGAAAATGACGTGTCAAACTGTCGACTAGAGCCACTTTCTTTGTTCATTCATTGCCGACTACGATTTTCGATGACTCAAGCACCGGGTGAATAGGAGAAGGGGTTCAAATAGGAGACTATTGCGCCGCTCGCGCTTAAATTGACTCACGAGAAAACATCGTTCGGCGGGCGCACACAGGATAAAAATAGTATTACATAAAAACGTTTACCGATCACGAAAAAAAACGGTACACGTGTACACGCCTCGCGGCGTGTACACATACCATCCCTAGTTAAAACAGTCACTTTACATGTATTTTCAATCAACAAGCTTGAAAATAACTTTGTTTAATCCAGAACTTTGTTAAAAGAGAGTTCTCTATAAGTGGGCTCGACTGCTAGATTTTGAATTCATATTGAGCCACACGATACCCCTTCGTCACTAAGTGGTTCTATGAACAGACAAAAAAAACAAACAAAAAAACACCCGAGCTAATTTTTTGGGAGGCCAGTCAGTGAAATTGAAGTCTTCGCTTCGCCCCCCAAAAAAATTTAGCTCAGGTGTTTTTTGTTTGTTTGTTTTTTTGTTTGTTTCTTAGTCTGTTTGTTCGCTCTCTACAGGGCAAACGGCATATGCGATCTTGATGAAAATTGGAGGGGACCTTCGAAATCTCTGAACTTAGACTTGCCACGTTTTTGGGTAGGCCTACAATCGAAAAAATATTTCTCATGAATATCGTAGGCTACTTTAACGATTTTTTTTAAATTTTTAGTGCGATATTTTCGTGACATTGAGGAGGTGCAATCTCAAGTTGATGTGTGGAGTGTGGTGGCAGGAGAATATGGTCTGGTGTTTGGAAGTGGCAAGAGTGAAACAATGCTGATGACACGAGATAAAGCGAAGAATGTCAGGATTATACTAGCCTAGACAGACAAGATGTGACAGACAGACGTGTGTGGGACAGATTTTAAAGCAAGTGGAGAATTTTAAGTAGGCCTACGTGGGGAGTAGGCCTATAGTAGCATGCAATGGAAGGATTCAACCAGAGATAGGAAGAAAGACGCAGCAAGCTGTTGGGTTATTCCAATCTATCCGAGATCTCATTTGGAACAGAGAAGTACTAAAGAAGTGCAAGGTTACCATCTACCAGACCTACTTTGTTCCAATACTGACATAGGCCTATGCAGCAGAGACTTGGAATATGACAACAATGGATGAGAGCCTTGTGTAGATATGAAGTTTTTGAGAAGCATTGTAGGTAAGACTAGATGGGACCGAATACGGAATGAGGATATCCGAGATCAAGTAGGCGTGAGGATTTTAACGGAGTGAATTGGAGAGAGAAGATTAAAGTGGTTCGGACATGTCAAAAGGATGGAAGGAGTGAGATTACCAAGGATGATAGGAGACCAAGGGGCAGACCACGACAACAATGGCAGAATAGTGTGAGAAAGGATGTAGAACAGCGAGGAGGAGACTGGAATGTGGTGGAAGGATAAGAGTGGTGGCAGAACAGAAGAAGATGGAGAGGCCTGTATTCAATGCCGACCCAACGCAGAGTTGGACATGGCAACAGATAATGATGAGTAACGTTGAAGGTTTTGTAGTTTTTTTTTTGATAATAAAACAGTAAAAAACCTTTAACGTTTCAATTTTAAGCAAAATTAATGCAAAATTATTGGTTTTAATGGTGTTTTTTACGTGAGGCTCTATACAGCATTTATTCCCAATCTTCATCGCGACGTGCGGGAAAACCACAGGCAAACGGGAAACAGCCACCGATGTCATTTACAGGCTTTGCGGAAATTGACCACCAGAATAACGGCGAGTAAAAATTATCAATTTGAAAAAACGCGCTGTAGTTCAAGGGTTTAAACGTTTAGGAAACTATTCGTTTTTTTTCCATCCCTAAAATTGATAAGACTAACCTAAAAAAATTTATTTAACTAGGCCTACCTGTGGGCTAAACCCAATGCCATTGCAGCCATCTCTTTCTTGGGCAGGCCAGCCAGTAGGCCCTCCAGCTGCGAGCGAATGCACCTCATAAGCTCCAAAACAGCAGTGTTTGAGACACATGTCAGGCTAAGCTTATCTTTGATGCTACTCCCAAGTTTAGAATCTGCAACTAGCAACTGCTCCAGCTTATCACCCATCTGTTTCTTCAGCATTTTCTTCAATGAGGAAGACATTTTCCCCTCCACAGCAGCAGTTGTCGCAGCCAGCGCCTCTGTTGTGTCCAGAAACTTTTCGAAGTGTTTAAGTTTAACCCTAGAGAAAACAAAAAATAATAATAATTATTATTATCATCAAGAGGCCCAGGAACTTTTTGGTTGGTATGGACCTGTTTTACAAAACTAGGTACTTGCGTTAGGTTAGCCGAACTTTCAGCTGGTTACCCTGCGCCGCGCTAGTTCTAGGATATAATCGATAAGAGCGCACCCGAAATCCTTTTCGTTACAAAACTACTTACCGGTAGTTGTTTTTCAGTGTTTTTATTGAAAAAAAAAAAACAGTGTTAAAAAACCGGTCCATACCAACCAAAGAAGTACCTAGGCCCATTATTCTTGCGAGTGGAAAAAACTATTGGGCCTAGGCATATAAGACGTGACGGAACGTTGAAAATAATTCTCAAGTTGGCCCATACCAAAGCTGCAAAAGTGCCCTTGATACTAATGGTGCGTTCACAAGCCAACGTTGCGACGAGGGAAGTGAGCTATTGACCAATCAGGTGACGGGACGACGCGACGACGACGGAAGAGGAGGGGCGGAAGAGGAGGGGCACTTCTCTTCCGTCGTCGTCAAAAATAGAACCAAATCCTATTTTCCACGCCGAAACGTCACCGGAAGTTCAGCATACAAGCCTAAAATGATATAAATATCTACGAAAACAAAGATTGGAGCTAGGCCTAGCTACTTGTTGGCATTCTCAGTCTTTTGGCCCTACACTTGAAAACGTCTGAATACGAAAATATAATCGTAGTTTTAAAATCCGAACATCGCTTGTCGCATGTGAACACCTAGCGGCGAACATCGGCGATCGCGACGTGACGTTGACGTCGCAACGTTGGCTTGTGAACCCGCCATAAAGCTCAATATAAAAAGTGAGGTTATTGTTCAACATTTATTACTTACACTTTGTTTGCTCTTTCTGGCGTCTCGAAATCATGGTAGAGATTATCTGTTTCGGCTAATTTTTTTTCATTGAGAAGCTGAAATAGAAATGTTACTGTTATGTATAATAGTTAGCGTATTGTAACCCTTATATGACTAGGGCTAGTCCTAGGCTAGGCCTAGGCCCTAGCCTCCCAAGCGGCATGAGCACCAATGCCTTAGGCCTAGGCCTACTTGCGGAGATTTAAGGACAAAATAAAAGATGGAAACACTCACCTTAAAAAGGGCGTACCCCGCAGGCGTTTCAAACAAAACCAACATAATTCTGTTATAACGAAATCACTAAATAACGAAATTACTTCACTGAATTGACCACGAGGTCCATTCACGATTTTGACATGCGTTGCGGCACCACTACAAAGTACAAACAACTCAAAGCATTCGATTTCCGGTTCCGCTTTGATCCCTTTTTCTGTTTTCACAAAACTCGCTTTTTAGTCTACCACTTGCCTACACGGAACACTTGTGTGTATAAAATTGATTTTATAATATCAAAATTACTTATTTTGTTATTTGTATTATAGAAACTAAATTTAATTAATAGGTTTGTTTCATGCAAATTTATGTGAAATGAACTTTGGTCGCTTTGATCGATAGGTCGAATTCAACTCGAATGAGGGTCAGCAGCTGTTGTTGTGTTGGTTGGCCTTTGGCCTATGTGACAGACGTTTTTGGTTAACTTCTTGTCAGAAATGGCTGGATCTGCGTTGAGAAGATTAATGGCTGAATATAAACGTAGGTATCCTAGGCTAGCGTTCTTAAGACCTATGTTAAGCCTAGGGCTTTGTGTATTTAAATGCCTAGCCCCTAGGACCTACCCTACCATTGAATTGGGCACTTATTCGGCTAGGGGGGTCCAACTTTTATATACCTTGTTAAAACACTGCTAGGCCTATATTGCCTTGTTATTACTTATGTTAAAGGTGTAGGCCTACTTTCGTTAGGTTAGCCGAACTTTCCGCTGGCTACAGTGCGCCGCGCTAGGCCTAGGCTAGTTCTAGGATCGATAAGAGCGCACCCGAAATCCTTTCCGTTACAGTGTATATAAAAGTAGGACCACCCCCCCCAAAGTCCACTAGATTTCCGCTAGGCTTCGCTGCCGCGCACAGGCCGATAGGAGTAGATACAGGGACCTTGGGACCCCCCTAGCCGAATAAGTACCAATTGCCCCCCCCCCTATAAATGGGCCTACCCTACCCTAGGCGGCACTTATGTACTTGGCGGGTCCCAACATTTTCTTTTCAATGAAAACATACGCACCCGAAATCCTTTCCGTTACAAAACTACTTTCGAGAGGGTAGCCCGAACTTTCCGCTGGCTACAGTGCGCCGCGCTAGTTCTAGGATATTTTCGAAAAGAGCGCACCCGAAATCCTTTCCGTTAGTGTTATAGGCGTGTAGCCTATAACAGTTGGGACCCGCCTAGTACAGAAGTACCGGCTAGGCCTATAGGCCAGGCTTGGTAAATCTGTATTTTTTTTTATCCTTGCCAAGAGGGCTTTGATCTAGGGGCCTAGGCAATTTTCAAAGCAATTTTCAAAGAAGTTAACAAACAGGAATATTATAACATGTGGAAAGAGTTTAGAAAAACATGTCATGTTATTGAAAATTTGAAAATTGCTTGTTTATAATGGGTACGTTCCATATGATGCTAACTTGCATGCTTGGGCGTGCCCAATGCATTCCGTAAACACCGCCGCCATCACAACGCCCGTAACGCCCAATGTTAAACCTCGGGCATCTTGGGCATGTCTGGGTGTTGTGGGTGCGTGTTAGCATCATTCGGAACTAGGGATGAGACATGTACACGTGTACACGTCCATCTACGTGTACACGTGTACATAATTTTAAAAAAAAATACACGTCGACTTTCAATTGACATTGTTCAGTCGTCGAGATTTCAGATTTCAATAATTCTATTTTGAAATACGAGCTCTTTCAGTCAGCCGCCGCCGCCGCCTTCCCGCAAAACGGTAAGTTGGTTGCGATCCCTTGCCACGGTGGCCTTGCCTTCCCCCCCACCCCCCCCTGACCGGCCCACACATTCCAGATGGTTCCAGACCGCTCCGCTCGCAGCCCGCTTAGTTGTTTACGCGTGTTGTGATTTGAGTCAGTGACGCATGACTGTTTATTGTTTAGAATATCTCTTGAGTGGAAGTTCTTTGATAAGGGACGCGGGAAAGAAAGTCTTAATGCCGACTGTGCGCGAAGAAGTTGCTTCACAATTCAAGTATTACGGGAACTATGGTAAATCACAAGCCTTATCTCTCCCCCCCACCCCCCCCCGCCCTCTTCATCACGCAAGCCTCAACCATACCATCACCCTTTTAACTTTCTAGGTCAATGAAACATCAGCCACGTCATTTACTAAATGATAAACTGAACCGAACGCCGTCGCCGTGTTAACTGTTCAGAATGCAATAAAAATATACAGTAATAAATAAACATGTACAACTTTTTTTCAGATATCTTAAAATATACATAGTACACGCGTGTACACGAACAACAGCCAGCGTGTACACGTGTAGTAAGATACACGCTTTTGCCCATCCCTATTCGGAACGTACGCAATGTTTGTTTGATGTTATTCTTGTGTTTTTGTTTTAGTTCTCTCTTGAAGTGTTTTTGTATTTTGTATTTATATTTGAGTTACTTTAGTCTTAGACAATGATTGGTGAAATCCAATCGAAACGTCAGACAAAATAAAGAATATCTTACGTGGTAAACCGAAAAAAGTAAATTTAATTATTTAAAGATGGTAACACATACAAATAACCACGAAAACCTCAGAAATTCCATATAGGCCTATGTATATATATCACTACACTTTGTTCCAACACCGTTTAGTTGGGTAAAGGGGTGTTTCCACCTAAATCTTGGGCATCACCGAATCAGCACCGGCCTGCCAAGCTCGGCCTCTCTTCCTCATCTTTCTTTCGTCATTCTGTCGTAACACCAAATCTTCTCCACTTTTCTTCTCTCCACCATCTTCTCTCTCTCACCCTTCCACTCCTCTCCTCCTCTCCACATCTGCCTGTACTGATCTTGCCACCTATCCGAGTCCTTCCCACTCTTCTCATTCATCTTTAGTTAAATGTTGTCTTGAATTCTCTTCTTCTCCATTCTTCTCATATGTCCATACCATCGTAGTCGCTCATCTTCTTCTCCTACTTACTTTACCTCTTACTCCTACTTTCCTCTATCATACACTTGTATCTTGTCCAACTGTCAACCCTGCCACACTGCGTAGAACTCCTTCACTGCTGTAAGCCTCTCATTTCTTATCATCATCTATCACGTTCTATAGAAAACCTCTCCTAGGGGAGTGTACTCAAGTATTAGAATAGATTATAATACTACATAATATAGAGAATAAGAATGATAATAAACATATAGTGTGATGAAGAAGAGAGGACACAATTATATTTAATTTGCATAAGATCCAGGAATAAGGGTATGAGAGAAGTTTATTAATCTAAGGTGGTAGTTGATGGATGGAAATTATTGTATTTCAGAGGACTGTGTTTTAATAGAATGTGAAGTAGATGAATATGTAGGTAGTACGCTTAGAGAGTTTTCATGTAACATCAGATAGTGCAAGGACTGCAATTATCGGATGTAAGTCAATATATGAATATGATGTGTCTACGATTGCTGATTACGGCGATATTCCGCTTTTGATGATCGTTGTGTGAGATCCCCAATAGAAGAAGTATGACTGATGTTAATGTCGATACGTAAAGCTTAAAAGTTAGCCTCGACATAAACCTCAGACGCGTCAGCGAATGTGAAGCGTCAGCTCACTCACGAAGCCTAATTTCAGTAGGTCTTGCTAACTTTACCACCAGAGATAAGGGGGTTAGGATGCGATGCATTATGAAATGTAAGCTCGAAAATTTTTTTCATTTCTTTGTGTAGCCAAGTCTACTACTTCCAGTCCTCCAGCATCATTTTGTAACTGACGTAACTTCCGCTGATGTTAGCAACATTGCCGACTTTACATTATGGCGCCTATGTGAGGGCTTCGATGTCATCAGCTTTAGTTAATGCTGTAGGAAACCATTCTTTCATATGTCCTACATTAGTTTTTCCATTTGAAGTTTGAGCTCTTACTCTATTTCTCTATATAAAACTACGACTGGCCAAGCCCTAGCCCCTGGCGTTGAACCACTCAGCTCTGTATGCACTTTTCCTTCCAGCCCATTGGCCACGTTACAGCACCATATGTTAAAATGGGTAGTATAGAGCATTTTGCATTTTTTAGGGAAATGCTCATTCCAAATTAACTTTCTGATCTTTTGGTAAAACTTTTCTGCCAACCCCACTCTCCGCTTAACTTCATTCCCTACTTTTGCTTCATTAGTCACAATACTTCCTAGGTATTGGAATTCATCTTTTTCCTCCAGTTCTAACTCCCCTCAGTGTGATCCTATCTTTATATCTTTGAGACTTTTTGACTCTTTGCATCACTAAAACCTCACTCTTCTTAATGCTAATCTTCATTCCAAATTCTTCTGTCACCTCGTTCCATTTGTCCATATATATATAGTTCAACAAAATTCTTACAACGGACCAATCAGAAGTCAATAATCCTTACGACCAACCAACCAATCAATAGGATAGGAATAACTTTATTATGACAGGAGGTCAATAAAACATTAAGTCTACTAACCAATCAGAATGTTGGATTTCTTTTAGCCTACCTAACTAAAACAATTTCTTACGACATGTTGAAACCGGGCCTAACGAAACTCACCCAACTTGTCACTAAAGGACCAGGTCGATGCACAATTTGTTGGAAACTTTAACAGGAAGTTTAATCTCGTGTTAGTTTACTATAGGATGCACAATTAGAGCTTCCTATTCCCAGGCCTGGATATTTGGACAACCAAAACAGCAACTTCGCCCAATGTTTCCCGTTATATTCCTCGTTGTTGGGCACAACATGCCCCTCCTCTCCCCTTCCCTCTCCTCTGCTCATGGCTAAATCTGTTCACCCCAGCGCCCTTGATGTGGCTTCAACTAAATGCAAGCTGTCACTATTGTATAAATATGAGATAAATAGCAATAGCCCACCAATGGCCGCACCTCTTGTTTAACTAGGCCTCAGGCTACCGATACTCGAATTTTAAAAAGTACCCGGTAGGCCTCCGCCTACCTACCATTTTATGGCTGCGGCCCGCACCTCACTTTTTATAAACTTCTTATTTTTAAATAGCCTACCTGAGTCCAGATTCGTATGTATGTGGTACCAAAAGCCTCTGCCTATGGTAATCTTAGCAGTGCATTAATATAAATATATCTCAGAGCATAGATATGCTGGGCCTGCCTGTGCCTATAGGCCAAGTTTATGTTGTGCTTTAACATGTTTCCTCTAGTGTTCACGAGTAGAATATGCCTAGGCCTACTGGTACCAGAATAAAATAAAGGCCTACGATTTTTGTTTCAGAATTAACTCTTAACCCACCAGAAGGAATCATTGCAGGGCCAATTAATGAGGAAAACTTCTTTGAATGGGAAGCTCTTATAACGTGCGTAGGCCTAAACTCTACCAATCATCATTGGCTTTCTCATGCCTGCTCTTTAGTCTTTATTATTTACACAGTGTCCGTTTAAACTGACTCTACACCAATTTCAGGGGTCCGGAGGGTACTTGCTTCGAAGGAGGAGTTTTCCCTGCCAAACTCAACTTTCCATCAGATTACCCATTAAGCCCTCCAAAAATGCAGTTCACCTGTGAAATATTTCACCCAAACAGTAAGTTGCAAAAAGATCTAACTCCCAACCTTTATTAACTTAATTTAATATGTTAGTTTACCTGAATCTAAGAATAACTGTAGAACTAGGCCTAATTTCCATTTTTCAAGTAGGCTACCAGTCTATAAAGTAATGGCAGTTGGTTTTAATTAAATTCAAATGTAATTTTATAATATAAGTCCCTAAGCTTCCTGAAAATGGGGGGGTCATCTTAAATTCAAGGTCGTCATCAATCAATATGGTCCTACTAGTTTCATCTCCCATTAACTGAAACATAATTATAAATAATTTTCACCACCAATTCACCGCTTTTGGGCAGAACAAACCCAAAGATGAAAATAAGTTCTACCACAAATAGGCCTACCTTTCTCTGAATTATCATAACTAGCTATATTTTACTGATATCTGCAAGTCCTTTAAAAGATTCCACATCCAATTTTTTTTTTAGATTAGGGTGGAGAGATATAGAGCTGTCACCTAAATGTAGAATTATTTTCATCACCAATTTACCGCTTTAGGGCATAATAACAGCAAAAATTTACTTTTATTTTCATTCCAAATACCTGCCTCTGACCATAACAATATTTTCTCTTAGTTTATTCAGATGGTCGAGTATGTATTTCCATCCTCCATGCACCAGGAGATGACCCAATGGGCTACGAGTCCAGTGCAGAAAGATGGAGTCCAGTGCAGAGTGTGGAGAAAATACTGTTATCAGTCATCAGCATGTTGGCTGGTAAGACGTGTTTAGCTTGATATGTTACAAACATGGGCAGTTCATTCTACAGTATTGCACTCTCAAAAATGTGTGAACTAAACTTACAAATTTATCAGTAGGCTGATGAAGGCTTACAGTCAAAACTCAAAAGTGTTGTTAAATGTCCATAAATAAATCCTGATTGAGCTGCTTGATTTTTGTCTATCGTTCGTCAAAAGACAATTGTACGTAACTACAGGGGACTGTGCTCTCAACCCCCCTTGGCTTATTAGAATATTTCAAATTTCAAATTTGTTTGCAAACTTTTGCAATAACTAGTCTAGGGGTCCCATTTGTAGGCTACCTACCATCCAAGCTAAGATACTCGTTTTTAGAAGTGATTTACCGACGTCCTGCACTCCTGCTACATATTTAGAATAGGCCTACTTACCGCTAGCAAACCTGACTGAGGATTTTCAAGGTTACTTTTCCTCGGTCATATTCTGGGACTTGGTGCTATAAAATAAGTACCGGTAGGTGTACTCTTGTGTACCTATTAGATATGTTCGATTTGTTGATTGGTGTGTGTGTATGTAAATTTATTCAAGTTTGTTTTTAATGTTTGTTACGGTGAGGGGGGAGAAAATGTTGCTTTGTCAATAGGTCTGTTCGCTGGATCTGCTCTAACTGCTCAGATCTGCTCCGATAACGAAATAGCCGTTCGTTTCACGAGATCACTTTCTCGAATTGCGTTTTTTGGACTCGAGCAACTTGATCTAGAGCAGAAAGATCATGATTTTCGTGCTCTGACATTTTAGGAGGAGCAAATTGGAGCAAGTTAGAGCAAGTTTGATTTAATAACAAATTACGCAGGTCATTTAAAAATAAAAATGGCTTCCTCGTTTGCTGGAAGTGTGAATAATATTTTGCCAATAAATGCGAACAAATTTTTTCTTTTTGGATTGATATTTTTTTTTAGAGCAGATTAGAGTCGATTTTCTCCCCAAAATGCGTTTGTCTCAAAACACAAGAGTAAGTGATCTAACTTCCTCGAGCGTGGGTGTGGCCTAAATTCAACCTACTCTAAAGTGATCTTAGAGCAAAGTCGAGCAGGTCCAATGAACAGACCTAATGACTATCATAGGCCTACCATGGATCTACAATCTCTCTGGGAGAAGCAGGCTCTGGTTAAAACACGGCCTTGTTAAATACACGAGATTCGCAATGCGCACAATGCATTGTGGGAATTCAGCGCCATTTTGTTAAAAACTAAATAGCATTCGTGTGTTTATATTCTTGCCTCTGCTGGTGGTGTTTTTCAATATTGCTTTACTTAAATTATAATAAAATGCTACCTAGACAGTCATGGCAGGCCTCGGAACAAAGGTGGGGGAGTGACTAAGTTTTATTGTGTTTTTAGCATTTGATACATGAGCTCACATGACACCACAGAATGTATTACACTTTTGCCTTTTCCAAAACCTTGTCTCACATTTTATTTATTCATAATCGATCCCTACTTGCACCACGTCGCAAGAAAATGTAGGCCTACTCAGTGCAGCGAATGTATACGGTGGATTGTTCTTTGTAAAAGGAATGACCGACGATTTAAGAAGTTCGAGGATATCAATTCAATAACTTATATTTGTTCGAGACATTTTGAGAATGGGCAAGGTCCTACTGAGGCATTTCCTGACCCTTTTCCAGCTTCAATAGATCCTATGGTATGTTGGAATTAATATTTCCGTCATTATCATAAAGTAGAGTCCTACGAGCCTATATAGGCCATGTGTTCAGTCCTAAAGCCTAGCAATGTAATCTACTGTTTCAGTAGGCCCATCAGTCCATGATCAGACCTTGCCCCAGCCTGCACTAGCTTGTGCCTTGGGCGTACGCGTAAGCCTAGTGCATTGCCTACACCTTGGTAGACCTACTTTTTTACTATAAAAATAAATTAATATGTTTTCATTATTAATTGGCAATTGCTTACCTTGTTCTTCGATATCAGTCAACACGATATTTTAACCTCACTTAATATAAGTAAAAACAACAACAATGCACAAACATAAATGACAGTTTTACGAAAATGGACGGAAACCGGATATACCGAATCGTGATTAGAGCCCCCTTTTAAGTAACGTAACGTATCCTTTCGAAGAAATTTAAATCCATGATTATACTACACCCAATGCCGCCCCACCACCTGCGCCTTTTTGCACTAGGCCCAGAGTACCTTGCCTCCACCCTTTACAACAAGCTCCCAGAAAACATAAAAACCTCCCCCACCCTGCCCTCCTTCAAACACAAGTTAAAAATATATCTCACAGAAAACAGCTTCTACTCGGTTAGTGACTACCTCTCAATGTAAATAATAAACAATTATAAATAATGAACAATTAATTAAATAATAAATAATAAACAATTATTATTCTAGCTAAATTCAGCAATAATGATATATCACCTGTTTTAAAGTCCTGTTTCAAAGTCTACTGACATTGTAAGTTGTAACATATGATAACTATTTTTTAGTTATATGCCTCCATATCATTATGTCTCATACTTTCATCTGTACCATTATCTTGTACCAATTGTAAATCACCTCATTCAACAATTCTCTTCTCCAGTTATACTTCCATAAATATTATATCAATGTCATTCTTATTTTCAAATTCCACTTTTATATTATCCTCCCACATGTTGGCTTATCCACAAACAATTGTAACTAGATACATCATATAAATTATTATTCTTACCACCATTGAGTGTAGATTTCACAGTCCACAATGTATTAATTTATTTTATTTTCATAATTTTCTTTATTTACTTAATGTACATGATTACTCTGTAGTACTAGGATTACATATACTTATCTGTAAGTTACCTTAGGCTATTCACCTTCTCCTCCGGGAGTCAAACATGTACAATGTGCCTGTCAAGATGAATAAAGTTATCTATCTATCTATCTATCTGTTAGTCACCTGAAAAGGGGTAGGTCTCAGCTAGCCATGGTCAGGTTTCCTACTAAACATTGATCAACCAATAAATCAGTGGTTCCAACCTTTTTAACTCAAGGCACCCCATTGCTACATTATTAATTTTGCGGCACCCCCTTCAACCAAGTAGTAATTTAGCAGGTCTGGTATACAATATATTTAAAAAATCGGCAAGCAGGCTTGTCTACCCTCCCGCATTCTTTCGCGATGGCGTCATGCCAGCAAAAAGTGGACGAGGTTATATGGGGCGCATGGGGTCTGGCAGCTAGCATATGAATCAGCATCATTGCTGCGTGATTATGCAATACCCATTTTTTTCATTTGGGACCGTTTTGAATAAAACCTTGTTATAAGTCGATAAATAATAAATATATTTATTTTTCTTGGTGTAAAACTCAGTATTTACTATATTTTTTATATTTCATAAACCTAGGGCGTACTTGTTTTTACTTATGTACAAGGATTTTGCGGCACCCTGGTTGGGAATCACTGCAATAAATGATCAACTCTTAATTGTCCTTATATTCTTAAGTTAGGTAGGCCTATAGTATAGTAGGTATGTTATAATTATTACATAATATGAAAAAACACAGAGTAGGTAAAACATTTTTGCTGTCTAACAAAATGCAAGTAAAACTAACATTGCAATATTTTACTAAAAATATTTATGAAGTCTCAGATATCAGGGGATGAGGGGTGATAAACTCAGTAAGTGCAGTTATGTGTTCTAAATTGATTGGTTTATTTATTAAGGCCTTATTTATTTAACGTACCTATCCTATTCAGTTAGAAAACTGATTTACGAAGGAGGTCAACTAAATAAATCTAATTACATAAATTGCAGACACAACAATAAACTACAGTTGCCCTAAGTAGGCCTTAAGTTTGAAATGGTAATATTACAACAACAATATATTAATAACACAATAATTTTGGTAAAATTTGATTGAATTGATCACTAGTATCATATCAACAATATCACTAATTATTGCTCAAATTTCTGTACACAGAACCAAACGATGAGAGCGGGGCCAATGTAGATGCAGCGAAGATGTGGCGAGAAGATCGTGACGAGTTCAACAGGATAGCGGAAAGAATAGTACGGAAAACACTCGGCCTGCCCCCACCTTGATAAACAAGCTGTGCATATGTATTGTGGTATTTATCTTGTGTAGGTACGTTTAAATATTATGCTGATGCTACAAACAACAAAATAACAAACTTGGGCTTGTTCATTACATCTTTGATTGGAATCTCATGGTACGTTTGGTTAGGTGTACTAGTCACTTTCTTCATTTAGGCTTGTTTTAGATCAATTAATTATTTTCATATTGTACTGTCATGTCAAAAGTTAAAGAAACGTATACAAATTCAAATACCCTGCAATGCTAACTAAACTGTGTGACTGGCATCACTATCTTTTTACAACATGAAAATGTAGGGACCATAGCTGTTTATAGTACTTAGGGATGTGAAATGATATGAAAATTTATATCGATAATCGCGCCAAAATGAGAATAATATGGCACTGATACAGTCACTTTGTAATCATATTACGATATATCGGCATAAAACTCGCGATTCTTGCATTTGCATCAATTTGAATTGCGCGGCATCTCAACGCTGGTCGTCGGATTGGCCGCCACCCACGACGAGCCCCTTGATTCCCCTCCCATGATTGAGTGTACGAGAGGGAGCGGTGATGCGAGAGAGAGAGCGTGAGCGTCGAGTGCTGTTCCTTGATTGGGGCCAATGGCCAATAGCCAGTGGTACCATGAAATAGATCGCAAGTGGTAAAACCATTTTGAGATGCTGGGAATTTCATGAAATCCACCATTCAGGAGAAAAATATCATTGTAGTAGCATCGATTATTCATATAAATTTGTATAGGCCTACACTACTGAATTTGCTTTTAAAAATCCGAATTCCCGATAATATCGTACGATTATCGCGATACAGCCACCTATATCACGATGATATTATCGATTATCAATATGATTAATTGATTGTCGTTGGCATCCCTAGTTTATATAGTCAGTAGTCACTAGGAAAATGCCAAAGTTGTTGCTAGACGAACGAGGGATAGAGCCATATTTCACTCTGCATTGTTGTTTAAACTTTTATAGTTAAACAATGCAATTTCACATAGTAATTAGTAATTCTCAATTAAACATATCCTTATACTTTATTCATGAAATGCTATAATAGAACACATTTTAAAATGCTAGGAAAACACAGCCCGAACAAAGGGTATAAGATTGCAAGGTCGCTTTGCTCCCTCGTCTAATTAGTAATTACTACATGTAGCTTAGTGTAAAATGGTGGTAACAAAATTTGTGATTTTTTTCAATGTCCATTTTATTGCCTAAAACTAAAATGTAATTCGCAGTCTCAAGGTTAAATTCTGGTGACGTCATTTTCCATCATGGCCGCAGCAACGGGTACAAGTGAAGTAAACACAAGGGTAGTAAATGGAGAAACATCAAACTTTAGATTGAGTGAGATTGAGCTTAACGTTTTTGTAATTTTTTGTGAAATCGCAAAAAACACAATTTTTTTTTTTTTAAACAAAATTTGGGTTTTTATAGGCTATCACCTTTTATCATTACCTATAGTAATTAGTAATTAGTCTAATTAATTACTATTAAGTTGACTAGCCTTAACAAACAATAATATTGCAATAATTATTACAAACCGGTATAAGTTTATAACTTTTGTTAGGGCTACATAGTAAAGATTAGACAGTTCTACTTAAAGGATGAATCCCTATTCCATAGGCCTTAATATGATTGCAGTTAAGAATTAAGATATTGTCTTGAAAGAGGGACTAATACAATAAATAGCAGATTATTTTTTTGAAATTTTTTGGATGAGATAGCCTCAGAATCAACAATATTCAAATTGACGGAATCGAGTCATCTAGGCCCTAATTCAAAATATTTTTTTTAGTACGTAGGGTATTGTTTCTTCACACCTTTATCTACAACCTAATAAGAATAAGGGACAATGGTTTTCTATAGCCTTGCGTTGCACGATTATTTTTTTGTTAGAAATAAGGTCTGTTCGTTTGTCTTACTCCAGAGTAAAGTAGAGTTACTCCGATATTTCTAGAGTCAGAGTAAGAACGTCATAACCTGATCCAGAGCTTCTCGGAGTACGTACTCCAGATAAAGACAAAAGAACATAATTATGGTCAACTTAACCTAATTTTAATTTTAATTTTAATTATTTTTTTTTTAAATTTTAATTTTAAATTAAAGTGGCGTCGATAATATCTTGCGACGCCTCAGCCATAGTTAGCAAATAGGCTAGCCTAGATTATGGTTTCCAGCTCGATCATTTACCGCTCTTCGGCCATTTTTTCTTACTCTACTCTACGTACTCCACCTATAGACCCAGAGTACATATTCGTACTCTCGCTAACTCTAGAGTAAGTTACTTGGTACAAAAGAACGCGCATCACAACTTGATCTAGAGTAAGATTTTACAAAAGAACGCCGATAACTTACTCTGGCTGATCTAGATCAGTCAGAGTACGACAAACGAACAGACCTATAGATAGTACACAATTTAAAATTGTACCGGCAGGCAAAAAAGTTCTGCTTCTGGCATGGCCAGCTAGTTTGGGTTTAGCAACTAATTTTTTCCACTTGAAATACGGAAACTGTTTTAGCTTAAATTGTTTTAAAATTTAAATGTCTGTGATAAACTAAGCAAATGCAAAATTTGCAAGAAAGTTGGAAGTACATGTATAATATTGTCTTTCTTGTAAGTAACAATAATTTTACTAATTAAAACTCAATTTGAGCTATAGAAAACATGTATAGCAGACATATTTTACACAAAGTAGGTTGGAAAGTGTCACACTTATTTCAGTAAGTTAACTCTCGATCCTGACAACTTAAATACTGTACAATTCATTCCAGTTGATTATGCAATGCACTTCCTCAAGTGTAGTTGTTTTATTGCTGCAGCTAACTAAAGTAAAGGTTATGGTTGGTGGAGTTTCATTGGTGGATTAAAGACATGTTTGGATGTTATTTCCAGAAAGGTGGAGTTTTGGTTCTGTTCTATATATTTATTTTAAACTTTATTTGTTTGTTATTGATACGGTGATACCTAACCTAACTAAATGTAATAAATAAAGCTAATATACCTCATTTGCAAGTGTACATGATTCAATGCTGGTACATGTGGAATAAATGGCTATGTATGTACGGATTGTGAAGCATATCCAGTTAACACAACAGATTAGATTTCAAAACTCAGATTTTTGAATCAGTCATTGACTCATTGTTAGAGTAAGACCAGCGTTGTTTTAATTAATTTAGCTTGTTGAATAAAAACTGCTTTTTTGGACTACACTTTTTACAAATATTTGTGTTTGTGGTTTGGGAAAGAAGAAAGGAGACCAACAGCTTACCTTAAACGAGATGGGCAGCTGCGTGTACAGTGTACTACAGTACTGTACCACTAATAATATTAATAATGCAACAAAACTAATATCTAATAATACAATAAAATTAATTAGGCCAATAGAAATCAGGGTTGCCGTTTTAACGGATTTTGAGGATGCAAAACGGATCTATGGATTTTGATTTTAATTTACGGATTTTAATTTTTATTATTTTCCATTTTACACTGTTTCCAAGCAGGGCTGGGCAAAAAAAATCGATTTTGTTTCGATACGATATCGATAAGTGGGAATATTTTCAATACCAAAATATTGAAATTTACACAAAAATGCAAAATTTCGTAATTTTGGTGGAGGTGCCGGGTAGTTAGTTGAAATTAAATTAATCCTGGCTGGTACACCAGTGATCATAAGTTAATCAAGGGGTCTGGAAGATACCGTTGGAAGGTACCGAAGGTACCGAAGATCGACGTTGCTCGTCCGAGTTTCGTGGTACACGTCGAATTATCAACAATCGAAGCCAGGTGTTGATATTTTTCAGTAAAATTACATTTCTAGTGTTTATAAATTTATAAAATTCAAAAACTTGTGTGAGAATGTCAATGCAAATGCAAAATAAATTATTTTTGGAGGTCTCCTTCACCTGAAACCCTCCTCAGTCCCATTATGTCACTGCTTGAAGCAATAATTTTTTGCGAGGCCTTGGCTGCTCTCTTTACACCATCCTGGGAGAGGTTTTTGTTGTGATATGGATTAGCTGAAGGTTTGATGAATATTGTAGGTATGCAATTGTTTTAACTATGTATTTGCATTTTATTAATTAGTATTACCACATATAGTACAAACATATTTACTGTTACAGAAACTGCATCTGCAGACAATCCCATTATCTTCAATAATTTACAGCTCTTAGCAATAACTATCATAAATAGTAAATCAGTCACTCGGCTTCAACTAGGCATAGCCTAGTACTGCAGTGCACATACAAGTACAATACAATCTTACCATAAAAAGCGTATGAAATAAGATGACAAAACACGTACACCAAACATTACCATACATTTCTTAAATTCTTACACAAGAAAACATTGTTTTGTTTACCATTATAAGGTAACACGTTAAGCTCTTTATTTAAATTTGTTGGGCAGATAGATCATCTAAAAATACATACTTCATACATGACTAGTAACATATTATGTTCTTTGAAAAAGTGTTGGATTATGTTTTCAAAGATAAGTTGAAACTAGTCTTAAGACTATACTGCTTATAAAATATCATACTAGACGACACAATAGAAAACCAACAGTTAGATGGACGAGATAATGGACTTTGCTTCACTTTCTATATTACACTTTACATGGGTCCAATATAAACCAACATCGCCTTGATTTCCATCGTGGGAGTAAAAGTGCTTTTTAATTTCTGGTAATTAAATTTAAGTCCTTTAATGTATAAAATGATTGGCCATGAGTTCAAAACTAGCTCCATGGTAAAGATCTAGGGTCAACATGTTGATTGGCTGCTACTAGATACTTTTCTGAGTAATGGAAGCCTATTAGCTGATTTATTTTTATAGGGTACCGTAGACCTAAGTTTAAGTTCTTTGTGGAAAAATTGCTCGAGTATTTACTTACATATTCTCCTTATTAACATTGTGCAATAGAAGTATCAAATAGGCCTTCAAATAAGATTTATATTCTTTGGATAAACTATTAAAAATAAATAAATACTAATCATCAATACCTGGTAGAAGAAAGGATCGTTATTCGTTTTAGAAGAAAGGATAGTTTTCGTTTTACTTCTGCCACTACGCGACCCACAAAAGGAACTTTTGTATTATCAACTTAAACTAACAAAAAAA
Organism: Sweltsa coloradensis; assembly: GCA_024449915.1. Lineage (NCBI taxonomy): Eukaryota > Metazoa > Arthropoda > Insecta > Plecoptera > Chloroperlidae > Sweltsa > Sweltsa coloradensis. Next base: position 474,846 of record JAMZAV010000090.1, read on the forward strand.
ACATTTGTGGCAAAAACAAACTTTAAAACTACACAAAACCATTTGATTCAAAATTATGTAGCAAGTTTGCCAATTTAAAAAAAAAGTCGTTTTCTAGAACACGTTCTTTTTTAGTTGTATTAAAATTTTATTTATTTAATGTCATCCTATTCAGTTTAAAAAAAAACTCATTTTCATACAAAGTGCAACTAAATCAAACTAATCACCACTGCCTCCTAGATGCTCCTTGCTCCCTGCCTGTAAACGCAACAAGTCTTTATTGTAAATCAGTCATTCGTACTTTTTTGCCACATGAGCATTCTGTGATTCTAGCGATAGTCCGCCCCCAAGAGCTCGGTTTTGTTTTTCTTGTCATATATATGATTAAAATGTCATCTCAGGTGTTTTATATTCAGACTTTCCTATGATAATCTAGTGATGATCTAGTGTATACAAGATATGTAGAATAATAATACTTATTTGAGTTATTTCACAGTTATATAAATAACATTAATACAAAACAATAGCAACTGGCTGAACAGACAACGTAGATATGGCATTACAGACGTACGTAGACGTACGCAAGTGCAAACCTATGAGGCAATTTTAAAATTGTCACACATAGTCTACTAGGTCTACCCATACAAAATAAAAAATAAGCATCTACTAGGAGACCTGGGCCCTAGAGAAAAATAACAGTTGTCTTAGCTTAGGCTAACAAACAGCAAACCTGGCAATGTATCTAATTTTTGTTGAATTTTAATAACTGGAAATATTTGTGTAAGTATTAGTATTACTATTCTGCAAACCTTGATATTATGTGATGTACGTATCTAAAACATTTATTTTAGTTGTATTCAATAGTATAATACATCGGAGATGACATTTAATGTGACCCACGTCAAAACAAAAACAGCTCTTGGGGGCAGTAGCTAGCGCTAGAATCCTCCTGTGTAAAAAGGAGCGATTGCCTGGACAACAATTAACACTGCGCGCGTGGACAGGCAGGAAACGAGGAGCCACGAGTAGCATCTAGGATTCAGTGCTAATCACATAAATGCGGACAAAACAATGGACTGAAGTAAACAAAGTTACTAATATTACAACAACTTTGATATCAAAATTGGATATTAACAATTTTAAACTTTAAAGTAAAATTAATTAAAATGAACGAAATTTTTTTTTAAACATCAAAAACAAAAAAAATACAATCCCACTCAAACAAATAAGAGGTTTGCCAAAAATCAGGAACATCAAATCAGGGAATACCATTTACTCAATAATAGCCGGCCATCGAGTAATGGCCACACCCCTATTTTGACCAATCAACTTTTTAACGAGTATGTTGTAACCAAACCATTGACAAATAGACTCATATAATGGACGCACCCCAATTTTAAATAAACCTAAACTCGCATAAATAGTAAATACAGTAATAAAACTTTTGTGGAAGAAATCACCAAATGTGAATCTTCCTTCTTGTGTTCAACCTTGATAAAACATTTAGTACTAAAAATCTTGATTCTATAATTGTATCAGGTATACAAGTGAAAACTGATTTATGTGCACCCTTGCCATAAAATAAGGTCTAGGTATATAACATTGCCAATTCTTAATACTAAATTCCCTAAATGGGTTTATCATTAAATCAAGGTAGCGCTAACCATCCCAAAAGTCAATGGCAGTTTTGTGTGGCAGAAACTTATATAGAGTTGTTTTAAGATTTAACAATTAATGTTGGCATTCTATCACTGTTTACATGTTTACTTTACCCCAATGGAAATGTGTAGTGTTGATCTTCTGATAGGCCTAACTGATTCCATATCTACTGTGGTATATAATATACAGATAGGAAAGGGAGCTTACCCTCAAGGTCCACAAGATCTCCTAGCATACTTTCGGGAAACGTCAAACTAAGGTCGTCGCAACTATTTCCACAATGTTAAATATCCCATTTAAAACAAATTGGACCAAAAGACAAACTCAATTCCAAACAATTCAATAGTGTAAGGTAAATTAAATTACACTACACTATGTATATTGTTTCAATATTGTTGTCGGTTCAAATCACGGCTCACTTTTTGTAAAAAGATCCATAATGGTGGATCTAGATCCCATTCACTGACCTAATTTTGCCTCTGGGGAACATGAGGAGATTTATTAGAGGACCTTGACTGAGTGGCAGCCACTAACTAGATTACCTTATTTTGTAGTACAGTATTGTGATGTTTCTCACCTTTCTTATTCACAAACAACAGATCAAATTAGTACAACAATAAAATCACTTTAAATAATGTTAGTTAATTCTCAGTTAAAGCCGAGATTTTTGGGGTTCCTTGCAAATTGAGCTTTAGTTATGGAGTTAAACTTTGAAGCAAATATAGTAGGCCTATGTAAATACTAAATTATAAATTGAATAGATTCAGATAAAAAGAGTATGGTGATTACATTAGTTTCTAACAAACTCGGATGTTGAAAGAATATTGAAATATTTTTGAAGGGGAAGCAATAATTGATTGATTATCGAAGTATGGTTGATTGGTCACTTCTAGTTAACATTACAAGTTGGAAATCAAACTGTAAACGACATTTTAATTTTAATTTTATTGATGAGATGATAAAATCACTTGATTTTATTGTCTTTAAGTATGGTATGTGAGTGATGTCACATTTTCATTGAACTTGTTTAATTTATAAACGAGAAAAAATGAGAAAATTCACTGTTATTTACTATTGTAAGAAAGTACCTACAGCTATTGTGCCTTGTGTTGTCCTGTACACTAACTATTTGCATGTAATTATTATATTATTTTGCATGTTACTGCATATGATACATATAAGAACTTCCTGTTGTTTGTGAAAGTGGTATAGTAATAATAAGAAAATTATTTGTTATAGTCAGCTTGAAAAACATGGTTAACTACACATTAACATTAATTCTGTCCTCTGATATGGTAATGGTACACATAGCTACAGCTTTGTAAATGACTATAATATAGAGCAATATACAACAACACTATGCAGTACTATTGAATGAGAAGTGAAATGGGATGATGAAGGTATTCTTAATCTAAAATTTAGGCTCCACATAAGGCTTTCTTTTCATACACGTATTGTCTAAATATTGTGATGTTACAGGTTGAAATAAAAACATCATCTACAATTCTAGAACATTAATTAACTGATTTAATTCCGTTTTTAATTTAAATGAAACCATTGAACTAAACTATACTACAGCACAGTGTAACAGACTTCCAGTGGTTAATTGGTACCAAACAATATTAATGACCAAGAAATGAAATATGACTGACAACACTTGTCAATAAATGATTTCGTAAACCATCGGTGTGCTCTATATGTGTGCGCATTGAGTGCTGGTTATTTTATTTATGTTTTATAACATTTTAAAATAGCAGTATGCTATGAAGTAGTTTATAAACTTGTTTGCGTATGGCTAGGCAACGTGGCCGGGTTATTTTGTAGGCCTTACTCCCTCATTTGTGTGAGAAATAAGTAGGCTGTAAAGAACAATGCAAAAGACAATGAAATTATTTTGACAGTGTGTGAAGAGAAAAAAATATTAAAAAGATGTTATACGGAACTGCAGTGTAGATTATCTTACTGAATGTATTTGCAAGTATTAGCCTACAGTAATAATTTAGGTAAATAAAGGAATAGTTAACATAATAGAAGTGGGATAGACCAAAAATCTTAGAAAGTACCATTATCAATTGCATAATCAATTGAATGGAAAGATTTGATAACATCCCGAGAATGTGCAAGACGATCAAGCCAAACTAGTAAGGATGGAGGAACTGTTTGTAGCGCGAGGGACACAGAGGTGGTTCTGCATCACACAACAGCGAGGAAGGATACGGCAGAGCAGCTGATTTTGTTCAACGTACAAGTAGTACAGCTGTTTCTTACCACAGTGCATATGATAGGGACCTTAGGCGGGCTAACGACAGGCGAGAAGATAAGGACATACGCGATAATAATGGCAAGTGTGGTGGAGAGTCACATCTGTAATCACCACACCTGTAATTATCTCGCATGTCCTTATCTTCTCGCCTGTCATTAGTTCGCCTAAGGTCCCTATCATCTGCACTGTGGTAAGAAACAGCTGTATTACTTGCGAAGGGTCTACTTAAATGGTGACTTTGGAGCTATCCAATTAAGCAGATAATAAATTATCTAATGTCCGCCACTGGAAATAACATCTTGTAATAAAAATGGATAGGTACCTATATACTTATTTTATTTAATCAAGTGGTAGGTGGCTGTGTGACTGAGTGATGGAATACGTTATTTCAAATGTTGCAATGCATCTTCAGCCAAATTTAATGGAAACACGATATTTGTAAGGCCTAGGTGACGGTGTTGCCTAGAATACGACAGATGAGATTCAGAACATTATATTGTATAGATAGGTCCAACTAGGGTTTGCACTTGAGCATTTGTTAAAGGGCCTAGGCACTACTTGAGTGGGACTTTGCACTGTAGGTAGGGCCTACCTAATTTAATTATTTTTTTATTAAAGAAACTGGCAAATTTTAAATAAATGGGATAGGGGGGCCACCCGTCCCTGGTCATGGTGGGTAGGCCTATGCATCCGGCCTAGGACTATGTATGAGCAAGGAAACTATGCAACAAACATTGGCTACATGAGAAGAAAATTTAATTTACAAGCAAGGAGCCAAAGCAGTGATAAAAAAAGTTGAATAACATAAGCCGGTTGCCACTGTTTATGAGCCCAACCTACAAAATCATGCAGTTTGCTTAGTTTCATCAACACTCGACAGGAATGTTGGTCAACAAATACTTTTACGGAAGTGCGACGGAAGAATTCCGCAGCCAGTGAGCAGTAGACAATTACGATATAGGCCTACAGCAGATCCCGCTTGATACTAATTAAACTGGTGGCTTTTAATTTGTCCTACAAAATGCGAACCATTAAGGAAGTCCCAGCCGCATTAATAGGGAACTCTATGATAAAAAATCAAATTATGAATTTCACGTACGTAGTACTGTATTATGTAATTCGAGCTCTTTTCTATCCCGTGGATAGTAATAATATAGGCTACTAGCACCTACGTCACAAATCGAGGGGAATGAGGGGTATTCTCCGCTTAGAGCCCAACTGATGGACAAGCAACCATCGTTTCGCAAGTGGACGCCTGCTGAACGTCGCACAACTTATCACGCTCTAACTTTTACCCTATTCATTATTGGGAAAAAACTTAAGAGGAATAATATTTAGCAAATATATCATTCCTTCTAATAGCGATCATTTTGAATTTTTAGACAGACGTGAACGTGTTATATCGATGTGCGTATTGAAATAACATTTAAAACTGTTACTTGTTTTTTATGAAATTAAATAAAACAACTTCAATTGACAAAAACCTAGTGATCGGATTTTGACAAGACTTCTTTCAAAAAATTCATCGGACTGTTTAGACAAGAAATAAATAAACTTTCTAGATAGAAAGTGCACAGAACGAAAATTTATAGCAAAGGGTAATATGCATGGTATGTGTTTTCATCTAAAATACGCGCTTTTGACGTGCGGATGAGCCGTGAAAAACTGCACGCTATGCTGTAAAATTTCGTTCAGTGCATTTTCTATCGAGAAAGTTAACTTATTTCTTTTCTTATTAGTTGGATGCATATTTAGAGAGAATTCTTGTTGAAATCCGATCAGTAGTTTTTCATCAATTGAAGTTGAGAAGACTTAAAGTTGTTGATAAATTTGTCATTTATAATGCGTAACTTGTTATAATAAGCTAACGGTTCTGTTAAAAAAATCGAGATAATCACCATTAGATGAAATGATATGTTTGCTAAATATTGTTACTCTTAAGTTTTGTCCAAATAATGAATAGGATAAAAGTTAGAGCGTGATCTTTGTTGAGCCGTTCACCAGGCGTCAACTTGCGAAATGAGGCTGCTTGTCCATCAGTTCGATTCGCGGCCACTTGCCGGCGAGCTGTGACGTCACGTGAGGGCTCCCTATAGAAAGTGAGTTGTTAAATACGTACGCCTACTAATAATTTTAAGCCTGTGCAGAAATATTAAAATAATTTTGTAAGTTCAAGTAAGGTAGGCCTATTTAGTTTTTATCGAGTACGTATTTGTTAGCCAGCAACAAGGGTTATCCGGATTTTCCCAACCCTGCCTACTCGTCGAGACAGCATGCGCCAAGCGCGAGATTAGTTACTGAGTGTTGATGTAATTGTTTTGTTATGATTCAATCCATCAGAAAACGTGTTCTAGTGTTCTGAATTCCGATTTATTTTGAATGCAGTAGTAAAATAAAACCTGTTGTGATGTTAGCTTAGTAACACTCGAATATTGTAGGCGCTGTTCATTTTCCAACCTCAAACGTGTTATTTATTGTTATTTATCACAAACAGTCTGGGCCAAGAGTGTCAGCTGAGTAATGACCTTGCTTTCTTGTGAAATTTGACCACTAGGTCTGGCCTGGAATGAGGAAATGTGTGCTGTGCTTATCAGTTGGCAGCCGGCCAGCTACTGTGCTCCTCATCCCAATGCAGCTGAGGGAACCACGCATGTTGCTGGCAACATGACCTTCATAAAAAATACACATTGACGTGGCCCAGTTTTTTTTTCTCTGTGAACAGCACAACTGAAATAATCTTCGTGTATAAACTCACGATCGAATTAAATAAAGCTCGTGATTTTTTTGGTCCCTTGGTTTACTATATACCAGGATGTAGTGGTCACAATCAAGCAGGTAGGCCTATACCTGGTTCATATACAGGTAGGGCCTTTTTTTTAAATTAAAGGCATTTTGAAAAAGCTCTGCTCGGCTCGAAAATCAAGCTTTTTTCTCAGCTCAGCTCGGCTCGACTTAAAAGTCCTAGGCTCGCACACCCCTAGTGATCACTGATCAGTATGTGTATGTAGACTAGGCTTGACATTGACATACTTTGCTAGCACTTGCAATGAAAAAGCACCATACTAGTCCTACTGCAAGATACCTAGTATTAGTAACTGAAGTACTATTAAATATAAAGCTACTGTACCATTGCCTTAGACCATGCTAGAAAATTACCACACCTAATACATTTGAAAGCATAATAAAGCACGGGTATAGCGACATGAAACCAGAGAGGCAAAAGAGATATATTACAATAGTGTTACGAAGAACTTTTAAAAACGAAGTAAACACGAAAAACCTAATAAATAATAATATATCAAATCACAGAGTGGTTTATGTATTTCACCAAGTTCATATGTGTTGTGGACATAACAGTAGGCATACCATAACAGTAGAATTCTTATTACCTAAATAATAATTATAGAAATTTTAGCAAAATGGGTATTTTATTGAGGCCAAATCTTCCAAATTGTTTATTCATAGCCTACACATTCACAAATCACAATTTTAATTTTGAATGGGTTTTTTTTCAGTACCGGTAGTAGGCTACTGCACAAAATTGTAATGTAGTCTAATGAGCCCTACATACACCAAACTAAAAACAATCATTCTCATTAATTGCTCTCTGAATAAGTCCTTAAAATGTGTTTATTGACAACAACGGAATAGGAATTTTCATTTTGTTAACTTGTTTCGGGAGAAAAACGCTACCACTACATGTCTTTTTTTAGCAACTGTAAGCGTCTTTTAAGCCTCTTGACAGAATCCCTACCTACCTTCTAACAAAAATTAATTGGAACACTACATGTGTAAGGCCTACTCTGGCAAACACCAAACCTCTAGTCATAAGTCGAGCTCTCTTTTCACTAACTGGTTAGGAACTCATTAGTATTGATTATTGATTTGTCAAAAGAGAAGGAATACAAGTTAACATGAAGGGTGTATTTTTTTATTACTGGCTTACAAGCATTCAAATTAAGTTAAATCTATAATTCAGTTCAAAGAGTTCTTTAAAATTGGGTTCAACTGAAGATGCTTTGCACCACACACTAGAGTGAAATCATTTGAGGCTTAGAGCCCCTCCCACTTACAGTAAATCGGACTAAACCCTCATTAATTCAAACTCAGATACTTCAAATTTTTTACTGAAAACATTGGTCCCGACAGTCAGTATAGCATTTTATTACGTGTTAGATTCGGTTACCTTGAAATTTGTTTTCATTCGTAGGCTATTCGAAACAGTATTGAGGCCCAAACAGACAATTAGCATGTTAATTACTAATTAGTGCGCTAGTTCGAAGAACTTTTCGACAGATGTACAAATTCCGGGATTTTTTTTATCCATGTTTTTCAACCAAACACGATCGCCGTGCACATTATGTCGCAAGCCATCTCGACAAGCATGCAGGCAGCAGCTTGAGTGACCAACCCCTAATCAGTGTAGCTGTGAGCCTCGATCATCGTAGTTGCATGAAATGTTATCTTTGCTGAAGCTTTGTGAGTGTAAACGACTCAAATGAAGCGAAAGTATAACGAAATCACAATTTCTACGAAGTTGGAGAAACTACCAAAAAGATATATCGCAAAAAAGTTTGGGATACTGGCGTCAACGGCTCTCAATGTTATCACGAGTCATGACGTGTAGTTGTGCCACTCGCATCTCCTTCTCTACTGTGCATTGCGCAGTAGCTGGCGTTAGCTGCTATCCACGTTGCCTAAACAACGTTGGACCGCTTACCTGCCGATGGAGACTTGGCTACAATTCACGCACTCTCTCTTGCTTAGGGGCTCGTTGCAGGTGGTGGCCAACCCGCCGACCCCTAGTGCCGAAAGTATGCAATTCAAATAGACGCACCTCCGAGAAAACGAGTTTTACGTCGATATCAGATCTGGCCATGAACAAATGACTATGAATGTGAAGAGACCATATCAGCGCGATATATTTTGGCCACGATTAGGCTTGATATAGTTGTTCCGCAGCAAGTATGCCGATGCGCGCGGCCTCTGCGGGCCAATGAGCGATCAGTAGGCCTTTTGTAAATTGGAGACCGCTGATTGGCTGAAATCCACCCGCCGGTGACGTCAGCATCGGCTTAGTTGCGTTATATCAACTATTTTGTTTTTATTTTGCCGCGACTATGGATATGAATCTTTATCTTTGATATCCCAGTAAATAACATAAGGCCTATAGGAAGTCTCTTTCTAGCTCTGAAATAGGCCTATCTTAACCTAGGCAGCTGTAAAATCTCCAAAAGACATAAGGAAGCCTACAAAACCTTTTTAACACAAAAATAATGATTCTTCCAAAAATAGTTTTAGTAAGAAAATAATAGATTATTTTACTAAACTTTTTTCTAAATGGCTTTTTTGGGGTACCGACTTATAAATAACGAGGGTTTACTCTATTCCCAAACAGACTGACTGATCATAGCCATGGAAAATTTGAAAAGTGTGTGTTTTGTTTATATACCGATTAGTAACCGTTGTGTTAGCCTATGTTTACCCACTAAAACAATATTTACTATTTATTGTTAAGTAGGGGTGTGGAAAGGGAACCCAACAGCTTACCTGGTCGGTGACTGCAGGGGTCTCGTAGAAGAAAGACACAAATAAATAAACATAATTAGGGATGTGCGGGTAGTGGTTTTTGAACTCGGGTCGGGCTCGGGTCGGGTAATTGAAAGTACCCTCGGGCTCGGGTAATTGAAGTAGGCTCGGGTCGGGCTCGGGTAGTGAATTTTTTTTTTATTTGTGAATTCATTTTTTTTCTTAAAATCCTAGAAAACAGTTTTGGATTGGTTGCAGGTAGCCACTCTGGGCTGTGTTGACACGAAGTACTTCCAAATCGGCGTCTTATGAACTTTTGCTTGAGTAGGCCTAGGCCTAGGCCCTAGGCCTAGTACAGTGAAACCCCGCTATTATAGTTTTCCTGCATCAATCGTTCGTTATTCTCGGAAATAATATCGTAACGATCGTTTTCTAATATTTCCGACCCAACCCCAAGAAAAACCGATGCGATCGCGTATTTTTCTCTTCCGGCCGACGAAATCATGCGTTTGTACCAGCCATGCATCTGACGAAATCGCGCGTTTGCACCAGCCTTTCGGTCTGACTCCGCCCAACGCTCTGCTGCGCGCAACGATGCGCACTAGATCGGACTTCTAGGCCTGCCGCCTAGGCATTAGACGATGTTTATTAGCGTTGTTTCTTTTTCACCATTCGCCTACGAACGTAATATTCAACTTGCTTTATGCCGTTATTAGCGTTGAATAACCAGAAGACGAGTAATGACGGTCAGTAGGGGCCTAGGGCCTATTACTCCAGCGGGGACAGCGCCGGAAGACGGGAAGAGCCAAGGACACAGCATCATAGCATAGCCGCGCCCACGTCGTAGCGATTGGTCCGCTCCGACGTCAGCTGTTCGTTTGGCGTGTGAGCGGGAGGTTTAAAAGGAGCAGATTGGCGTGTTTCTTTATTACTTCTACCCGACCCGACTTTTTCGGGTAGGAATTGACGGCCCGACCCGAGGTCGGGTAATTTTACCTACCCGAAAATTACCCGTTTTTCGGGTACCCGCACATCCCTAAACATAATACAAGAAAACATCTTTTTTTGTGTCTTTCTTCTACGAGACCCCTGCAGTCACCGACCAGGTAAGCTGTTGGGTTCCCTTTTCACACCCCTACTTAACATTAACTAGCCGTTTGGCATCTCCTATCTATCAATATTTACTATTTAGAGATTGGTGCATTGCACGGGTACTTTACTTTTGACAGAGAAATGTTTGATTATTTTAATATTAGATGGATTTTGGTGAATGAGAGTATAATAACAGTATCAGGTATGTGTCATTCTCATTACTTATTTACACTCTCATTAATCTTGTGCAACCGTCTTATACTATTATTGTTTTTACGAGCCGCGAGAAAGCCTTCAATTCTTTGATTATTTTGTTTGTGTGGTCAAAAAGAGTTTCTTTTGAGTATTTGTACATTCATTCTAGATTTTTATTTAGTTTTCCATCAATTGTGCAACACTAATATCAAAATTAGATAACAAAGAACAAAAATTTAACAATTTAAATGGTTAAAAATTAAAATAAAATAGTTTAGCCTACTATTGTGTATCAATGTTTGACTTTCATATCAATTTTACATACTTGGTATTCTTCAAAGCATGTGACGTCATATACATTGCTGGGACACATCATGTCGTAAGCCAAGGATTGTTCTCCCGAGCTATACATAGTGGCCATAATCCCGTACATGCAGGCATTGTTGTAGTAAACAATTAATGTTTGTTGATATAAAGATTAGCTACATTTTATATTTACCTTACATTTGAGGTGGGACATATGAATGAATAAATAAATAAATACTAGGTATCGTAAAATAATGAAATCTTCCTCGATTACGGAGATAGATGGGCACCTTAGTTGGATCTATTCAGACTGTGAACTAGGCCTAATACACGAGTTCGTAAATAATGCACTGATTTGTCATGTATCTCTGCAAACAAAATCCATTCAGTTTCTAAGATGAAGTAAATAACAATGCTTAAGAAAACAAGATGTCCGTTCTGGGATGGGTACAATTGTCTTGGATGACCTAGCCAAGGTGAACCTCAGGAAAGTCCTTGTGGGACAAAAGATAAAACATGAACTACTTGGTCCGGGCTAGGCGAGGTCCCTTCACTGCCGCTGTCGTCTTCTAGTAGTTGTTCCGAGTAGTAGTGAGGAGTGCTGAGGTAGTCAATCACTCGACGGGGAAGCGGCAGGGTGTTGATCAGATCTTTCCGAACCAGTTTCAGTATAACAAACCTGAAAAGAAAAAGTTAAGTATGACCAAATTGATTTACTTTTACTGTGTATTACTACAATAAAGAAAAAACTAGGAATGAACAACAATAAAATGAAAATTATTGATACCTAATCAAAAAAGTGACTGCATTATCACTTGATACCTTGCATTATCTAGTTTACCTTTAAAGTCGATCCAGTGAGTATAATAACTTATTATTCAGCTACAACTTATAAATGAAATGGGGAATACTTGATACTTTCTTCATTTGATAATTTTACAACTTTACCTAGGCCCTAGTGTTAATATTTAATACAATTCAGAAGTTAAAACATCCATCCCGATCGGGGTTCAAACCCGAGTTTCCCACATTCCAGGTAGGCGCCTTAGCCAACTAGACTACCGAGACGGTAACTAATTAGCTTCTGAAATGAAGTGGCATTAACATTATAGATCTGAATGAATGGAACAGTACTGCAACAAATATCTGTTGCCTTTGAACTGACCAAACAAACATTATTTATAATGTCATTACCTTACGCAGGTAGGCCTATATGAGCGAGGGTTTATTTCTCGATTTGGTTAGTCGGGAAACACTCCCGTAGGTGAATTTTTAAATATTAAAAATTCCACATACGGGAGTGTTTCCTGACTAACTAAATTGAGAAATTCACCCAGTGTATTTTACTACTGTAAGCAGTGGCAACATTTACTTTATTTTAGCCCTTTTAGCCTCGTGTCTTACCACAGTTTCCATACATCCTTCTCATCCTTGATCATCCTATATCACACAGTCATCCCCCTAATTAATACTAATAAGGATGAAAACAGGTAGTAAAATATGGATTTCGTTCAGGACCCTCTCAGATTACCCGAATCCATCAAAGTCTAAATGGTGTGATTTCGTATAAAGTTAGACTAAAGTAGGTAGGCCTACTGTTTACGAAGTAGTATTTTTATATTACAAATGACTACAACATCATGACACAAATTAAATTCAACTGATTGACAAAAGTAGCCACTGGTTGACTTTTATGTAGTACCGGTATGTGGAAATCAATCCAAAAATTACAAAATTCATCTCAGCAGGGTATCGAACCTCGGTCTCCTGATTGCCGGTGGGGTGCTTTACCCCAAAGCTATCAAGACGGTTAATTTAATACTTCTGGATTGTTGGTGCATTATAGATCTGAAAAGATCAATAAACTTAAACATTGTAGGCTAGGTTACATAATATATGAAAGGAAAAGTTGTAGCCATCAAAACTATCCAATAGTTCAATTTGCAAGTAACAATTTGAACGTGGGGTAGTTTCCATGGTCACCACTTTTTCATTCACATAAATTTGTAATGTTTAAGTTGGTAAGCATTGTTTTATTTAACAAAAAAACATACCCAAAAGGTTTGAATCCTTGGTATGGATTCGGGTAACCTGATCACCAGGGTACCCGATGTCATCCGATACCCTGAAGTCACACTGAAACTGAAACTGCTACCCACACACCTGCACATGTGCTGTAAACTCTGGACCTGTTTGAAGCGAGACACAGGGTGGAGTAGCTGCACTCTCATTGGTCCAAGCACAGGACGGCGGTGAAGAAAAAAGAGGTAGCGGCCACTGCGCGAGTGTTCCACGGCATTCTCAATGAAGTCAACAATTGTGTGACTCTTAAACTTGGTACAGCTTCCAAAGCTAAAGTTGCCTGTAGGAATGTTTCATTAATAGTATTTAAAATAAATCATCATGACAAGCAAAATGTAGTAACAATTAGTAGAAATGAATATGCTTATTGGAATATTAGGGCCTTTAGGCAGTGTTTAAGTTCTTTTCATGTGCTATAAAATCAAAATTACACCACACAAAGAAAAATGTAAATAATTGCTAAATGGTAATGTAATACCAGTACTAATTAAGTTATTAACCTATTATAATAAAAAATAAACCTTTAGTTTACAGACAAAATGAAACCATATCAGTAAATCCAAATTAATTAATGATTATTGATTTATAATTCAATTGCAATATTACAGTTAAGAAAATATTAAATAACTACCTATTACAAATTGCACACTTGCACATACTGGTACCTACACTAATAAGAAATAAACAAAAACAAGTAATTTCCATATTTCAGACCCAACACTTACGTGAAAGAGCAAATTTTTATCAAGCGAGCGAAGCAAGCGTTTCCATTTGACTCTGCCGGAAAAAATAGTCACTGGTTTTGTTTTTTTTTTTTTTTTTTTTTTTTTTTTTTTGTATGTCTTGCCATAACGTTCGAACGGAGGCTCGGATCGAGTTGAAATTTTGACCATCCGCAAGCTTCGTTCCCGATTGAATGCCATTAGTTTTGTGGCAAAATCGTTCAAAAAGTTAAAAAGTAACATTTAAAGTTAATTGAAAGTTTTTTTTTCAAACTAAACGGCGACAAAATCTGAGGTGGCCAAATCATTTAGAATGTCCGTCCGGTCACGAATATGTTAATTTTATTTTGATCTGATAAGTAGTGTAGATGGAAATTACATTATAACAAAAGTAACGTTACCATGGCAACAAAAAGTTGCACGAGGTTCGCACTATGCACTGCCACCTAGAAGTAATCAAAATACTATCGAGGAAGCAGTGTATTATTTGTTACCAAATAGTTCAAATAGTTTTCCCAAAGAAATGATGTCAAGGTCCTCTAGATGGCGGTGGATTTTATCCGCAAAGCAAAGGTTTACCCAAATAGGCCTACCTTGCCAATAATAAATAATATTGGAAACATGGCCCCGTGGACAGTGAACGTCGCAAATTTTAAAATTTTAAAAAATTGCTATGTGGGTCTAGCTATAGCACGTGCTCGCTTATCAACGCGTCCAACTGAGCGTTTCCTAGTTAGTTTATTTAGGCAAATTTAGGCAAATGGGAGAGATTTGTTGCCCAAATAGTTCTCAAGATTGCCGCCAGGTTGACAGGTAAGCATACTGGCCTTTAACATCAAATGATTCCCTTATGCAATAACTTCTTATTGTTTCTGTTTGTTCAATATCATGCTGCACAAGCTAAAACCATATCAAACAATCCAGTAAAATACTTAAATGCATTAAAAAAGCATAAATTAAAATGCCAAATTGCCGTTTTGTTTATGCAGATTGAGTCTTCAATATGCTACGCTCGCGCCTGTGCGGAGGTATTGGAGACTGCGTATCTAGCCTACAATAGGTGTTTAATATCAATGCCCATTGGTTAAATCATATGTCTTCTAATTATATTATTTAAAGTTTTGAAAATGTTATTATAGGCCTAGGTCTAATTAATTATTAAAAATAAATACAGCAAATTTGAATTTATAAAAAAATAGGCCTAAACCAATATTAAAAAGTGCTTTATATATGTATGTGATGTGTTAAAAAATATACAAAAATCTAGAACTTTGAACAGTGATTATGGTTGAGGAAGAAGGGAGCCATTTTAGGACAGAAATTTAAATCCGTTCATACAGGTCTAGTTCTAGTAAGTATTTATGAGCAGAAGATGTAAAATTTAACATTAATTCAGTTTAAAAAGCAAAGTTCTAGTATGAAAAATGCCTATCGGCTAGTTAGATTGGAGAAGGGTTGACAGGTTGGGAAAGCAAAGAAAACATAAATCCCAGCCTGAAGGGCTGGGGGCGACAAAACTTTTCACCTGCTGATGACAACTGCAGCTAATTTAAAGTTGTTACCTTAATCCACGACGCGTTTCGTCCTTCTGGGACTCATCAGGCAGATGGTGGCCACTAAAAATCAGCTAACTACATGCAAACAAAACTCACTTCACATAACCAAACCTGTGGTAGGGCCATGCAAGAAGCAAATTCTGCATGCATGTTGTCATCATCAGCAAGGTTACTTCAAACCCATTCATACTGAGCCACACCGTCAGCACAACCAGTAAGGGGGCTTCCCTCCCAACTCTAGTGCTCGGGAGACAAAAAAAAAAAAAAGAAAAGAAAAGAAGTAACCTTGCTGATGATGACAACATGCATGCAGAATTTGCTTCTTGCGTGGCCCTACCACAGGTTTGGTTATGTGTAGTGAGTTTTGTTTGCATGTAGTTAGCTGATTTTTAGTGGCCACCATCTGCCTGATGAGTCCCAGAAGGACGAAACGCGTCGTGGATTAAGGTAACTTTAAATTAGCTGCAGTTGTCATCAGCAGGTGAAAAGTTTTGTCACCCCCAGCCCTTCAGGCTGGGATTTATGTTTTCTTTGCTTTCCCAACCTGTCAACCCTTCTCCAATTTAGAAAGTAAAGTGTTTGTAACTTGGTGCTTGTTTTTTAATATTGAGTAAGAAGATTAGAAGTACAAGAACTAAGAATAGAAGTGTGAATGCTAGAACTTGAAGATTACATAGCTGGATCAACAACCGTTCTAGGCCTAGGAGGACTATAGGCCTACCTAACATTTATGGCAGAGTATCTTCGGGGCTACAGTTAAGGTTGTATGGTACCAAAAGGGCAATTACTTCTTCACATATAACGACTATAATTTGCTGTACATACCATTGTGTTAATAAATTAATAATAATTTAGGAATTTTTAGCCGAAGTGTGTATAGGCCTACTCTCATTGACTGTATTGCTAGCCGGTGGAGGGGGTATTGTTACAACATTTTGCACTATATTTTCCCATTCTGTTGCACAAACAGACCTCACTAATAAAAAATAATGTAAGATAGTAGGCCTATGTGAATTTTAATAAAGATTATTATTATTATCTAACTTATACTAGTCAATTACTTCCAACTGACTAGGCCTAGCACTGAAACTGAAAATGTAAAACTTACCCTGATCGTGTTCAATCCTAACATGTCTAATGCAACCATTCAGCTTGAACGTCAAGGAAAATATGTAATGGTCATCACTGCTGTCTCGTACAATGAAGGAGCCATCAGGTTCGTTTGACAGTATCTTTTCCGCCGCTTCTCCAGAAATTGGGCCCCAATACCAACCATACTGGAAAATGTCCAACAAATTAGGTTCCCTGTACAAGAGGTTTCAAGTTATGCCAATAAGTCTATGCTATGCTATTCAATAGGGAATGTTCACAAAGTGCAAATATTAATGTGGGTGTAAAAAAATGAATAGAAAACCACTTAACCAATAGGCCCTACTGCAATTAAAACTAAATTAAGTAAATATTTTAAATTCTATTGAGGCACAAAGTTGGTAGTATTTTATTTTCCGCGCAAAGGCACGTGACGTAAAGATTTGGGTCTAGGGCTTTGTTGACCAATGCGCAAAGCTGTTTAATGTCTTTGGTTCAATGAATTAACTACCGCCTTCTAGATTACACAGTTAAAGGGAACGTTCACCTCTCCCAGATATCCATTTACCTAAGTAGGCTCCATTTGTAGGCATATGTTTTAATTACCCCGTAAGATTGTAGGGCACAAGTAAAATCATGATTCATATTTCCCAACCAAGCTCAAACTTACATCTTTGACCTTTTCTATACTGGAAGCAAAGTCCATACTCGGTTCTTCTTCGAGCTCCTCTGGTTCTTCCTCATCCCCAGGGGTGTCCTCAGGACAAATGCCAGTTGTGTCGTCTGGGTTAGTGGGGTTGGCCGGGAGAGGAGGCAGGGCCCGTTTCAAGAACGGGGCCTTGGTTTCGATGAGCACTTCGCTCGGGAAAGCATCGATCTCCTCAACAACTTGCAAAACCACGGCTCTTCTGCCATGTTCAATGTGCTCTGGAGAAGGGGGCTTACGTATGCGAAAAATATTACACAATGTTTGTTTTAGATTTGAAGAAAAACCTAACCTACCAGAGTTCTTTTTAAGTTTGTCCTTTTCGTTATTAAAATCAACACTTGTGTTATCTTTGCTTCGTATTTCACAAGATTCTTTGGCTTTTTTGTTTTTTATATTTATCACAAAAGTATTCTTTTTATGCTTCCGGACATTGTTATTAACAGTAGTAACACAGCTGCCATTGATGCTTCTGGTTGAGGGATCATTGTTGTTGTTGTTGTTGTTAGCATGTTTTAAAATCGGAGCTTCTATTTTAGGTTTGTGTTCCGAAGAATCACTAGAACTCGAATACAAGTTCTGTAGATATTGCCGAACTTCCTGGAGGGTCATGTGAATGGGCTCTGAGCGATCACATCGCATCTGGCGGCCAGCTGAGGAGCCAGGCACACTGTGACGTTTACCAGGGTCAGAGGAAGTGTCAGGAGAAACCGAACGTTGCGGTTTCAGGACATGAAATTGACTAGAGTTGATGAGATTGGTGTTCTTGACTTTGTGACCTTGTTGGGCTGAATGATCAATCTCTAACTGGGAGTTGGAAGAAGTGTGCCTCCTTCGTTTACGGTGATGGCGCTGTTGCCTCTTGGGCCGTTGAGGTGTCCTGGGTTCGTGCAACGGCCGCACCATGTCAATTGGAACGGCATAGATGTCGCTGTCGAAAGGAACGTTGTACATATCCGTGATCTCGCCGACCATGAGCACGTCGTGCGACATGGCTGAAGTTATGAAACTAGAATCGTCGGCCTTGTTTGCCGCCAGAGAGTTGTGCGAACTGGACAGGCGCGAGCCGGGCCGGTTGTGGCAAGGACTGAAGGGCAGGAGTTCCGGAGTCCAACACAAACGTGGACCACTCCAACGGCCGGGAGTCCCGTGAAACTGACGCCGGCGAAAGCTGCCTGACGAGTGGCACTCTTCGGAGCAGTGAATTGACCATTCCACTTTGTACGAAACTGCTAAGGCCTCCTCACAAATATCGGACACTAGTCGAGACGCAAACTTTTCAAGCCAAGACAAGGCAGTTTTGTTTTTTGAGGGAGTTTGGTGTACATCGACTAACAACATTTCATTTTCTGGGGGAGATGGAGGGCTATCTTGAAATTGGGGTGGTGGTTTTATTGCAACAAGATGTTTGCTTTCACAATCTATAGCAGACAGTCCAGGCCAGGCTGAAGCTTTTTCTAATGAATTAAAATTTGCATTGCACATTCTGTCTGAACAACCAAACAAATCTTTTTGGACTGAAGAATTCTCTTCTGTGTCACTGTCTCGAAGCTGAAAGCAAAAGACTAGTTTTAACCTGCCATCTTGTCATTATCAATGTGAAGGACAGAGTAAGTGACATCCAGCAACAGTAGTGAATATACTTTTACTATGTTCTATAATTTTTTTAAAGCCGGATTTACATCTAGTACAAGTGTCAATTGTTGTCTTACAATAGGCCTACTTTGTGAATAATATTACTATTAGTAACTACTATCCCTATCGAACTTTGTTTAAGGCTATTGTATCCACCCTAGGGTCAAAACTTAAAAAAACGGATGCAAGTTGGCTGAATTTAAGAGTACCGGTAGGCTTACATGTAATAAAACAGAAATCGCAGAAATCCCAATTTTACGCTTTTTTAGTTTTTTTTTATTTCTTGGACTTGGACTGAACACCTAGGCCTACATGCTTTATTTGATTGTAATGTAGAATGTAATGTGCGCCCCTGATGCTCATGTTGTTGTCGTAAACATTATAACAATAATAAAAAAGCAAGCGTGTCTCGCAGGCCATAGCAATGGGAAAACGAAATCAATTTAAATACCATCTGCATAACACATGGCAGCTCAATGCACCAATTACGCTCTTCCAACAACATTCCTAAAAAAGCGTTTGCGAAGCTTCCTAGTATAACATGTATGAGTAAGGTAGGTATAAGGAAAAGAAGTTTTCAAATTTGCCCACACCCCCCCCCCCCTACACACACAAAAAAAAGGGGGTAGGCCTTTTCTTTTATTGAAAATTGATTTTATGTTTGTTTGTAAAAACAATTTTATGTTTTCAATTTTTTTTTATAAAAAATACCCCTTTGGGGGGATCCAAATTTGAAAACTTCTTTTCCTTGTACCTTACTCATGTACGTGTTATTTAAGTAGGGCCTACCTACATGGAATATTGGTTTTGAAAAATTCCAACCAAGACCTAAATAGCTAATTTAAAAAAAAAAAAAAAAATCTGTAGGCTAAATGGTGCCAAAGATACAAACTTTAGGAAAGTGGGCGACAAGACCTTTTTAGAGTTTTTGAGTTGTCCGTAAAACAAAAACCGTAGGCCTAACAGATATTTAGATATAGGCCTAGGTCATTCAAAACATATATTTTTTATGTTTTTGTGGATATTTTACAATTTTGGTCACAATCGAAGGAGGTAAGGTTTTATTTCATGGTACTTTTCTGACTGAATGACCCTCTTAGTCTTAAGACTTGGGATGGGATGGGTTGAGTTGAGAAGAGTGAAATATTACAAAAGAAGCTGATTTTAGATTCCCGTAGCTGTGAGTATTTTACAGGATGTCCTCATTTTGCAAGTAAACTATGATTTGTCTATTTCATCCTTCAAACCAGTATAGAGGACTCAAATCACCTAGAGAATGCGCTAGTGTCGCGGGGGCGTAGCACCGTCATGGCCGCCGAGTGAGGATACCTTTGTAAACACCCATATGATCCTACACAAGCACAGTGTAAATATATAAGGTTTTGGGGGAATAGAATAGGTATCATGTGGCTCATTATGAATTCAAAATCTAGTATTTATTTATTTATAAGTATTTCTAGTATTTATATAGATTTATATCAGCATTTATAATTAAAATACCTACGGATATAGTCTGTCGGGCGCCTGTGAACGTAGACATTGATATAAACCGCTTATTTTTGTGGCCGTAGTATTATTCCAGAGTACAACGTTACAGAGACCAACATACTTTGAAATAATATCAATATAATGACTAAATTTATTAATATCAAAGTAAAATATTTAGTTATGTTCTATAATCTATAATAGGCCTAATATGGAATGTAATGCAATATTAGAGTAGCACACAGCGTTTCAATTCAAGCAACAACAATAAAGCCACTCAAGCTTTGTGAAGAGTGAAGACAATAAAGCAGTAAACAATAAACATTATGCATTCCTAAATTATTAGAATGCAAAATAAAAAATTACTGGACAAAACACCAATACAAAAGAACATTGGGAATAACAAGTCAACATGGTCTTGTGCTTAATTTTCTCGGAATCATGGTAGCCCAGGTATTAAAATGCAATACTTACATTTTTTAAACCTTATTCATAAACTCTTGAGGGGATTTGATTGTTTTATTGTGATTACGAAAATACCAATATAAATACTATAAACAAAAACAGGCTCTGGCCGGGCGCGGACTATATAACTGGGAGTGGTGATTTAATAACTTACGAATTTGATATTCACTATATTATAATATCAAAATGCACCAATAATACAGCAACAAATACACTACCGCGGTCTCGGTGGTCTTTTGGGAGGCATTTGTTCGATCCCCGGCCAAGGTTGGGTTTTGTAAATCTGGACTAAGCCCATTTATTGTGATATAATCTAGGGCTACTGATTGTTTTAAGCCAAAAATGAATTAGTCTTATCAACTAGGTATGAATTTAATATATTAATATAAAGACCACTCTTTATTAAGATCTCACTGAATTACCTAAGTGAGAGGGAATGTGTTTTGTTTCCGTAATTTCTTGTAGATTCCTTACACGAAATAACGAATCAGTGCATGTGTTGAGTCATTTATCTTCCAATAAGTGGCTTCAGCAAATATACACTCTAATGGCAAGTGGGTAGGTGGATTGTGGACTGATAATATTCAACGTACGAAATGTGTAACTAACAAAATAACAGTAGGTATAGTTGGTTAACCGGTCGGCGTTTGATTACGTTTTCAGTGTCTCCAATGCATTTTTTCACGGAATGAATTATGTTTCTGTTAAAATATGATGTAATTGATGTTGAAGACTAGACTCCATGTAGGTGCTGTTTGTTGTGTGCGCGATAGAACATCACAATACTTATCTCAATTAGTTAATTTCTTACGCGCGAGGATAGCATGTGTAGATTCTATCCTCACTAGCGCGTTTCCAGCGTTCGCCGCCAGAGTGGACATGAGAAGATGGAGCGCTCTATAAACTTACCTCAGCTGCTAAAGGGCATCCATTTGGATTGTTGCTGGAAGTTGAATTACTGGTTCCTATTAATTCTTCATCCTCATTTTCTGACCAAGAAGAGCACATTGGTGAGGACTCCATCTTTTTCTTTACTCATGGCCTATAGCCTAGGCCTTGTGTGCTTAGCAACAACACCATTTAATAAGGCCTTCAATCAGTTCAAGTCTGCATTTTGAGCTTCTGGAAATAAGTGACCAATAGGTTTGAGATTGAAGAGAAAATTTGGAACTGATAAGATGTAATTAGGTCTATATAGATATGAGAACAATAGGCTCGAGACACAAAGGCCTATACCTACCTAGTCCTACGTAGTAGGGTAAAGGCCTACTAACTACGGTATTGTCGGGCCTAGGGGCCTACTATAACATAACATAACATAACATAACTTAACGGTTGCAAATGGGCCCTTCCGCCCGGTGGCAACCACTCACTCCCCCCAGACCTAATTACTGTCCCCCCCCTAAAAACGATCTAAATTCCCTTAAAAAACCACTACCTACAATATCCCCCGGCAAGTCATTCCATTCCCTAACAGTCCTTTCCCTGAAACCATACCGACCCAGATCCGTTCTTACTACTTGACGCTGGAACTTCCATGAATGATCCCCCCTTCCCCTGTAAAGCCCTCTTGTAGCCTATTGCGGATGTCCCCCCACCCCCTACTTCCCCTAGCCGCCCTGTACATATTGCCACAACCTAACCTCCTTCTTCTTCCCTCTAATGACTCCCACCCCAACTCTCCGAACATTGCAGTGACACTGTCACATACTCTCTCTACATTCCCCTTATCATCCTCTTCCCCCCGCCACCGCCTAACCTTTCCCGTAACCCTTCTTGCCGCCCTACGTTGGACTTTCTCTACTTCCAAAACCTCCCCCAACTTATACGGATCCCATGCCGCCGCCCCATACTCCAGGACAGGTCTAACCACTACCTTATATGCCCGATCTTTAACCTCCGGCTGGCCCCTCTTAGATTTCTCATAACAAAACCCAGAGCCCTATTTCCCTTCTTAACAACTTCTTGCACCTGATCCCCCCAACCCAAGTCCTCTGCCAACATCACCCCTAAGTACTTATACGTTCCTACTTTCTCCAAAAACAGCCCCCATTAAAGTGTATGTCCTACCTACCTTAATTATTCTTCAGGGAAAAAACCAACCACCTTACATTTACCTATGTTCAAACCCATCTTATTTGCTGTGACCCATTCCTCTATTACCCCCAGATCTGCCTGCAACAGCCTAACATCCTCAATCCCCCTTATTGATCTATACAAAACACAATCATCTGCAAAAATCTTATTCTTGATGTTATTCCCTGCCCTATGTCATTTATAAACATAATAAACAACAAAGGTCCTAACACTGAGCCCTGCGGTACCCCGATGTAACCTCTATACTATGTGACAAGGTACCCCCAACCCTAACCCTCTGAGACCTACCTCTCAAGAAATCTCCAACCCACCTCACCACTCCTTTATCCCCCACCACATTGTTAACCTTCTCCATTAGCAAATCGTGCGAGACTTTATCAAAAGCCTTTTCAAAATCTAGAAAAACAGCATCTACTTCCCCCCACTGTCCAAATGTCCCCAATATCCTGAACTAATCCTACCAGTTGAGTGTCACAAGAAAAACCTTCCCTGAAACCATGTTGAGCATCCGTGAACCACGCCTCCCCTTCCAATGAGTTCCTAACATAGTCTGCAACTACCTCTCCATAATTTTGCTCCCTACTGAAGTCAAGCTAACTGGCCTATAATTTCCTATTGTACATCTATCTCCCCCCTTATGAATTGGCGCCACGAGTCCCTCCCTCCAACCTTCGGGGATCTTGCCCTCACTTAAAGACTTCCTACATCATCCCCCAAATACACTGCGGCATCACCCCAAATTAAAAAAAACTGCACCCCAAGCCGTCCTGTCCTGGAGCCTTTCCTTCTTACAACCATCTTGCCCAACACCCTCTTTACATCCCTATCTGAAATTGTGAGTGGGGTGTCCCCTTTCCCCTTGCCACTGCTCTCCTGTATCCCTATTCTCCTGAAACACCCCCCCATAATAGGAATTTAAAGCCTCCGCCTTATCCTGGTCGCTAACGTATATCCTTTCCCCTCCCCCTTAAGAGTAGGTATTGCCACCCGTCCTTTTTGTCCCCTTAAGTGCTTGTATAAACTTGTCCCGCTGTCCCTAATTCCCCGGTCCCCATCCATTAACCTCATCATATAATCGTCCCTAGCGTCAACCTTAGCCCTATCAAGTATCTCCTCCCATTCCTTAAGCTTTTTCTACCCCTCCCAGTCCTCCGATACTTCCCATACACGCTCCTACATTTTCTCTTCAACCATCTAATTCTTCTATTGTAATAAACCGGATCCCCATTTTCCCTTTTGCTACTGCGGTACAAACCTTTCTAAAAGAGCCCTAAATATATCTAGAAAACTTTCCCACATCTCATTTACCCCCCTTTCCTCCCGAGACCACTCCCCATACATTCTTCCTAATTCTTCTTGCAACCCTTGAACATCTGCCCTATCATACCGCCTCATCAACTTACCCCCAATTTGATCCCCCCCTCCCTCGTCACCATGCCCTACTAACGCTAACTCAACCTATTGGGACTCTGTGGTCACTTATCCCCTCTACAACTATAGTTTCCCGGCACTTATAGTACCTACCGGGTAGCGTGCTTTTTTTAAATACCGGTAGGTAGGCCTACCGTACATAAAATATTAAAAGGTAGGCCTATATATTTAGGCCTAGGTCCTAGTAGGTAGGCTATTCTACCACAAAATTTTCAAATTGTTGATCATGATTGAAATTCTATTCTAATGTAGGGTAGGCCTAGGCCTACACATTGCAAGTTCCTACATTTATTTAGGAATGATTTAGAAAGTCATGTTGGTCATGTAGTAAGAGGTCCCCAGTAAATAAAATGTTAACTTAATTGGATGAGCGAAGCAAAGATTCCACTCTACCCTACTACACTGGAGAAAAAAAAACGGATTTTTTTTCTGTTCGTATTTTTGTGTGTTTGTTAACACGATTCCGGCTTAACCGAATACTCCAATTGCGATGAAATTTTCTGGAGGCCTTCGAAATCTCTGAACTTAGAACTGCCACAATTTTGAGCACAATCGAAAAATTATTTCTCATTAAAATCACAATTTTACGACTTTTTTTGATATTTTTTAAAGTTCTTCGACTTATAACTCCTAGGGGCCTGTCCACATGCTTTATCCAATTGTAATTATTTTTTCACAGAACCTTAATTTTATAAATTAATATATTGGTGTGAAATTTGAGCGCAATTGAAAAATTATTTTACATGAAAATCGCAATTTGACGATTTTTTTTATTTTTAAGAATTTCTTCGACTTAGGGCGCACGGTAGGCCTATAACATGTAGGCCTACATGCTTTATCCGATTGTAATGATTTTTTCACAGAATCTTAATTATATGAATTACTATATTCATGTGAAATTTGAGCGCAATCAAAAGAATTGAATTGAAGAATTGATTGAAAATCGCAATTTTAGACGCTTTTTCGTTTTACATGGTTTAATCGATTGTAATGTAGGTAGTGTGAAATGTAATGTGCGCCCCTGATCCTCATGTTGTCGTCGTAAAAATTACAACAAAGCGTGTCTTGCAGACCATAGCAATTGGAAAACGAAATCAATTTAAATACCATCTGTATAACACATGGCAGCTCAATGCACTAATTACACTCATCCAACAACGCACCTAAAAAAGCTTTTGCGAAGTTTCCTAGTAAAAATAAATATAGGCCTAGTCCTATAAATAGATAGTTTGTTCCAAAATTTTCTCCCTCGTTTCACTCTATTTTACACTTGTTTTTGGATTGGGGAGCTATTGGGGAAGTTATCGTTATTAATTTAACTCTTTCAAATCCGAACCTTGAAGACAAGAAACCAGTTCTAAAATAAATTCTATTGCTCTCTAACATGTTTCTTGTCTTCAAAGTTTGGATTTGGAGAAAATAAAAGAGTCACCCTTAAATTAATACGAAGTTACCTACTTTAGGCCTAAATCCGTATTTATAATGTGGCAGGGCCCGGGGTGGGTGGGAGGTTAAAAGTGGCATTTTTATTAATTCTAACTCGTTTGAGTGCCTTAATGCTGTCGGCCAACCAGCGGCCACCGTGATCTGGCTAGCACTGTTGCCAGATCCAAATTCGTGTCATTAGGAAATCCCATCCTTGGAGGCAAGAATTTTGGGTATTCTTTCGGTTGGTAGCCCCCCACTTTTTGGATGAGAGTAGCGAGCGAAACGAAAATGCCATTCTATAGGCCTAACACTGGAGAAAAAAAATTCCTTTCTGTTTGTATTTTTGTGTCTGCTAACACGATTCCGGCTAAACCGATAGCCTACCTATGGCCTACCTACTCCAATTGTGAATTAAAATCACAATTTACGATTTTTAAAAATTTCTTCGACTTATAACACCTAGGCCCTACATGCTTTATCCAATTTCATTCCATTTTCATTTTATTAGCAATCATTTACACTTATACAGATCCACACACCTAAGTGGTGGCAAGTTTAGATGTTGTCAACAATTAGTACAGACTAGGTACTCTTATTATATTGTATGCACATTAAGTTAGGGTTTCAAGTAAGAGTATAATACAGGAAAAATAATATATATATATAAAGTATGAGCTTGTTATTCTGTCAACGTACTCAATTTTTATCCTTGAGACCATAGAATTCTGTCAATGAATAAAATTCTTGATCCATAAGCCAGGCCTTGACCTCATTCTTAAAACAGCTTTCCCCTATGTTTAGTTTAATTCTGTCAGGCAGTCGGTTAAATACTTTGACACCTGCCTGTACAGGGTCGTCCTCTCCTAGTCTAAGCCTAATAAAATGGCTGTGTTAGGGTGTGTCTGAATATTATTCAAAGTCTAGGTCCAGGTCCAGGTCTAGGTCCAAATTCAAGTCCACGTCTAACAACGTAGTTAGGTACTGATTATCTGTCGATGGCGTGTAAAGTACTGTCTGAAAAGTCCAAGTCTAGGTCCATTCTTGGTCCAAGTCGACAAATAGATCGAGCAATCGAAAGTGTACACTCGTTTTAGGTCCGATTCAAAATGGCCGTCCGCGACAACGAGAGAAACAATAAATGAATGCATTGTTAAATAAAGGTAAACATTTAAGTTTTGTTTGTTTTTATCACGTATTTAATTTGTTTTACTAGATGTACAAATACTTTTAATAAATAAATACTTTACAAAGGACTATCGAATGCACACCTAACCTAACTTTAGGTAGTGTTGACTTTGCCTGGCAGGCAGCTCTACTGTAGGCTAGTATTATAGCATTTTAACATTGAGTTGGACTTGGACCTACACCTGGACTTGGACCATAATTCAGACACACCCTAAGTCCTCTCTCTGCCTTGTATTATGGTGGTGAACACTACTATTTCTTTCAAATACTGTGGATTGTCGTTGACGAACATAGCCACATCCAAAATGTAGAGACAAGTTACTGTCAATATCCCTAGCGATCTAAATTTATTCCTGCATGATGCTCTGTTATGTAGTTTGGCGAGAATTCGGACTGCCCTTTTTCTGAATCCTAAAAATCTGTATTACATTCCCCCAAAACAAAATGCCATATTGTATTATAGATTGGCAGAACGAGAAATACACCATCCTAACCACGTTCGGGTTACAACGCTTAGTTACACTACTTAACACAAAGCATGCTGTGCTTAATTTACCACACACCTTCTGAACATGCTCTGCCCACTTTAATTTATAATCCACCCTCAATCCCAAAAAAAGCTGCATGTTCCACTGGAGTAAAAGTTTCCCCTTCATACTGAAAGGATCCCTGTGATAGGTTCCCTTTCGTCTGAAAAGCTATTATCTGGGTTTTTAAACAGTTAAGTTTTAATTGGCTTGGAGTATCTCAATGAATTTAGCTTCAAGACCCATACTGCACAGTGCTCTAATGATCACGCTTGTGTCATCCGCAAATAGGACCACACAGTATCCCTGAGCTATATTATTTGGCAGGTCATTAATATAAACTATAAAGAAAACTGGGTCTAATATTGAGCCCTGCGGCACTCCGTATCGAACCGACCTCCAATCGGATGTCGTAGCTCTAATTCCCTTGCCAATGGCGACCCTCTGCTTCCTATTGGTTAAATATGATTCAACCCATGAAAGAGCAGTCCTTCTTACCCCCAGATGCCGAAGTTTACCTAGTAGCAGGCTATGATTCAAGGTATCGAACGCCTTTGAGAGGTCACACATAATTGCCCCTACTTTTTCTTCCT
This sequence comes from Sweltsa coloradensis, assembly GCA_024449915.1. NCBI lineage: Eukaryota > Metazoa > Arthropoda > Insecta > Plecoptera > Chloroperlidae > Sweltsa > Sweltsa coloradensis. Next base: position 502,870 of record JAMZAV010000090.1, read on the forward strand.
CTTCCAAGGCCCCCTGCACTGCATGAGCTAACTGGAAAATTGCCGTTTTTGTTGAGCGCCCTTCCCTAAAGCCATGCTGGGACTCTGTAAGGAGATGGTGCTTAACCAAAAATCGATTGAACATTTTTAGAAACATTTTCTCTATAACTTTTGAGAAATTTGGAATTAACGAAATGGGTCTGTAATTCGTCATGTCATGCGGGTTTCCCTTTTTAAAGATCGGTATAACCGTAAAATATTTCAGTCTCTCCGGGAAGATACCGGTCCTGAAAGACGCGTTACATAATATGATAGCTAATGGTTCTGCTATATAATCTCCGCACTTCTTAATCAGGAAGCTAGGTATCTCATCCCAGCCTGCAGATCTCTTGGATTTCAATCCCCTTATTACCTCACGGATGTCACCTACGCTAGCAGGCTCCAGACAGAAGTCTACCTCGCTTCTCGCCCCTGCATTCCGCACTTTGGACATACACGATTGAAGTGTATCAGTAGAAGTATCTATTAAGTTGTCAGCCATCTCAGCATAGTAGTCGTTAAATATGTTAGCAACTACCCCTGCATTGGAAATATCCTTCCCGTCTTTGTTTATTGTTATAGATACACTTCTATCAACTGTTCGTTTACCTGCCATTGAATTGACGAGGTTCCATGTTGCCTTCGTTTTATCTTTAGCCCTTCCAATTAGCGCGTCTGTTTGTCTTTTCTTAGCCATACTAATGTCCCTTGCAACTTCTTTCCTAATGGACCTAAGTTGTTCTAATAAGGCGGGGCTTCTATCCTGTTTATTCTGAAGTGTAGTAGCCTAATCTCTTCCTGGCGCATTTAAGCTTAGGTCTTCAGTGATCCACTGCATATGAACTTTCCCCCTCCTCTCTTGTGTCACATGAAAATGCTTATTAAAAAGAGCTAAGATGTTTTAAGGAATGCATTTGCCATCCGTTGAAGGTTCATAGTTTACGTGATTCCAGTCTACCTGACTTTGATCCTGAATAAAATTACTAACATCATCTTCCCTAAACTGCCTACACCACGTAGTCGATTGTGGTCCCCTCCTGCCCTTATCATCCAGTGGTAAATTGACAATCTGGCCCCTATGGTCAGAGAAACCTGTCTCTACTAATATTGGCAAGCTAGACAAATCACAGTTGGAGATGATATTTTTTTTTGTTTTTTTTGTGATATTAGTTGGAGATCAATCGTAGGCTAATGATATTTTCACAGAACCTTAATTTTATGAATAATAAGGCCTATTCGTGTGAAATTTGAGCGTAATCGAAAAATTATTTCTCGTGAACATCGCAATTTTACGATTTCTTCATTTTTAAAAAGTTCTTCGACTTATAACACCTAGGCCTAGGGCCTGTATGCTTTAATGCTTTTATTAAGCTATGTTTTAAGTGCAATGTGAGATGCTTAGTGTAACAATTGAAATATATATTAATGTCTTATATTTGCCCCACTTATTTTGGTGTCTCATCTTTACCCTAACTCACCCTACTTATTTTTTGATGCAAATTTTCTATATTCTAGAAATTTGACATATTCTACGCATATTTTCAACGCGACGTGTCGAATATTATTTGCGACGCGTCGTTACCCAACCCTGCTACCAACCGAAAGAGTGACGAATTTTGTTAGGCCTAGTTCTTTATTTCGGGAAACCTTTGTGTCTATAATTTTACCGGTGATTGTAGACACGAATTCTTGTCAATAGCATTCAACAGCCACGAGACAACAAATTCGTGCCACGAATTTTCATGTCTATAGACACTCCGAACAAATTTGGGTTCGATCCCCAGTCAGGGCAAACTTTTACGACAATTGTACATCATCCAATAGGCTTAATGAATAAAAATAATAATAATGATAAAAATAATAATAGGCCTACTTACTGTAGCCTTAGGCCACGTTCACATAACTTTGTTTTAAGGCCGGTGCACAATTGCCCGGTAACGATAACGTTACCGTTAACGATAACGGGAAGAAAGTTGAATCACACGTTAACTTACGACACGATGCACAATAAAGCTTCCCGTATCCCGGCAACGACAACGGGAACATCACCAAGTTTTAACTTTCCTTAACGTTCCCATCCAGTACCTTACCGGAACCAATCAGAATCAAGATGTCCACGGCCTGTTAAAATTGTACAATAAATGTATCAGCTGGTAGGTATTTCAGAAAGGCTGTGGTGTATGTTATTTACCAGGTGTACCAAATATGCGCAACAAATTAATAACAAAAATTGCATGTTAACCAACCTCACATTTTATTTCTTACCGTCCGCTTCACGGGCTATTGTGCATCGAAGACCTTAACGTTACCGTCTTCCCGTTATCGTTGTCGTTTCCGTTCTCGTTACCGGGAAATTGTGCATCGGCCTTTAGTCTCAAGAAATTGTTATTGTTATAGCCTAAGAAATCCGATATCCTGATTGGTTATTAATGTTTCAGTGGCCTGTCATAATGAAGTTACCTACTCCTTTTCATTGGTCGTCGTAAGGATTATTGACGTCTGATTGGTCGGTCGTAAGAAGTTTGTTTTTGTTATAACAATTTCTTAAGACTAAAAACAATTAAACACGTATTTCCTATCCCCTTATAACTAAACCAATTAGTGTGAACGCGGCCTAAGGCCTAGGCCCTACGCCTTGTGTATGAAATAGATCCTAGGCCTACCTATCCCTTAGGCGCTAATGCAAACAAAGGACAGGACTAGGCCTAGAGTCTTTGGATGACACCTTCCTTAGCCTTTTGTGTGTATACCGACTAGCGTAGGTCTAGGCTTAATTAAACCCTAGGCCTACCTTTGTGTAGGCTATGGAATATCCCTAGGCCCCTACACTAAAAGGGGCCTAGGGCCTTGGCACAGGCCTAGGGGAGCGGAGGCCTAGGGCCTAGTAGACCCTAGGGCTACTAGTAGGCCTAGGCCTAGCCTAGGCCCTAGTCCTTATTATTTACGTATGTGTGGTAAAATCATCAGCATAACAGTAATAAAATTGAAACCAATAAAAAACTAATAAACAGTAGTTATTACAAAATATCAACTTACAATGTGTGTAAATTTCGATGTAACAAGATCAATGGAACTGAAATAAGACATTAAACGTCAAATTTTCACTAACTAGTCGCCATATTGATTTATTATGTTTGCACCGCCTGTTATTGTTAACACTTCGTCAATTAATTCGGTTGTTGTTGTTGTTGTTGTTGATGTTGATGATGACTCGATATTTAAAATTGTGCGCTACAAACCTGCTCAAAATAAATAAAATCGTCGTGTTTTTCACTAAAATACAAAACCTACAAAACCTTTAACGTTTCTATTCTATTTTATACATAAAGGACTTTCAACTTTCAAAAAAGGTATTGAAACTTGAAAGGTATGTATTTTAAAGTATTCTACCCAATATTTTTTTAATTGTTGATCGTGATCATGGAAATTCTATTCTAATGTACTCTACCAAGACTACTCTCTAATGTACCTGACAAGGAAGGAAGGAAGGAGAAAAACAACCTACCACCGACTTTAGTCATTTGTAGGGGAAGAAAACCAATACCAATACCATTGCAAGTTCCTAGATTAATTTCTGAAGTCATTTTTGTACAGACAGAGGCGTATCCTTTTGGCGTACAATTTTAAAGTACTAGGAAGCTTCGCAAACGCTTTTTCAGGCACGTTGTTGGATGAGCGTAATTGGTGCATTGAGCTGCCATGTGTTATGCGGATTTTCTGTTGTTCTGTGAAAAAAAATTACATTAAATTCAAGTCAATAAAAAATTAACTTAAATTTTGTAAATTTTAATTAATCGTAATTTAAAAAAAGAAAAAGATCGTAAAATTGCAATTTTCATAGGAAATAATTATTCGATTGCGCTCAAATTTAACACGAATATATTAATTCATAAAATTAAGGTTCTGTGAAAAATCATTACAATAGGATAAAGCATGTAGGTGTTAAAGAACTGTTTAAAAAAAGAAAAAAACCCGTAAAATTTCGATATTCATGACAATTAATTTTTCGATTGCGCTCAAATTTCGCACGAATATCTTAATTCATAAAATTAAGGTTCTGTGAAGAAATAATTGAAATCGGATAAAGCATGTAGGTGTTATAAGTCGAAGAATTTTTTAAAAAATCGAAAAAAATTGTAAAATTGCGATTTTCATGAAAAATCATTTTCCGATTGCGCTCAAAAACGTGGCAGTTCAAAGTTCAGAGATTTCGAAGGCCTCCAGAAAATTCAGTGGGGGTCAGTGAAATTGAAGTCTTTGCTTTGCTCATCCAAAAATTGGTATTCAAACTGTTATTTAATTAGGGAACATTATTATATTGATACCATTGATTTGCAGATAGTAGTACATTTTTTTTAACAAAATGTATGAAAATAATATTTATTTTATTCCCAATATGTAAAATACATTTTTACAGCATAGGCCCCACACATTGCTGCAAATTTAAGACTTTATCGTAATGCTTTGAGACAGAACTAATATGATTTCCGCTTTGGTTAAGACTTCTAAACTGAGATAGTATAATGGCACTGTTGGCACAATTGGATGGCGATGGCTGGCGAGTGGCGACGCTATTCCCTTCTTTTTACTAGTAGTAACAATAAGTGTGGAAAAGGCCAACCGGCTAGTTTAGTTTAGATTGGAGAAGGGTCGACAGGTTGGGAAAGCATAGAGAACATAAAGCCCAGACTGAAGGGCTGGGGGCGACAAAACTTTTCACCTGCTGATGACAAATACAGCTAGTTTAAAGTTGTTTGTTACCTTAATACACAACGCGCTTCGTCCTTCTGGGACTCATCAGGCGGATGGTGGCCACTAAAAATCAGCTAAGTAGCAAGTACATACAAACAAAACTCATAACAAATAACCAAACCTGTGGTAGGGCCACGCAAGAAGTAAATTCTGCATGCATGTTGCCATTATCAGCAAGGAAGGAGAATCACATGGGCAACTTTGGTGTTGGAACTCTTTGAAAACAAAAACACTTAAAAATTAATCTATACAAGATTGCATGTAACCCATGCACTACAAAATTTGTACTGCATGATTGAAGCACACACCTACAGCATTCTGTCATCCCTCGTTTTGACGAACTCCTGACATTTTTGCCTCCACCCTATTACAGGGATCATTATGGTATCACTATGGCAACTGCATTGAAAAAATAATAACAGCTAACATGTTTTGACTTTGCCTTCATCAGGGCCCCTATTCAGTAACTTCACGGGTTCAACTCTGTCACGGGACCGACTCCGTCGAGGTCGAAAGGTATGATTTACATGGCAGTGGACGGTCAATGTGAACAAATGATTCACAGTCAGTTGTCAAATATTCGAAATGACATAGATGTGTGTATTATTTCCAATCGGGGAGAAATTGGATTTATATGGTATAATTTTATGAAAAAAGGGAACACACGGGACTCTCAGGGGTAGGCCCTTACTAGAGGTAGGTTTTCTTTGAGCATACTATTGTTATTCGTTTGAGAAAGTTAATAATCTGGTTGTGTTTACGTGTAGGCCAAGGCTTATCATCCACCATTTTATACAAATATAACCGAGTCGGACTCGGTTGTCACGGATTATATCGCAACGATATCGACCTCAACTGGGTCGATCACTTACAACAGAGACGATTACCGTTGGAAACGCCCGGGTCCAACTCCGTCAGAGTTATAGAATCGCAGTCCAGGTCAGTTATCAATGTAGTTCTCAAACCAAAATGTTGGGTACGTACCTGCAACCTGCATGCACATCTAGGGTAGCCAACAGTCCAGGCTGGAATTTCTCCGGACAACACGGATTTGGACGCATTTGTTCCAGACGGTACATTGTCCGGAATTTGTAAATATTTCAAATTGTGACTACATATCAATGGAATTTCAGTATGAGCAAGCAAGCAAAGGCGTAGGCCACCTATGTACGCCTCAATCAGAAAACATTTGCACATTTCATAAAAATTGTTCTTAAAGCTTGGGTAGTGACTAAAAATTTCCCATTTATGGCATAATTATTTAAGGACAGTATCAATCAAAACTAGATTGATTTTATTTCTTCAAGGTTATACCAGATTAAAAAATACAAATAGGTGGTTCACAGCATAAGTGTATTTGATGGTTGAAGAAAACAAATGTTCCCCCTGTGTAGGAGGTTATGTCCAGAATTCCATATCTGTAGAGTTGGTAGTGTTGTGTGGCTCATTGGTCTTGTTGTTCGCGAATCTGCTTCCAATGCAGAAGGTCCAGTGTTCGATTCCCGCCAAAGTTAGAAGTATTTTACTTCTGATTTGGACTTCAGTCTATCAGTTCTTGTCTTAGGAGTTTGTAAACGGTGACTTTGGAGCAGTCCTAGCAACGAAGCACATAATAAATTTCAGAGTTGTTCTGAATCGGCCTTGTTGATTCTGGCGTTGATTCGCGGGTGTTCGTACTGTCCATACCACCGATTGCTATATTTCCTATTACTAGGAAGCTTCGCAAACGCTTTTTCAGGCGCGTTGTTGGATGAGCGTAATTGGTGCATTGAGCTGCCATGTGTTATGCAGATTTGCTGTTGTTCTGTGAAAAATCATTACTAAGTTGAAGATTTTTTTAAAATTAAATTAAGTAAAATAAAAATTAACTTATTTTTTTCAAATTAATCGTGATTTAAAAAAAAGAAAAAACCCATAAAATTTCGATTTTCATGAGAAATAATTTTTCAATTGTGCTCAAATTTCACACGAATATCTTAATTTATGAACTTAAGGTTCTGTGAAAAAATCATAAAAATCGGATAAAGCATGTAGGTGTTATAAGTCAAGAAAAAATGAAAAAAAATCGTAAAATTGCGATTTTCATGAGAAATAATTTTCCGATTGTGCTCAAAAACGTGGCAGTTCTAAGTTCAGAGATTTCGAAGGCTTCCATAAAATTTCATCGCAATTAGAGTATCGGTTTAGCCGGAATCATGTTAACAGACACACAATAATACAAACAAAGGAAAAAAAACATTCCGGATTTTTTTTCTCCAGTGTAGTGAAATGGAATCTTCGCTTCGCTCGCTACGCTCATCCAAAAAAATCGATCTTTGGTTGGTTATCGCTCGCTCGTCGATTGCGTCGGGGCCTACAGAGTTGGCTTGGTCGCTTTGATTTACTGTCCCCCACTGAAAATCAGTTATATAACTGAGTGGGTGGACTCTAAATACAATTTATTTATTATTTATTTATAGTAGGTAAAGCAAATTAACTACTGATTAATGTATTAGGAAATGGTTTGAACTGGAATTAAGTAAAAATGATGTTTGTATTTTATTACATAACATCTTTATTATAATCCTACATTTACATTGAAAATGAAAAGGAGGTAACACAGAATTCTCAAATTAATTTGTGATTTTCATTTTGTGTGATTTAGGTAATTTAAATTATTACATAACATAGAAAAATAAGACAATTACTAAAAAAGTATATCAATAGCTTACTTAAATGATGTAAGTATTTACACATGAAACATGATTTGTTACAGTCATGAGCAAACAAATTTGCAATATGTAGGTACAGTAAATTCAATACAATAATATCTAGTAAACTCTTACGAGGGGACATATTTTTTCCTGCAGATAAAGTGCATAGTCAACCCCGTTTAATCAAAAGTAGAATACTAGAACCTAAAATAGAAATTGAAGAGGAAACATTATCAGAGCATCAAACCAAAAACCATTTTTGCTTCTTTTAAATTGCCTGAACCAAAATTTTTAGGTAGGTATATACAAAGTTAACCTTAAAAAATACTATGTACAGATTTCTGGTTTCAGTTAATTTTGGCTCAAAGCATTATGACTAAGCCTTAAATTTGCAGCATTAAAAAAATTATCACAAATTACAATGCTTACCCTACCTTTTATTTTTATTTTCCAATACTGAATTAATTAATTTATGCGAATATAGGCCTCGGGTATATTTTAAAATATCAAGTTGTGTGGCCATTATGCAAAGAAATTTTTCAATAGTAATTAAATAATAATATATTATTTACTACAATTCAGAAATTAAAAAAGTCCGCCCCAACCTTAAATTATATCCTAAATTTTAAATTTAAAAATTATATCCGATAAATGTAAATTATATCCTATTCTTTAAAATTTGAGTGGTTTAAAACAGGAATGCGGCCATTGCTCGCTGGCGGCCTATAACCGAGTAAATACGGTACACGTACATTATAAGGCAGGGAGCAAGGACAGTGCGTACCGACGTTGTTCTGTGACCACCAAGTCTATACTATTAAGTTAAAGTTATTACCTGCACTAATTACAACCTTCTAGAGAACTAAAAATATCACCTAAAATGGTAACAGAACGTTTGCACCCTCCTAAAGCACTCGTGTAGATGTAAAAGTAATTTGAAACATAAAAAGTAAAAAATAAGTAAAAATAATTTTGATTTGATGCCCTGATTATTATTTTAAATTAAACACTAGAACCTGTTGATATTTTTTACGCAAGAGGCTAGGGCGACAGGTGACAGTGTATCAGGATTGTTTCCTAATGGAGCACACTTTAAGCATCTCCATCACTTCTACCTCTGATTATTATAAGTTATTAATTATGTACGTATGTACTTTTTGCTAGGACAGCTCTAAAGTTAACGGTTGTTAAGTTTGAATAAAAAGTTTTTTTTAGGAAACCTATATTTACATATATCAAATTAAACTACTAATTGCAAGTTTTCATTAAAAAGGATTTACTTTAATGTAGTGAAAAATATGCCCCCAAATTCTTGTTACAACTGAAGGAAATACATGAATATAGAAGAGAAAAGAACATTTAGACTACAGAACATAACACCTTGCTATCTAGGCTTTTTGGACTTCCTTCTTGAGGTGATAGGCATTGAAGAATTTAGAGTAAGCATAGTCTCTTTGGAAATACTTCTAGTTACTGGCCGTTTATTAGTATCCACCTTCAATTTTTTATCTACGTGGAAATCTGGAACAGAAAATGACATTTATTGGCACTCAATAAATGGATTGAGATAGTTTTTAATTTTTTATACATACTCCTTGTAGGAGTCCACTATTTATGTTTACATCCAATGACCTAGTGTTTTGAGAGACATAAATGGACTTTTGTAGCATCAAGTATCCAGCAGTATCCAGCAAGGCAGCATGCTCCTAAACACATTGAGCAAATAAAATGGTCTTGTATAGAGCCACAACAGCTAAAGAATTTGTCTCATTTCCAAGAATTTTCTCAGCATTCCAATTTACTGTACTAGAAAGTATTTCCCCCATATTTAAATTTTTTTAATCGGTTCATCACTCCTCTGTAACAATAGAGGACTAGCCTTGGTTTCAAATTTATATTTTACCCATTTAATTATTTTTAGCACACAGATAAATAATATTCACAATTGAAAGAAACTAAAAACAAAAAATCGTGGCAACTATGGGTATACAAAGTTATCGAGTTTTGAATTCCTGCACCAACGCTCGCCGATGAGCCGTGACGTCATCGTGGCTTACGTAGTTCGCAGCATGCTCACCTTAGGCCGCCTTGTTGCTCATATTATCTAGACTGTAAGCATGGACTCAGTAGGCTACAAAGATGACTGCATAGGGTTTATGTATGTATGTATGTATGTATGTATGTATGTATGTATGTATGTATGTGTATGTGTGTGTGTATGTATGTAAATGACCTATGGTAGCTTTTATACTGCGGCATTTCTTTTAATATAGAAATCTAAACGATAACACGATTGACAGGAGCACGTGAGCACCGGGAGCGGTCTGCTATAGCGTCCTTCAAGTGCGCTGAACACGATGTCTGCTACAGCTTCCTTCGAGTCTGCGCTGAACACGATGACGTCAAATTACTTTCACAGCGCCCAGATTCAAATTTCCCATGTTAAATAACTTACTGAGAATAATATGAAGTATGAACCAGAGACAAAATTTATTTTAAATTCTGGAATGAAGGCTAGTTTCCTTTTGTATATGCATCATCACAATATACAATGTTGGTTAAAATAAATAGGAAAACGCTTAAGTCCCGCCGCGTTGTTGGATGAGCGTATTGGTGCATTGAGCTGCCATGTGTTATGCGGATTTTCTGTTGTTCTGTGAAAAAATTATTACTGAGTTCAAGATTTTTTTAAATTAAATTAAATTAAATTAAAAATAAACTTAAATTTTAAATTTTTTTAATATTAATCGTACTAATTTTAAAAAAGAAAAAAATCGAAAAATTGGGATTTTTATAAGAAATAATTTCTCGATTGCGCTCAAATTTAACACTAACATATTAATTCTAAAATTAAGGTTCTGCGAAAAAATCATTACAATCGGATAAAGCATGTAGGTGTTATAAGTCTAAGAATTGTTTAAAAAAAGAAAAAACCCGTAAAATTTCGATTTTTATGATAAATATTTTTTCAATTGCGCTCAAATTTCACAAGAATATCTTAATTCATAAAATAAAGGTTCTGTGCAAAAATCATTAAAATCGGATATAGTATGTAGGGTTATAATTCAAAGAAATTTTTAAAAAATCGAAAAAAAATCGTAAAATGCGATTTTCATGGGAAATAATTTTCCGATTGCGCTCAAAAACGTGGCAGTTCTAAGTTCAGAGATTTCAAAGGCCTCCATAAAATTTCATCTCAATCGGAGTATCGGTTTAGCCGGAATCGTGCGGACAAACAGACAAAAATACAGAAAGAAAGAAAGAAAAAAAAAAAACATTCCGGATTTTTTTCTCCAGTGTAGTGAAATGGAATCTTCGCTTCGCTCGCTACGCTCGCTACGCTCACCCAAAAACTACTATATAATAATGTTGTATTGTTGTTCTCGTGTATTTGGTTATCATGGCTTTCTTAGCATAAAAATCTCAGTGAATACACCTGATCAAACTCTGGGAGAGGGACTGGCTGACTGAACGAGCCACACACCTCTAGCTGGTCTTCAGTGAATCATCCGAGTGATTAGCCCCAGGGAAAAACGTGTTGTGGGTTATTAGCTGCAGTCATCATCAGCAGGTGACAGTGCGTCATACTTGCCTTATGTTCTCCATTCTTTCCAAACATATGAACTCTTGTGCAACCAAATATATTATGATTTATGAACCAATCCACTAAGCATGTGCAAATAGAAAAACCCAAATAATATCAATGAATATATTATTCTGTTGGCTAAATTTGATTTGAAATTCAATTACAGTACTATTCAATTTTGTTGACAAAAAGACAGCCCTTTTGAGTAGATCCAAGATAAAAAGAAAAGTAACTAACTAACTCATAACTTCTCTCATGCCCAAATTGCGCCTGTCCATACTGATTTCAAGTTAATATCCAACTGTGTTTGTGAGACAAATTCAATATATGAAATCTGAACTTTTGGTTTGAAACATTCTATTCAATTCAAGTTAATAAATTATTAAATGTATTATTTTTTATTTTATAGAAACGCTCCGAAATTCAATCGGAAGTTACGAATAAACTTTTCTTACTTCAAAAAGTACTTTTTCACTCATCACCAAATACACCAAAACAAGTCTGAATTACAGTGTACAGGTTTTTAACATGTTTTTTTTTTTTTTTTTTAAATCAGATTTCAAGATACCGTTAAGACTCATGCAAGGATACAAGGCTAAAAAAGGCGGGGGCATTCAAAATTCCCAATTTTAACAACAAATATGGCCAACGTTCACTTTCTTACTCGGTTCCTTCTACGTTCAACTTGATGCCCTCCTCACTGAAAACCTTGTCTAACATTTCAAAAATTAAAACTGAACTAAAATCTTATCTTCTTTCTGACACCTTTTGACAATGTTTTCCGATTTATTTATTTATTTTTCTAAGCTCTTTGTTCTTTTTCTGAAATTTTTTTTGGATTTCACAAATTAACTGAATATGTCATGCAACCATAGTATTTATAAACATGTTTTTCATGTTTATTTTGGTTATATGTTCCGTTCTCTGTATTGTCACCATCTTAAATAATTTATAAATTTTTTCAGGCTTTGTGGGTCTTTTGATTATATTCTTGTTAGATTTATTTCTGTAGGCCTATGTAACATTAATTATTTATTTGTACAATTTTGCTATGTTGTATGAGTCATGTATGTTCTATGTTCTATGACAATAAATAAATTTGTATAAGACATTGTCGTCTGGTGACATGCCTCCGGCGGCTAGAGCTTTGCCCCAGATCCCTGAATGCTACGCAAGTAACTCTCAACATGATTCTTGGAGGGTTGATAATTGGTAGTATTATGTATGTAGGTACCAATACAAAACACAACCGGAATGGCTGACTATTGATTGGATAAGAAACACATTTTGACCTGCTGATAATGACTGCAGTAAATAAAAAAATCCGTTTCCTTAATCCAAAAAACATTTTTTCCTTCTGAGAATTGTGATTGGTGGTTACTAAAAAGAAAAACTTAAAAAACAGCAAAGTTACACAAACAAGACTCAAACCTATAGTAAACTATTGTCATGTTTATCAACTCTATGACATAAGTTGTTAACTCAACTTGGTAACCACGTTTATATAACTGCACGTCAGCAGCCCGAATTTCCAATTTTGAGCACAGTGCCTTCTTCCTATTGACAATCCATTCAGTCAGATATTCATGTGGTCAGCAAACCTAGTAAGGATACTTCCCTCCATACACTGTAGTGCTGAGGTAATGGCAAATCCTATACTCTGACTGGACTAAAACCAAGACCCATGTAACAACAGAAAACATGTCCCTCCTGTAGTTGCTACTAAGACTTCCACTAAATTTAGCATGGCATAAATTGCAAAGCAAGATAACAGTTGTTGCTTGCTCGGATGAAGTTTTACAATATGCGTTTAAACATAAACATATTTTGGACTTCAAATTTTGTTTTGAAATTGTTGATAATCATAGGATCATTCGAGCTTCTTGAATAACATAGGTAGGTATTTTAAATTTTTATTCAAAACCGACTGTTACTAAATAGGTAGAGATTTTCGAATGAACGATGGATGATATTATGAAATGAAGACCTTTTGACTTTTATGTTCACAGCATGACCATGCACATTGGGCAAATAGTTGTTTTGACATAAGTTTGTGAATGCTACTGTCATCATCTGGTGCATATCAGTGAGCCCTAATTCAAAATGCTGATTGTCTGATTGGCCAGAATTCACCCCATGATTCTGCCAGTATCGGCAAACTTACTTTAGAACAACTATACCACACTTGTAATTGAATAAATAAAAATGTAAATGATGGTATAGAAAAACAACAGTTAAATTTGAATCATTACAAAATAATTTTTTTTTAACTTTTAGGTTGTACTAGTGTAAAATTTGCCAATAAGAAAAAAACACTGTTTTTTGTGCAGTTAAAATTTGTGCACCATTTCTTGAAATGATTTTTATTTTAAACCACATAAAAAGGGAATAAAATAAAAAAATACGACTTTTCAGGATATTTTGATTGAGAGACCTTGCAAAAATTCAGTGCCTGTATGGAAAGAATACGAAAGTATGATCGATGAAGAAGTGACAATCAACCAACCAAACATCATACCTGGGCAAATGTAGTAGAAGTAGTAGGGCAGTTTCCAATTAGGGATGACATCGGGTACCCGGAAACCGGTTCCAAACCCGTTCTATAGCAATCCGGTTCCGACTTTTCAAATCGGTTCACCGACACGTTTTCCCGCAAAAATGGTAATTCTATGCACCGTTTCTTGTGTGGTCCATTTCCATGGAGCCCGTGATTACGTAGCTTCCTCACTAGCTGATTATCAAGCATTCGAACGGCCTTGAAGCGCGAGGCTGCTACAATGACACTTGACTGTTGGCAGTCGTGCGTAACAAAGCGCAGGCGTCGAAGCCAGCTCACTACCGGCCATACAGTTGCTTCGAAAAACACGTACATAAGGCTGACACATTGAACAAAAATTGACCTTTAAAAACCGGTTCCGGCGTGGAGGAACCCTTTGAACTTTTTGGACCCGATGTCATCACAATTTCCAATATAAAGCATTGACACCGTTTGACGTCATTCCAGATTTGCACTTTGTTCTTCAAAATACAATTCTTGGTAGAAAATAAGTCGAGTGAATTTGTATTGGTACTCGTTAATGGACACTGAGTAAGATACACTAGTCTAAGGCCTGTGCAAAAATTGAATTTACCGTTCACAAATTTTGTACTATACAGGGGGTAAAATTTAATTTAATTGTCTCCATGATAACTCAGTATTCTAGACCCAATATTAAAGGAAAAATAAAAAAATACAGACCTTTTACCTAGCCACCTCAGACGGAAGGCTTATCAATATCATTATTCAGCAAGCCAAAGCAGGTAGGATAATTTTTTCTTCTTAAAATGTAATTTTAAAAAAAAAATTGAGTATTTAATTTTTATGTGTTCCAAATCAGCCTCATCACCATGGACAAATGAATCATTCATGGCATAGCAGTGATTGGTATTTATTATTTAAAATACAGGACCGCCGTTTGGCTACGATTTAACTGCGGATGACGCCTGCGTCGACATGGCCAGTTTGGAACAACTTTATACAAATGTATTATGAGCATCTAAGAAAATATTAGGACAATACTAAATGACTGTTTACATACAGTATTATTACACTCTTCTATCATTGTGATGGATTTACGTCCTATTTATAAATTAAAAACCTTTGGCCAGATCTGGGATTTGAACCCTTTACCTTCTGCTTTGGGAGGACTGGACCAACAGGCCACAAAATTGCTCTATATATCTAGTTAGATGCCCTGTTGAATGCAAAAGCAAGCAGAAAAATATGTATCAGAAGATCTCCTTGTGAACAGGAAGTAGCATTATTATTTAAGTTGGACGAACAATTTACTATGGTTAAATAGGACATTCCTAATTCCATAGCAAAATTGCTTTTACAGTAAGTGACATTGAAGCGTAATACAACATTCAGACAGAGCTATGCACATTTAAACAACATTTACAATTACAACATTAAATGCATAGGCCTATATGTGAAAATGAGCATTTACTTTTAGTTTATTGACTTTTAATTTTTAAACACTGAACACCAATATCAATAGGCCTACACAACAGACAAAGCCAATAACTGTGATTGCTTACCGTTTTGGGATTTAAGTGCGAAATTACCTATACAGGCAGTAACACTGTACTTTTATTCATGCAACATTGTGTCGGCAAATGTTTGGTTTCCTCGCGACTAAGGAGACTCTACTCTAAACTTTGCGTTTGATAAGATGATTCGATAACGATGTGTTATTGAACTTCACAATTTATTACCAATGGATTACATCATAGATAAACATGTAGTAAAATTAAGTGATAAAGATATTATCATTATATTTGAACAAAATTTTAATGTAGTACCTAGTTTGGTCTTCAATTTGTGCAAGTTTTTATTTTTCACATCTATTTTAACCTTTAATTTTATTCTATATCACAATTAGGTTTTTGGCATTATAAATTAAAACAATCGCAAGTCACACTACAAACCTATCATTTATTTATGTATGATGCGTAACTGCATTTGAACACAGAGCAAAATAGAAGCAAAATTAATTTCTAATCTGAATAGAATCTTAGTTTGTTTTTTTTTTTTTTTTTAAAAAAAGCAAATCTATTATCATTTTTTAATTAAAAAAGAATTTGCTTATTGTAGAGTGTAGACTAAGGATCTCATATAATTATCTTCAATGAGTAAAACATATTAGCGGTAAACATTTTAAAACATACTGTAGGTTTATCTGGCAGAGTTATGCTCGCATCTTAAAATATAAAGTTTGCACTTCAATATTATTTCAGCAAATGGCAGAACTTTTACACCAACAAAATCGCGACGTACTATGTGCCTAGAATATAAACAAACACAGCGACCAAAAGCCATCACATTCATGATGAACAATCAAGATGGTGATTGATGAGCTATCACAGACAAGTCAAAAGGGCAGGAACATTGTCAACAAAGTAAAAGTTTTGAATCAGTTGTTAACCCATTGGAGTACTTTGACGAGTCATACTCGTCCTTTTATAGGGGAAGCTTTAAAGGGGTGCCAAATATATATATATATTTGTTTTAATTGTTGTTGAAAATTTATTAAAAAAATTATGTGAATTGCATGGCCAGTCAGTATCAATTCTATTTATGATCCAAAGCACAAAAGAGTGAAAAAGAACAAAACGGAGATAAATTTCTAAAATCTCGGTATTTTCAAAACAGGCTTACATGCTGAACGTTGAAACCACAAAAATGTAACACACCCTTTATAGGGCAGTGGGATAATTATTTCCTACCACTTTTCAAAATCTACACAAAATCTGCCAGTTTTTTAACCCGTGTAAAAAGCTGCATTGTTTTGTTCGGAATTGGTAGAATTTTTCCATATTAAATTAATAAATTCTAATGATTAGCAGGATTTTTGGAATGGTTCAAAAATCAAATTGTGTATCAAAATTAAAAACACTCAAAAACACAAAATTTTGGGATGTCCCGGATATTTTGTTTGCCTGTAGTGGGTAATTCCATGTCAAATGTACAGGCATTTCATTGGAATTCCGATTGACGAAATGCAATTTACTCTTACTAATGATATTGATCGTGGAAAATTTGATTTCTACACGCATTTTTACGAGTAACCCCCGTCAAAACTTCAAATTTAGCGACGCGAGCGCGTACGAATTCGTAAGTTTTGACCTTGGCATAAAAGGCTAATTTTTTTTTTCAATTAAAGAGCTTTTTATTGGAAATTTAATTAAGTATTTGAAGCATTCCTAATTGTGAAACCATGTAAAAATCAATTTGTTTAAACCTACCCTACAAAAAAGTATCTCGAAAAAAAAAAACAAAAAAAACGTGTTTTGTTTAGATGTTTTTTAATGCCAAAAAAATTTGGATGGGATGCATTGGATCATGAAATCCAGGGTCATGCACAAATGTGTAAATGTTCATTTTTACCTTCCATTGTAGTGAAATTCAAATTTGCCGCACTTAAAAATAAAAACGGAAAGTAAAAACTGACACATTATACACATTTGGTGCATGACCCTGTGATATATCATAATCCCAATGCCATCCCATCCCAAATTTTTTTGTGCATGTAAAAACATCTAAACAAAAACACGTTTTTTTTTTTTTTTCGGAGATACTTTTTCTCGTAGGGTAGGTTTTAAAACAAATTTCGATTTTTACATGGTTTCACAATTAGAATGCATTCAAATACATAAAATTAAATTGCCAATAAAATGCTCTTTAATTTAAAAAAAAAAATTAGCCTTTTACGTCCAACGTTTAAAACTTACCAATTACGGTACACCCTTAGCGTCGCCAAATTGAGTTTTTGACCGGGTTACTGAAAATAGTGCGTCAGGAATACAAATTTTCCACATCAATCTACATGTTAGTAAGAGTAGATTTGCCAAGTTTCATCAAAACGAATGGTCAATTTTATTCAGTCGGCCTGTTGATTCTGAATGACCCAGTGATTCAATTTGAACATGTACTTTGGTGTTAATTTGGAATCCAAAATCAGCATTTCATTCCTAAAAGATCAAGGAAAAATCTAAAAAAAATCAAAAATTCTTTAAAAAAAATCACAAATTTTAAATTGTGAAGCTAGCAAAGCAAAATTTAGGGTCTTTCTCTTTTGCCCTATAAGGGGTTAAAAAAAATCTTTTGTCTAGCCAAGCATTGAAAACTTAATGGATTAATTTAAAATTAAAGAGCTATGTTAAATCCAAAATTTGGGCAAAAATTATCAATATTGTCCCACACAAAAAAAAAATATTAAAATTATCAGAAAAATTGCAATTTCATTTTGTACCCTAAATGTCTAATTTTTCCTAAATTTCTAAAAAAATAGTTAAATGGTACTCCAATTGGTTAAAGTAGGATTTACTGTACATCCCCCTAAATGTATCATAATAGTAAACAAATGAAAACAAAAGTGGTAATGGGACACATTTGGCACTTTGCAAACACTAGCTATTTGTTCAACCAGGAAGAATCCAAATCCAATGCATATGAAACTTTGCATAGTTGACAAGCAAGGATAATATATGGACAGCCTCACATTAGTAGATTATCATGAAATCAACCATAAAACTTCACGAAAATGGTTGATTTTCGTAAAATAGTAAAATTTAATTTATTTTTGTAGGTCACTTACTTAAATCATCTTTAGACAAGTATGCCCTGGAGCCCTGTATTTCCGCTTTCGTAGTAACTGCAACTACGATGTTATCATCAGCCAAGCAAACAGCAATTTGCCAAAACGCATGTTATATTATCTTAACTACGTAATTATTATGTTCATGTAGGCCTATTTTAATCACGTACTACACTATAAAAATGGATTTTAAAGCAGTTCCTGGCGGATGAGTGAATCGAATTTCGGAATTATTGTTTGTGCAAGACTATTTAATAATATAGACCAACATAAATAAACATCAAGTGCTACTATAAGTTATAAGCATAGACCAACAGTACACAGCATAAAGAGAGTAGGCAGGGATTTAAGTGGACCTATGCCTACCTGTCCAAGCAAACGCAAGCCAATCCAGCAATGTTTATTTATACGTGCAATTACGGTAAATAAACAATCTTGGATTATTTTGCACAATTTAAGCAACGATTGAATCATTAGGGTGTTCATAACGAAGGTAGGCCTAGAAGCAACTCGTTTAGGTACAAACAAGGGAGCCTCTTTAAAGGAAGACAACAAACACGTTTAAACGTTCTACATGCCCATCACATCATACAGTTAAAAATTACAGAAACAAACAAGAGGAAACAGGTACTTACAAACTTTCTTAGTACCTACTTCTCGTTTCCTCAAAACGATGGACCCAGCTGTAAAACATACGTGATTTACTTGAAAATTGTTGGAAGTAGTTAGTTATCCTAATATCTAACTTTGCAAAGAGGTTTGAATTTTGTTTACTACATTGCTACGCAGGGTTGGGTAAGTAGAATGTTACGTAGTACGCATATAGTCTATTCTACTGTAGAATATGTTATGTAGGCCTAGAATATTGCAAATTATTACATTTCTACAGGTAGAATATTAAATTTGCATGTTCTGTTAAATAAGTGATCTGAGGATGATTATTGATTTTTTTTCTATCAGATTTATACACTTCAACAAGTAATTACAACTAGGGTCTATGTAGCATGGTCGGAGCATGATCTGGCATAGTCGGAACCAATTTATGGATGAATAAATTGCACACAACGATGATATAATTGACTTCAAATCAAAAAGTCTGAAAAAAGACAAATGATTATGCTACCTTTGCTAGTCTTAACATAAATGAGTGAAGCCCTAGGCCTTTAACTAGGAGGCTAGTGTGTAATTAGAAAGCAAATCAAGTCACACTTCCCAATTTCTTTACATTGTATCAGCACTAATAATACCTACAGGGTATTATTCATCTGACCAAACAAGTCAAACGGCACTTTCTCTGTGATTATGTGTGCGTGCTAAAAATAAGCCACATCTCTGAACAAATTGCGCTGAAATTTTAAACAGATATCTGGTACCAGTTTACTGAGAACTGTGAACAGAATCAGCAAAATCCATTGCGATTTAGGCCCTAAACCTCCAAAAAATTATAAATTGAAAATACAGTAAGACCTCGTTCATCCGAGCTCTAATTAACCGAGATGCCGTGTTATTCGAGCTGGTTTCAGTTGCCCTTTCCTTTTTTTAATTAGGCCAAAATGTTATGTACTTTACATCGAATGTCATGCAGTAGGGCCTATGCTGTTTACTACAATGACGTGTCACGTAAGACTTGCACAGCTCGTGAATTGTAAGGGGGGTTGGGGGCAGGGGTCGAGGATAGGGTGCCGTAGAGTGTTGAGTCAGCGTCTTTGTGGGTGCTTGCCCCGCCGCCGCGACCTTGCTCAAAGACGGCGGACGAGAGAGAAGAGAGGGAGGGAAAGTAAGAGACAAAATATGGCTTGAAGACGACATGATAGAGACATGATCTATCATGGACGCGGCGACACCGACAGCCAAGTGTTTTATATTCACTCCGGCCCGCGAAAGCCTACGACAAGTTTTGACATGATAGAGGCTGGCTATGATTATGAAGAAATAAACATTGCATCAGGACATCTGGTCAATGACGGACGCAGAGATAACCATCACCCCCCCCCCCTCCTCCTCACAAGCCACAGATTACGTATCGCCTCACTTTAGTCAGTCAATTGGCTTCGGGCCAAGACTCTTGCTGAGTTGTTTTGTTTACATTATGAGATAAGATAATGAGACCAGACATTCATTCTATCAGCATAGCAGTGGGCAACCGATGTAATCTCTAAGAGGCTGTTTATTTATGTTCTTTTAATGGTATGTATATCATTTTACCATATCAGGCTATGCTACGAGAGCAAATAAACAAAAAATCACGATCATCCGAGTTTTTCGATAATTGGAGCTGCACCCGGTCTCATCCACCTCGGATAATAGAGATTTTACTAAAGTCTGAAAATTTGGTAACATTTAATTTAATGAGAATGGTTTTGTTCTTGAAGAAATGATTTTTATCAAATCACGTTTTGAATGTTAGGCGGTGAATGCATTGCAGTAACCAAGGTGCACCGAATCTTGCACAGTCAAGGTTACCCGAAATTCTGTTGGGAGATAAGAGTAAACCTTGCAGCAGAGTGCAAGGTTGTCGTATTTCACGCATTTCGTACTGAACCTTGCACTCTTTGCACGTATTTCGTACTGGCTATGTTTTGCTTTGCATAGTATTGTATGCATTTTTTATCTAATACAATCCAGAAATTACAAAATCTATCCCAACCGTTATTTGAACCCGGATCTCCCACATCCCGGGTATAAAGGCGCCTTAGCCAACTAGACTAAGCCAAAGTCGTTGGTAGACGAGTGAGCGAGTCATGTGTCGAGTATCCGGGAACATTTTCATTTAAGTTCATTGATACAGTAAAACCTCTATTATCCGAGGTGGATGAGACCGGGTGCAGCTCGAATTATCGAAAAACTCGGATGATCGCGATTTTTTGTTTATTTGCTCTCGTAGCATAGCCTGATATGGTAAAATGATGTATATACCATTAAAAGAACATAAATAAACAGCCTCTTAGTGATGACATCGGCCGCTCACTGCTTTGCTGATAGAATGAATGTGTTTTCTCCTTATCTTATCTCATAACATTTAAATGACTGCTTTGTTGATAGAATGAGTGTGTGGTCTCATTATCTTATCTCATAATGTAAACAAAACAACTGGGCGAGAGTCTTGGCCCGAAGCCAATTGACTGACTAAAGTGAGGCGATACGTAATCTGTGGTTTGGGAGGAGGCCCGATGCAATGTTTATTTCTTCATAATCATAGCCAGCCTCTATCATGTCGTCTTCAAGGCCATATTTTGTCTCTTACTCGATCTCTCCCTCCCTCTCTTTCGTCTGCCGTCTTTGAGCAAGGTTGCGGCGGCGGCAAGCACTCACAAAGACGCTGACTCAACACTCTACGGCACCCTACCCTCGACCCCTGCCCCCAACCCCTAAACAACTCGCGCACTGTGCAATTCTTACGTGACACGTCATTGTAGTAAACAGCATACTGCATGACATTCGATGTAAAGAACATAACATTTCGGCCTAATTAAAAAAAGGAAAGGGCGCCTGAAACCAGCTCGGATAACACGGCATCTCGGTTAATCGGAGCTCGGATGAACGAGGTCTTACTGTATGTATATAAGATATAAATGATAGGGTTTTGAGTTGGTACAAGGGCACGTCAACTGTAAGGCCATAATGTGCCACTCAAGCCTATGATATCCAGCCTTAGGTAGGGGGAGGAAAGGGAATATTACCGGGTACTCGACACAAGGCTTGCTCACTCACTTTTCTAACAAATACTGACGTTTTTCTAGTATGAAATATAATACGTAGGCCTAGGCCTAATGGGCCATTCACAACCAACTTAGGCCTCTAACTTAACAGCTAACTTATCCTCTAACTTAAGGGGGCTGTTCATGACTGATGTTTTTAAACCAACCACAACAATACAGATTTGCAGTGTTTACTTTTATCGCACCAATGCTTGTTGCCAATGCCATATTGTCGGCTCGAGTCACACTCTGATTGGTTTATTCTTAATGTTAAGTGAGCTGTTAAGTTTATGTTTGGAGTTTGCAAACTTTCTGCTGCTGATAAGTGTAAGTTAAAGGCTAAGTTTTGGTCATGAACAGATATGTTGTTTTCCATAAGACAAACCTTTAAGTTAGCGGCTAAGTTAGCTACTAAGTTGATTGTGAATGGGCCTTAATTGAGATGTAAAGCATTTTTTTGCCAATACCACTCTCAAGTTTCAACAAAATTTATAATTTTTTCCCGTTAGGCCCTACGTAGTTAATTTTTAACCATAAATAAATATTCTACATATTTTATGTAGGTATTCTACGCTATTTTCTACACGAGTTTAAATTAGAGCTGGACCGATTCCGATACAGGGTCTTGAGACTTGAAAAGTCTTTGTAGAATCGGTAGAATCGCTGATTCCGATTCTTGAATGAACATTTTCTATGCTGATTCTTTGTCTAAATTTCGCGCGGAAGATTTGATCGAAGGCGACAAAATCTGAGGTGGCCAAATCATTTAGAATGTCCGTCCGGTCACGAATATGTTACCTAATTTTATTTTGATCCGATAAGTAGTGTAGATGGAAATTACATTATAACAAAAGTAACGTTACCATGGCAACGAAAAGTCGCACAAGAATTCTGGCCACTATGCACTGCCACCTAGAAGTAATCAAAATACTATCGAGGAAGCAGTGTATTATTTGTTACCGTACCAAAGAGTTTAAATAGTTTTCCTAAGGAAATGATGTCAAGGTCCTCTAGATGGTGGTGGATTTTATCCACAAAGTAAAAATTTACCCAAATATCTTGGCAATAATAAATAATATTGGAAACATGGCGCCGTAGACAGCGAACGTCGCAAATTTAAATTTTTTTTAAAATGTGCAATGTGGGTCTAGCTATAACACGTGCTCGCTTATCAACACGTCCTACTGAGCGTTTCCTAGTTACATAAATGAACAACTACAGGTATATAGCGCAATTTTTACAATTTTTTTGTCGAAACAGTGAAAAAGAATCGGCATTGGTAAGAATCGGTACCAAAATAATTAGAATCAGCAAAAAAAAGGAGAATCGGTCCAGCTCTAGTTTAAATCGCATCGGTATTTGCTGAAAATGTCAAGAGCAACCATAAGTTTGTTCCCAGATGTTTGTTTAAAATGACAGAGCAATTAGTTCAGTGGTTCAACCATTTCTGAAGAACACACAACACACATTGACTCAAAAACAGAGATTGTCCCGTTTGAGTCAAGTTGTCAAATTAAAAAAAACAGTTCTGTGACTGAGTGGGGACAGACTCAAAACACAATTTAAAAAAATGTAATGGTAACATATTTGTCTTCATCAGTAAAACAAAATTATAGCAAGTATTCATTTAGAATTAAGATCATTGCAGATGACATCGAGTTCCCACCGGTACCCGTGTTAACTTAACTGTATTTTACAATAACATGATTCTATTTTTAGAATTCTGATTCGGTTAATTTTTTTGCTCAGTTTTATTTCGTAAAATGAGTAGGGTAATTCTAAAGGCCGTTATTTCAAGGTAAATTTCTGCATACCCCGTGTTCTTTGGAGTTATTTAATTATTTTGTTTACTAACTATGTACTTACAACAAACTTTAATTTTAACATATTTCACATGTTTAAAAAAAAAATAACTAAGTATTTTAGCATTAGGCCTACAGTAAGATTTTACTTAGATAAACAACAAAATTAGAATAATATGGTGTAATAAAATTGCCATTAAATAATAATAGCCTACATTAGGTGATTTAGGACTACTGTCTACTAGTACTGTACTAGGAATGACTAAGGGGTAAAAAACTCTTCAGTTATAGCCTAGGTTGCCTGCACCATGTGGCCAGTTGAAACTGAATAGTAATTATTTATTATTATGAAGGTCTTGCTCACAAGCATTAATGCAGAGTGCTTTCTTAAAAGAAGAGATTTCATAACTTTTGTATCAGAGTGTTGAGGGTTTTGTCGGTTTGTATAAAATGGGTGTACCTAGTAAGAGTAATTTAAAAGTAAAAACAAGGCCTACCCTGTTTTTTATTCATAAAATTATAAATTACAAATAGGGTTGCAATACATCTCGCCGAAAGCAGGACAGTCCCGATATTCAATTTCACAATTGTCCCGCATGGTAGAAACAATTTCGATCCCTATGTATTTTTGGTAGTTTTCTGTTTTTTGCATTACAAAACTGACCATATTTTCATTCATTCAGTCGAGTATTTTTTCTGAAACGCTCAGAATGTACTCTAAAAGCCTAGTTTTAAAACAATTTGCCTGCAGCACTATTATTGGAGAGCCCCACAAGCTGTTTTTGCTTGGAGAGATTTGTCACTCTACCTTGAGTTTAAATTATGGCAACCCTAATTACAAATCTTTCATTAAATTTGAAAAATTTCAGCAAGTGTTGAAATATTTCAACCTTTACATCACTAATCCGAGCTCCAATTAACCAAGACTCAGCTTGTTATACCAGCTGTTTTTTAAAACTTCACGTACGGTAGGCCTGAATGTTATGTTCTTTACATCTGAATGTCATGCACTATGCTTTGTGGACGGTGCAAGGAAGCACAATCGCGTAAGACCACATGGTCGTTGTTGTTTGGGGCGAGAAAGTTGAGTACTCAAGATGTTGGTTTTTGAAAGCGCTTTCCACCGTGGCTACCAAGACCTTGTTCGAAAACACTGGATGAGAGAGAAAAAGGCACGAGGAGGGTGCGACGGACAATAGAATGACAGCCTTACGAGCCATGTCAAAAAACAGCCAGAGGTAACATCACCTGATGAAGGGCTGGCGAGATATTACATCTAAAATTCTTTTGTACCCATTTTCGATTTCTTGCAGGGGTCGAAATTAACTTTTTTTGCTCTAGCCCTTCGGTCTAATGGCAACAAAAGTCCTCTAGCCCGAAAACATTTTAACAAGTCACAATCAGTGGCGGAACTTCGTTTCATGGACCCGCCCCCAAATTTCTGTGGGTGCCCTTCTAACAGATACATACATGCATAGGCTCAGTGTTGAATTCAGGCTATTCATCCCGGGGGTATTATATAGGGACCAGGCACGGGGAGTTTGGGGGTTAAGCCCCCCAACAATAGCGCCGCAGGCTAAAATGTTGAAAATCAGGTTTTTAGAGTGCGTTTGGTGCGTTTTAGAAAAAAGTTGTGGGCTGAACGCAATACCAAAATAATGTAGTTTTTTTTTGTGTGTAAATACTGTTTTTAAAATTTGTTTACTTAGATTTTTTTTAACGGGCCCCCTAAACGGCCTGGGCCCGCCCGCAGTTGCGGGCCCTGCGGGCGCCTAGTTCCGCCACTGCTCACAATCCAATAGGTTATAGGCCTATTGATGTAAAACAATCGTACATGAATGTTTTAAGTCACAACATTCGCCGGGTTTGACGTGTGTGTGGGGGACTAGGGAGTGACCGAAAACAAATTTTCACCATAATATTAATAATATGTATTAGCCTAAATTAAGTGATTTTTATTTTGTTTACATATTTACATTTTCCACACTAGGTAGCGCACTACTACTGGAAACTGGTTATCGTTGTGATATAAGATTTTTTGAATGGCAACTGGGAACTCGGGAAAAAGTACTCGCCTGTTGGACAAGTGAAATGAGATTTTTTCTAGCCCTAGCAAAGTTTCACTAGCCTCGGGCGAGCGTTAATTTAGACCCCTAATTTCTTGTGATTAATGATTACGTTATTATTATTGATCATCTTAAATAAATTGTTTCATCTAGGTTTAAAGGGTCTTTCACAACTAAACCAGGCATTCACACTCGCATGTCTCTCGCTCGGTGAAATATTTTATGAGCTTTTTATCAATTGAGCAATCAAAGACCATTGACTACTAGTGATGTTCTTTTAATATCTTTACCAGTTTCACACTTAAAATATCATTTTCGTATTCTAGGGCCCTGTTGGGGGGAGATAAACAAGAAAGTTTGGATCATCCAAGCTTTTTCGTTAACTGAGCAAAATTCGGTCCCATTCACCTCAGATAATCAAGGTCTTAGATGGATCCAGATTATTTAGACTAAGGATAACATGGCAGAATCGATGTATCGATTCCTGTCTGCATCGATTCCAAATTGGAGAAATCGATTCCTCATTAGAAAGTTTAAAATGTTCACGCGTCGTGTTTTGGGGTGTGGCAGAGTGGTGAACCACGTGTCTACCCCTCTCCCGCCAGGCGCCGATCGTACACAAAGGCAAGCAGTACGGTCAACAGACGACGACGAAACGTTGCAAAATACATCGTTCCGTGGTGTAAAGCGGGCGAGACACGCCTTCACGGGCTTCGGGGCAAACGACAGCGGAAATATCGCCGCGTATCACGGGTTACGTGGAAAATGACCACAAAACTGTGCACACAATTAAAGTTTTTTCTTGGAAATCGATTCCGAATCGATTCTTAGGTCACAATGATCTAATCGATGTCATCCCCAATTTAGACCAATTATGTTCGGGCATAGATAATATTAATATTACATTCATTATTTATTAAACGGCGTTAACGACTTAACGCTAACAAACATTTTGCTAAACACGCCAAAATCATGATAAATCTTGTGCTACGAAGAGCCTTACTGTAGCACAAAAACAAAACTAACTTGGCACATGTCAGATGTTCTGCCACAAGTGCTTCTTGCACAGGGAAGGGAAGTGACTCACTGGGAAATCTTTGAGGGCGGGCAGCAGGTCGTTCCATGGGTGAACACTAAGTTACCGAGATAAAGGCACGGAAACCGGATAACACGAATCACAGGAGTCTCACACAAATGCAAGCTTGTACTATTGTCAATATTTTGATATTACTATTGTGATGGCTATGCTCTCAGCTGTTTGGCTGCATTTGTTTACACTTTATAGCCTAGTTAGTAGTGAATAGTGATGCCCAACAATATTATTGATTATTCACAGACCTTGGTAAATTACTTTTTAAAAGTGATGAAATATGTTGCTCATTATCTCTGCCAAAATGTAATGAAATTAGTTAAATTACGCTACTTTATATAAAAAAATGTAATGATATTACTTGCAAGGTAGTGGGTAACCTGTTTAGAGTCTTAGACATGAAAATAATATTTTGTTTGACTTTAGATCAAATGAATATAGGTTATCCTAATATAGGCTTAGGCCATACCAATTCTTTTCTCCAAAGTTTGCAACTGTTCCTGAATTGTGGCAAATTTACATTTTAGGGTACGAGCCTCAAGTAATAATATTGTACCAATATAATTTGACCTCCAAATTACAATCGGTCACGCTGGCCCTGTGCAAATATGGGGCAGATCAATCTTTCGACTAACTTTGTTCACCTTGACCGTGCTACGAAACGGGGTTGTAGCTAGTTCCATTTGATTCGGAATTGACTTGTGTAGTGTCTACTCTTCTCATAAGTGCAGAGTGCTGCTACTTATGGCTACTAGTTTGTAAACATACAGACCGACAAAGGCAGAAAAGGCATGAGCGCAGCCGACGGTAACACGTAAACCCCAATTACCACGTAAAAAGTAGTGAAATTACTTTTCCGTTAGACTGAAAATTTTGTAATGAGATTACAAGTAAGCAGGTGACTGAAAAAAGGTTATTTAGTTTCAGTAACGCGTTACTTCTATTCCGTTACTTCGAAGGTCTAATTTTCAATGCAATATCAGTACCTATCGAGGGAAAATTTAGCCTATTTAAAGTTAAGAAATATTGAGATATCTTAGCTTTATAACACTCAGGATGAAATATCTGGCCGCGGTCAGCAGTACGCATTGCTCTTCCCACTTTTCTTCTTCAATAACTATTGCTGACACTCTAGCCAGATACTAAAAGAGATGATTACTACAACAAAGGTCTTACCAACATCACTTCGATCACAGATGTCGAACTCCCAGTCAGTCGGCAGAAAGTCGATTCCTCCATCACCAAAGAAGGCGTCATGTTTAAGGAGCCAGCTTGGCTCGATGGGACTTATACTCGGACAGGGACTAGAAGCTTGTTTTTTAGGACTGGCAGTAGCACGAGTATTTCTTCTAGTAGTGCCTAAGAAACAAAAAACAAATATACTCAATAAAGATTAGTGACAATACTGATAAAAATGAAACAACAATGAATAATAATTTAACAAAAAAATCTAATTTAATTTAATAGGCCGCTTTATTAATAAAGGTGTAAAATAGTAACTACTAGTTCATTACAGTAAGAAATATGTAATATTTTTCTATTTTTCAGTTCTTCTCCGTAGCCAAAGAACGGCTAATAAAAAAAAATTAGTTCATGCCTAGCCAACGTTATTGCAAGAAAAGCAATTGTTAGCTTAGGTATTGAAGAGCTGTGTTATACTTTGAGGGCTGGATGCACAGCAGTTACAAACTATGTACTTCTACTTAAGAGTCCACTAAGTGACAGCCCCATATTAGTTTTCCATATATCATGAACAAATGTTCGATCAATTACGTGGCAGTGGCAAACAATAAGCTAATGATATCTATATCTACTCTTTTTAACACCTCCATACTTTGGAACAATCAAATTCTCAACCATCTAAAATTGAAACTTACATGAAAATGTACTAAACAAGTGCGCCTACCATATTTTCTCGATTGTAGCTCGCACATAGAATTGAAAGGCATAAAACTGGGGTGCGACCTACATTCGCATTCAAATTTAATTTTAAGTCTTGGCGCGTTGTGTTACATAAAAAGGATTGCGCGAGGCACTACACAATAGTAATTGAAACATTTAGTATGCATTAATAAAAGAATATACTACTGGTATTAAATTTCAAGACCTGATAGAATTACATACCACTGCACAAGCCTTACCAACTGTGTAATATTTTAGCAGCATCCCAAGACTTCTTACCTTTGGATACTAGGTTGATGTGATGTTGAGCGGTTGCTTTCCTCATTATTTTTTAACTTGATATTTATTTGAACTTTTAAATCAGAAACCTACAATTGCATGCAAACCAGCTATTTGAAACTGGGGAGCGACCTACAATCGAGTAAATACGGTATTTGCTGCTTAAAACCACGTAAAGATAAATTGTTTTGCTGCTTGTGTAATAATTAATTTAAGGCAACAATCACAACAAAGGTGATGGGCCGATGGGTAAGGTGAAAGTAAACAAATCAAGTGATTGGTCGGAATCGGGGCTGATTGTTACTGGCCAAATTGAGTAAAATTAACCAGACACATGGAAGAGTTGAGGCTAAGTCAATTTGTGTGTACATATCATACACATTAACTCAACGTAGACTTCACCAAGTTGTCAGAAAGTGTTTCCACTTTCTCAAGGTCATTTTATGTTTTTGTAGGCGATTGTGAACGACGCCCAATACCTGAAGTGAAATTAAGTGAACCAGGGAGTATGTAAGACAACAGTAAAGACAACATATTGGTACAAAATGTAGAATGTACATGTACTATTCTGAAAATTGATAATTACGGTAGGCATACACTTTGATTTGATAGTTTACCTGTGGAACGGCGATACTCCGCCTTCAACAGAAGTGATGACGCAAGTGTTTTTCTAAACAGCCTTAATGCATAATTTCCGGATGTAGATATTGAAGATTCTTGCAGATATTGAGACAAATTCTGTAGGCCGTTCACCCATTATTCAAATTCCATTGAAGTATAAATCGGTTTAAGTTTTACTTCAAATCAATTTTGTATTGAATGATTTTAAGCAATTAGTAAACAAGAACTTAAAATTGAATTCATAAGCTATGTTGAATTTAAATTATGAGATGCAATCAGCATTTGTCAGTATTTTTGAAATGGTGTCATTTTGCTTACTGATATTGGAATCATTTTTATATGTAGTCTATGTTAATAATTGGATGACTAGTCTTGACTGAACGAAAGCTTAAGTCAAAATCATTCATAATGAACTAGTATGTGTATTTCCAACAAATTGCAACTCCCATGTAGGGGCTATAATTAGGAATAATGTAAGTTTCCAAACTATTGAGATTCATAGCACCACCACCATTTCTTACCGCCAGAATTTACCATGCAATATGGATGGAATACTTATATCATGAAAGAATTTTGATTTGTTGACCTTGA
Source organism: Sweltsa coloradensis (assembly GCA_024449915.1). Taxonomy (NCBI): domain Eukaryota; kingdom Metazoa; phylum Arthropoda; class Insecta; order Plecoptera; family Chloroperlidae; genus Sweltsa; species Sweltsa coloradensis. The sequence goes on from JAMZAV010000090.1 coordinate 533,107, forward strand.
TAGCAAAATTATTTTTTTGAATTTCTTCTTTCGGCGATTTGTCTTGTTTTGTCCATTAAATTGAGATCCAGGAACATGATGATCAAGAAGTAGCTTTTTCCGTGCTCATTTTATGACGTCCATTTTATCTTGCACGTTTTAAACAAGAAATTGTGAAGCAATTAATGCAATTATGAAATTTTATGATGGCATACCAAGATAAATGATAGTAAATTAGCTTTAGTTAAAGTGAATTGAATAAAATGAGCCAAATAATGTACTTCTCTGTCAAGTAACATAATAATAAACTTAAAGATTCAAGTAAAATTGAAATAATTGCAACATTGCACTTTATGTGCATGAAATTATTTTTAGCCATCAATACAAATGTCTTTTAAAACTTCATTACTTTAATATTAGTATTCAAATGTGTCTTCAGTTGCAAAGCGTATGATGAATCTGGAAGGGCAGAATCTGCTTCCTAATGCTGGTAGCTCGATTTTCATGATGCTTTCTTCGACATTTAAATATGTGCATTCCTCTTCTTACATCATCTTTCATTTTGTCTCGCTCTGCAATGTTTTATGCCACTTTCTCAAAGACAGACTGTACCAAACCTTTTCAAATGTGCTCCAATCTTGATCTTAAATTCACAGTTACATCACATATTAATCTTTGTAACTGACCAAGAAGTTTTTGTTTTGGCCAGACTAGATATGCTACTAAAATCCAAATAACAAATATTGGTCTGTCCATGTATCATAGGGTTATTTTATTACTTAGTAATGTCTATAGGCCTAGGCCTACAACAGATCTTCAATCATGAGTCATGACCAATTCAAATTAGACTACATTCACGTTTTCTTCAGATTATTTCACTGATAACACAGGCTTTTCTTCCATAACCCATGAGCTTGTGATAGATAATATATAATTTAGTAAATACTTTATAATAAAAATAGTGAATTTAAAAAAAATATTACAATGAGTTGACATGTTGTTAATCTCCAAATTACCAGTAGTAAACATGTGCAGTCTTGCAGACAGTCTTGATCATCACGCCACTTTTCATAGGTAGGCCAATTTGTTCGTGAAATTAACAATTTCTGACAGTTATTCTATAATTGAAATATTGAAAGTAGTTTCTGACCAGCTCTTAGTGATTCTTTGATCTACTGGTATAAAAAAACTACGGCAATTTCTTGAAAAACCCAAACAGTTACGTAATGTTAAAGGTGCAACTTGTCTAGTACCAGTAGTGCTTTGAAATGTCTATGATGCAAGTTGCACACATCAGCGTTTTGTATTTGTTTAATAAATCTAAAGTAGTAATAATTAATATACTCGAGATGATCATTTAAAAATGAAAGGGATATTCTAATAATTATAATAATCTTTGAATTAGAAAAAAACAATTACTATGAGCTTCAACATCCAAGCCTTAAAAAATGAAGTTTGACGCACACGCCAGCCTTTGACAAATCCATAATTTCTTCAAGAATCTTCAATAGAATGTTTTCCATTTGATGCTGGTTGTAATTACGTATGGTATTTCTCGGCCATTTAGTACAAGACGTTTTGGGCAGGTTGTTATATTCTCATATCTTGTTAATTGCCCTCTGAGTCAACATTTACTTGATAACTTTTTGTTTAACATCCACGAAAACATTGATACATAAATGTGCATATATGTACATATTTCTTAGGCATCAGTCTTTATATAACATTTTCAACATGATCACAATATTAAACATGAATTTTACAATATTTTCAATCTTCTTCTAAATAGAATATCTTCTGATACCACATGTGGGCGGCCTATGTTGTTCCAGTAAATAACGTAATAAAATAATATAGTACATAGGTACTTGAAATATCCTTCTTTCGACAGATTAGGATAACTAATAAACTACGGGGAATTGTAATAAAGACACTTCCAAAAGCAGTTAAAAATCGCAATGTACAACAAACTTATAGTAAGACCGAGGTATGAAAAATATAAAATGTTCTGACATTCTACATGTGGGCATATATTTTGCCATAACATACTAGTCCAGTAAAAAAGTTAAAATAATATAATTGAAAGGAACTTAATTGATGAATATTTTACCTTAACTCAAATGGAATAACTTTGAATGTAGTAGAGCATTGTGAAGTTAAGATTAAAATTCATATATTTCTTGCCAGGTGAAATGAAAACGATGCTCGACTACCTGGAATTATCTTTACGTTTCCGCTTCGAATCCGAAGCATCACCTGTTGCCGAGCCAGACTGGCTTTTTCTATTGGAACATCGAGTTCGTTTGGCAGATGAATTGGCAGATCTCTTTTGACTGCCAGATGATCTTTTCCTCTCAGATTTGTGATCTGAAGAGGTAGGCTTAGCGGGGTCAGTCATTCTGTACAAAGAGGGAGGCTGCGGTACATAGCTCTCCCGATGCAATATCATCGACTCCGCGGTGGTTTGATTCCACACGCCTAATGTATGTACATGGCAACTGTAAGGGAAGCACAAATGTGCATCTCTATTTAATGGCAGTTCTTTTAACTGGGCTGGAGTTTTGAACTGACGCCTGACGTTTTCCGTCGGCTCTGCGTAGTTCACGTTGGAGTGTGACTTAGTAGGCGCAGGATAAGTCCTGCTTGGTTGATTTGGTTTGTATTGACGGTCGCTTGTGACAACAGGATCTTTCTCTGGTTCACAATTACTCTTAGCATCGCCATTCACTGGCTTTTTATGCGGCGTTTTCTTCCAGTAGTTTGCAATAACCTCGTCTCTCTTCCTGCTATTTATTTCAGCAGAGTCATCCATGTGTTGGGAAGGATATACTGCAGTGCTGGTAGGAATGGCACGTACAGGCTTGATGATGCTAATACTATTGTTGGGCTGTTGTAACTGATTTGTTTCAACAATTGGTGTAACATTAGGTTTGGTACTACTTGTAAAGTCGACTTTGCCACGATTGCTTTCTTGCAATGGATGTGGGTTATTGGTGGCAACTGGTTCCTGAAGACTCAGGATACTCATCATAGGACGAAGCCCGAAGTTGGGGAAACTTCGGGAAACTTCAGAAGGAGTTGATTCAGGTTGATCGCTATTCAACTTATGTCGTTTCTTAGGGGGCAGAGACGATAGTGGTTCCGTTTTACATCTGGTTTCCACCTCTGAAGCTCCACCGTCGAGTATTTGGGAATTTTCTGGGGTTGAGTCACCTCTCAGCGAGTCCTCAATAGTTTTCAGGATTTGGTCATCCTCATGTTTAAGCTCGTCGGCTCGCGTTTTCAAACGTGAAGGATGAAAATTTTGCACCAGTGTACTCGGTACATTTTCGTGCGCAGAGAAAAGTCGCCTCTGTACATCCGAAAAGCAGTCGTCGCAAGTACATTTTGTATCGTGACGTAGAGTATAAGGAATTGAGGGAATGGGAAGGCCTACTCGTACTCCTAAACCAAGATAATGGGACACACCTGCAGGCCTTAAGGGCATGACTCCATGTCTCAAGGGCACAACTGCATGCCTCAAGGGCATGCCTGTATCACTAAACAACGTACCTGCCCGTGGCCCAGACCTAGTTGGGGGTGTGGTCTCCTCAGACCTCAAATGGGACAGCTGAACCTTGCAGTCCACGGCAGTTGAATTGGCAGAGTTTGAAGAGTAACCTACATTTCTTCTTTCTTGTTGAATTGCTGGAGGATGAGGTTGAACCGACGACGGGTGAGGTTGAACCGAAGGCGGATGAGGTTGAACCGAAGGCGGATGAGGTTGAACCGACGACGGGTGAGGTTGAGTTGACACAGGGTGGGGAGTTTTTCTATGTGGATTCTTTTGGGAAAGTTTTTCCAAGTTATAAGTGCTAGAATGCTTTAAAATGGAGCCAGTTCGGGGAGTGGATGTTGGCTCTTGTGTTTTCCTGAGAGAAGGGTTATGATCCTGAGATTTATGTGATTCTGTTTCCCGGTAATAATTATTATTACTATTGCTCGGTGTTCGCGGTGTTCTAGAATATCGAGCTACATTGTCTTTATCACAAGCTGGCAGAATACTGTTATTTGAACTATTTGAATTACCACTGCTGTAACCAACCGTGTTACAAGGAGAAGGGGGGGTCTCAGTCTCGGCACTACTCGCCAGTGTCTGTCTTCGATTTGATGTGCCTCGAGATACAGTCTGGCTTAAAGGTTCCTCGAAGAAAGCGTGAGGATTATAATTTCCGTACAGATCTCGAGCATTATAATAGGAAAATTGTTCGCTGGCAGAAGTGTAAGCCGGAAAATCTTCTGCCAGAAACTCTTGTGGGGGCAACACACTTTCGACACGTGTGCGATGCAAGGAAGAATCCATAAACATCCTCGGGTACGATTGGAATTCCTCCGAGGCTCGGCGCTTGATAACAGACGGGCCAGGCTCTTCCAACATGCGGGGGTCGATCACCCGCGGGTCTACCACCGGGTCTAGCTCGAAACTTCGCATGTCCATGGCCTCGAGAAAAAGATCAGAGTTGTTGCCCGTTTGGAAGAAACCAAATGGGAGCTGATTCCAGTCAGGCACCACCTCATCAATGGGGGGTGCTTCTTTAGGATACGACATTTCTTCTGGTGGAGGGATGATTTCCGGTTTCACTTCCTCTCTCATGTCTACGTAGACATGCTGTTCCTGAACCAATTCCAGAGGGCTGGGAACGGCAAACTTGAAGTTGTCTTGAGCGGGAAGCTGCTCCACCACAAATTGCTCTGCTTCTGTACTACGACTAGGGGCAGCAAAGCAATTTTGAGGTGCGTCACCACCGCTTGGAGGTGCAAGCTCGGAATGGAACTCGGCGACTCTAGGAAGTTGGTCCTCCTCGTTCCTAGAAGAAGCTTCACTTTCGCCCGGACTTTGCTGTTCCACAGTTTCCACCACAACTTCCTTCTGACATTGCAGATAAACCGGCAATTCCACGTTGTTTTCTCCGATGGAAATATCCAATTCAGACGTTGCAATAGTAACTTCGTTTATAACATCTTGATCATCATCCATGTATTCGGGATCGGCAATTGAAGGCAAGACTTCTTTGGGGGAGCTCCTATCTTCAATCAACTCCCTCAAATCTCGAGGCTTTACCATTTCAGTCGGCTGACAAGTCTCGATCGTTTTGACAACCTTCCTATTATCGGGCTCCTCGACATGGGTATCCCTTGCTTCCGCGATTGGTATCCTGCTGGGTTCCTCCTGAACTTGCCCTGAAAAAAGATTAACCCCCACCCCCCTAGAGTCTTCGAACTTTCGGCAGGAAATGGCATACTGCCCCGAACTGGAAATCTCCTTCTTGGTCACGTCTTCGGCCGGAGGTGTGAGCTGGATCCTTGGTACATCCGCTGGAACTGCAGGTGATATGGCACTGGCTCTATTTTGAAGAACCAGTGGCTTCGTATCTTCTGGCTCACGTTGCGGTCTCGGAGTGTTGAGCAAAGGTTTTGTCTCGGTTGGCGGTGGTTGAGGAACAATTATTGGCACTGCTTGGGGAGGTAGGTCACCACTAACTTCTGGCACATTGGCAGCATCCAATGCAGTCAAAGTCTCGACGGTAGCCGGTTTCGCAGCCAAGGCAATGGCAACAGCAACCGCAAGTGGCTCCTTTGCCAACACTGAGATCTTCTCACCATTGTCAGCTTGAGGAACAACATTTGTGGATAAATTATTTCTGTTAACATTGCCAAAGATAACAGTCTTGTTTTTGCTATTCTTCCTCAACTCCTTGTCCAACCAATCCTTTGTCCTCTTTTTGCCATTCTTATTATTTGGTTTGTCTTTTTTCTTAATACTTGTGTCAGATTTCTTCGACGATGCTGGCTCAGCAATTGACCAAATGTCATTCATCAAGTTACGACTAACACCACACTCGAACTGAAAGGGATAGAAACACACATTCTGTGAGGATTACACTCTTGCATACTGAACTGAAGCAACTAAAAAATATAGTCTGCAAACATAAAACAACATTAAACTGGGATAACAATCAGAAGCATGCCCTAATATCTTGTGAATCGGTTTAAGAACAGGCCACTAGGTACTAGGGATGGGAAAAAGCGTTTAAATGTCATAAACGTTTAACCCCTTGAACTAATCGCTTTTAAACGTTTTAAGCCTATTTTCTAAACAAAAAAAAACAAAAAAATTAAATAAATTTAGGTAGGCAGAGGCTTAGGTTAAACAACAAATTTTTGTACTTATGACCGGCCGACGAATAATTAACAACGGTTTTATTCTCACTCTTGCATTTAATGACCCGGCACTTCCACCATGTGTGTAACAGACAAGATGTCTTAATACAGCCTGGGACCCGGCACCTCTACCAAAATTAAGCACTTTTAGAAAATTATCGGCCTAATTTGTTAGCCCGTGTTTGTGTAGGCTCCAAAAGTGATAACAAAATAACATATATTAAAAAAAAATTACTAAACGTTTTGCGAATTTAATAACCTCTAACCGTCCACTAAACATTCAAACGTTTAAACTTTAAACGTCTCATCCCTACTAGGTACTCATGAGTGGCTAGACTCATCACTATGTAATATGTCTAGAGTTTCATTCATTTACATTTACTACATAATAAAAGTAGATACCTAAATCTGAAATGTGGTGGCAAGGGGAATGAAGATGGTTCTGAAAGAGCTAAGGGAGGGAGTTAGGCCAACATACAAATAGTTGTGTCATTTACTGAAGAACATTCACTTAGTTCCATATTTTAAAACTGAAGTTAACTCTTATAGGCCTACATGGTACCATTTTAGATTGCACTCACCAAGAATAAGGGGAAAAAAATAAAATGTAGGTCTATGGCCAATGTTGATTATTTGTACAAAATCAATAGTAGGCCTACCCAATTTCAAATAACCTATTCATTGTGAAATCGGATAGAAATTGCAAGATTTACAGAAGGTTACTTATTAGACCTATTGGAATTGCAATGTGAACTAATCTTTGGTGTAAAGAAGAATAAAGATCATTGACTGGTTATCAACGCAATTCTTTATTTGTGTACAATTATTGCAAAAGTTTAAGAGACTCCTTTGTAAATCAGTTTTTTAACCGAATAGGATTGACGGTAAATAAATAAATGACGGAAACCAAGCCAGTCGGTATGACCTTCAAACCAACTTGTAGTAGGAAACAGAATTTCCACATATATCGAGATGTAACAGGTACCTAATTTTACTACCTGATGTCATCTCCAATAATTAGAGGAAATGAGAAATGGTGATATAAAAATCCAAATTTTGTCTTATAAAACCCAAATTTCGCGTTTTTCGCGATTTCATTTAAATGGTCAAAAACATAGACCTATATCGAAAAAAAAAAAAAAATGAAATGAAATGAAATGAAAATGAAAATAAAATCCCTTTAAGCCTTTTAAGTAGGGATGACATAGATTCCAAAAAGGAAGAATCGATCATTGTGACCAACAAATCTATTCAGAATCGATTCCCAAGCAAAAATAAATATTTGTACGCACCATTATTTTGGTGGACTATTGCCGCAGAGTCCGTGATACGCGTCGTTATTTTGGCGGTCTATTTCCGTGGAGCCCGTGACGTCACTAAACGATGTACCGCCCGCTGCGCGCGTAATGTTCGGTCTGGACCGGCACCTCCACCAAAATTCACAAAAATTCTGGACCGGCACCTCCACCATACCCCCACATTTTGAGCTCTAAAATGCCTAATTTCGCGAGTTAATTCGCGTTTTGACCAGTTTTATACAATTTTGTTCGTTATTTCGCGATATACACGAGATTTCGCGAAATTCGCGTTTTCAAAATGTGTTTTTTCCATCTCTAAATGATGTAATTCGTCGACAATATTACATTTAAGGCAATAAAATGGACATTTAAAAAAATTTGCGAATTTTGTTATCACCATTTTTCACTACCTCTAGCAATAATTAGTAACGGTTGAAAACGTCAAGAAACACCTAATTCTTATTTTCCGCTAGGGCAGACAGAGATAGGTCATACTTACTCGAGATTTATCTTTGGGAGCGACCTTAGCCAGTAACAGGAGGCAAAATCAAAGACAACACAGACAGGATGAGGCAGCAAGTGGCATGAGATTGTTTTGTTTTGAATTTTATTTACCACAATTTAGATTCCATCTATGTCGGAACTATGATAATGAATGACATAACCATTTTGATAATAATCGATAATGAAAAAAGGATCGATGTGTATTCCTAATCTCTACACATCAAATTGCATCAAGATCCTTGCACATATTACACTAGAATTGTTTTTAAAATTCTAGTAGCATTGTTCTTTGGGAACCAACTTGGAAAGTTAATGCACAGAATATTAGGACTTCACCATTGTCCTTTCGAAGTTTAAGTTAAGTTTATTTGGTTTAAGGGCGCGTCAATTGTTAGGTAGGGACATATTGCACCTCCTGCAATATTGTAGTTTTATTAATTACTAGGAAAACGCTTAAGTCCCGCCGCGTTGTTGGATGAGCGTAATTGGTGCATTGAGCTGCCATGTGTTATGCGGATTTTCTGTTATTCTGTGGAAAAATCATAACTAAGTTCAATTTTTTAAAATTAAATTAAATTAAATAAAAAATTAACTTTAATTTATTAATTTTTTTAAGTTAATTGTAATTGTTAAAAAAATAAAAAAAATCGTAAAATTGCGATTTTTATAAGAAATAATTTCTCGATTGCGCTCAAATTTAACACGAATATATTAATTCATACAATAAGGGTTCTGTGAAAAAATCATTACAATAGGATAAAGCATGTAGTATTATAGTCGAAGAATTGTTTTAAAAAAAGAAAAAACTCGTAAAATTTCGATTTTCATGAGAAATATTTTTTCGATTACGCTTAAATTTTACACGAATATCTTAATTCATAAAATTAAGGTTCTGTGAAAAATCATTACAATCGGATAAAGCATGTAGGAGTTATAAGTCGAAGAAATTTTTTTAAATTTCGAAAAAAATCGTAAAATTGCGTTTTTTATGAGAAAATTTTTTCCGATTGCGCTCAAAAACGTGGCAGTTTCTAAGTTCAGAGATTTCGAAGGCCTCCATAAAAATTTCATCACAATCGGAGTATCGGTTTAGCCGAATCGTGTTAACAGAAAAACAAAAATACAAAAAAAAAAAAAAAAAAAAAAAAAAAAAAAAAAACATTCCGGATTTTTTTCTCCCAGTGTAGTGAAATGGAATCTTCGCTTCGCTCGCTACGCTCGCTACGCTCATCCAATTAGTACAGTAAGACCTCAATTATCCGAGGTGGATGGGACTGAGCTATGCTCGGATAACAAAAAACTTGGATAATAAGGACTTTCTTGTTTAACTCCTCCCAGCAGGGCCCTAGTATATGAAAGTGATATCTCCCATGTGAAACTTGTGAAATACCATTAACAGGATGGGATAGTCGCGAAATTAAAACCACGCGAAATTACAGTTTTTTCGTGATATCTCGAGAACGATGCAAAATATCTAAAAACTGATTCTAGACCGAATTGTGGTTTTGTTAGAACAATATAATGATTGGTGCGGTTTGTATTTAAGATATGCATTTAATTAATTAAAATTCTTATAAAAAACTTAATTACCATCACATTACAATATTTTTTCTTGCATTATATTGTTCTAACAAAACCACAATCCAGTCTAGAATCAGTTTTTAGATATTTTGCATTGTTCTCGAGATATCACGAAAAAACTGTAATTTCGCGTGGTTTTAATTTCGCGACTATCCCATCCTCTTAAAAGAACATAAATAAACAGCCTCTTAGTGATGACATCGGCTGCCGACTGCTTTGCTGATGGAATGAATGTGTGCTCTCGTTATCTTATACCATAACGTTAACGACTGCCTTGCTGATAGAATGAATGACTGAAACAACTCGGTGAGAGTCTTGGCCCGAAGCCAATTGGCTTGTTCACGCAAAGCTCCGCGCAGATCGCGCCACTGCACTAACCCCCAAAACCAAGGTCCACTAGATACTTATTCCGAGCTGCTTGTTAGGTATCTAGTGGACCCTGCCCAAAGACCGTGGCGGTGTTTGAAATAAACTATGTATAGCAGGCTCTGCATTGTCAAATCTGTATGCTTCCTAGATTGTTTGTTTACGTATTGTTTTACCATTCCTTCTTTCTTAAATCAATGGTTTTACGTAAGTAGTCGTACGGCCTATTTCAAGTAATTTTATTCAATAGCATATTTTGGTTGTTTAAACTTTTAAACAATGAAAACGTGAACGATAGGAAAATTAATAAGAGCTGAAAGCACATGGATGGCGCCCTTGAAGTCTAGCACTGTTATTGAGATTAGACCTAGGCCTACTTGGAATAAGGCTACTAAGGACTAGGGCCTAGGCTTTTCTTCAGCATTAGATGTAGACCTAGGCATATCAATATCATGGTATTATAAATTAGCAAGTATAGGCCTAGGCCCTACTTGCATACGCCTCAGCAAAGCCTAGGGCTTAGTCCTAGCCAATGTTGATTTGTTGACATGAGAGAGGTTACGTAGGCAGGAGGCCAAAATATAAAGACACATTGTCAGTATATTATGTGTGATTGTATTTATTTGTAGTAATAAACACGACAGTATGCCCTCTTCTCTCCTTACACGAATACACACAGCAATTGGGCATTTTGCTTTCAACATAAAACTATGCAAACTGACAGTAAAAACAGTAGGCTGCTGACAGCTATGAGCAGCCATGACACCCGCAAGTTGGGCTATCACCGCCGTCTACACTCTACATCCGCCTTTACAGGCATCAAGACGGCGGTGGGGGGTTAGTACAATAGCGCAGCGTGGTGAGTAAAAGTCGCAGTGAACAAGCCAATTGACTAGAGAGGATATGCAGTTCATCGCTTGGGGGGAGGAGGGGGGGGGGGTGACGGTTATCTCCGCGTCTGTCATTGACTGTATGTCCTAATGCAATGTTTATTTCTTCACAATCATAGCCAGCCTCTATCATGACGTCTTCAAGGCCATATTTTGTCTCTTACTCTCCCTCCCTCTCTTCTCTCTCATCCGCTGTCTTTGAGCAAGGTCGCGGCGGCGGCGGCGGCAAGCACTCACAAAGACACTGGCTCAACACTCTATGGCACCCTACCCTCGACCCCTGCCCCCAACCCCTAAACAACTCGCGCGCTGTGCAATTCTTACGTGACACGTCATTGTAGTAAACAGCATAGGCCCTACTGCATGACATTCAGATGTAAAGAACATAACATTTTGGCCTAATTATAAAAAGGAAAGGGCGCCTGAAACCAGCTCGGATAACACGGAATCTCGGTTAATCGGAGCTCGGATGAACGAGGTCTTACTGTAGTTACGTAGTCAACAACTTTGTATATTTTTTCAAAAGGGAGGATAAGGATATTAAGGGGTGACGCGGGGTGGATAGGCCTATACTGGTCAAAACGAGCCGGGGTAGGTAGCTGAGGGCAAGGGTAAAATAATATTTATACTTTTTGTTTCATTTCAAAAGTCTTCGTCAAAATGAAGTTGCTTATTGTTCCGGGTCCTTAGGAAATGAGAAAAATTAAAATTCAGAATGGTTCATCTAGTTAGGCATCCGCATAACTCAACAATTTACATTTCGACACACCCGTGGTAAGCATGCTAAGGAACAAACAATGGCGAGTGTCCTACAATGATTCAAGATTTTAATATAGTCCACCCTACTTTGATCTGGACTTCGAGGGTCGAGACGGATTACAACAGTGTGTTTCAATTAATCATTTTTTGTATGAGTATGAGACTAGTCTATACTACTGTAGTTTAGTAGGCCTACTTCAACTCGCCAGCTCTCAGAGGTAACTCAGCAAACAGATCGCCAGAGCGACCATGCGCATGAGGACGAATGCACGAGTCTTTATACTGCATAACAAAACTAAGCTAGTTGACTACGGCAAAAGGGAGCTGGAATATTTTTAGCATTTAAATTTAGAATATTGAGCATTAATTTGTTCAAATTTAGCATTTTGAAGCATCTGTTTATTTTTCCTTTCCACCAAAACCCTTAATGTGGGGTGGGGGGTTCCTTGCAATTCAAATAGTAAATGATGAATTAAATGTCACATTTCAATTCAATATAGTCACATAAAATGCTAGAATACATTGCTAAACTAGTTCTCAATAGGTACCTATTAAAAATATTATTTTAGTAAAATTAGCATTAGGTAGCGCCAAAATTAGTATTGGCTTGGTAGCATCAAAAAACTAAAATGCTAAACAAAAAAGCGTATCTCTAGATATAGGCTATCCTCAGTTATTTAACGAGATGAAATATAAGTTTATTAATGAAGCACACTATCATCAATGCACATTAGTCCTTCTATTCCAATGTTAACTTACAGCACTGGCTTTTGCGCTGAAAGACGACTGTGAGCTGGAAAGGCGACCTTCAAAAAACAATGGTGTGTCATTTATAATTGGTTGCTGTGGATCCTTGCTGATTTTCATGAAAGCCTATGAACAAACAATGGGCATTAAAAAAGTAGAATCAGGCAATTAATAGGAAATAGCCTGCAAAGGAATAACTGCAAAACACAACATCACTGTAGTAAATATATAGTACAATGTGTAGGTAATGTAACGGTAAACAGAAATCAAAGCAAGACTAATGTACGGTAGGCCTAATTGTTTCTAGAATCAAATGTTCAATTATTGCTCACTATGTCTTTAGTACCGGTATATCCAAATTAACAAATTATTCAACAACAAAAATAGACCCAAGTTATCTTGGCTTGGGAATGACGAGTATATTTTTTGTCTCGTTTTTTGTAAATATTGAAATAGTACTCAATTCTTAACAGGGCTACCAAAACCATTTAAAAAGAAGGTACTATCCCAAAAGATACAATCCTTGATTTCAAACTCTGTGTAGTGTATAAAAGACAAATGAACCTTCATTAACCTTTTCTGTGCGGCCGTCGAGTATACTCGATGCCGCCATCTTGTTTCCCCAGTGCGGCCGTCGAGTATACTCGATCTGAGGTTGTTTCGAAACGCGCGCGCTTGTTGCTTCTGATAGGTATAATCGATTGTAAAAAGTCGATTTTTTCAACTGTGCTGCACTCTATGTGCAAGCTGTTCAACCATCTTCTAGTTTGGTAGTTTGATCACAGATGGCTCTGTCAGTTATTTTAGTAGTGTAAATTGACAGAACATCAAGTAAAGATAATAGTAGCGTATGGAAAAGGTTAGGATGATAAAATGACACAGTTATTATGCAAAATGGGTTGTAATGAAGAGGTTTATGATCCATATTTGGACTTGTTTAGCGATCATAACCTTGGAAGTAAAGGTGGAAATAATAGAGAAGTAGAGGACGTGGCCAGTAGGCCTAGGTGACGAAAACCGGCTCACACTTACATAGGCCTATGCTAGGGCAATTGTCACATGTAAATAATAGTCTTGACAGTATAAAAGCAAGACAATCAAAACATGGAGTATAGTGTAATGAAATCTACTTCATTTCAAGGACGAGGAAACATTTCGATAAGTTAAATATTACTATCAATTACAAGTGAGAGAAATTGACTTTTTGCTCAAAATAACCCAGCACTGGTGTGTTGCGTGCTCCGTTCAAAACCCAGCATTGAAAAGGTTAATGCCAGGTATAGTACGGTTAAATTGCCTAATTGACAAATTAGTAGTACCGTAAATGCCTGTCCCCACAAAGCAAGGAGGTAAACCATGAATGCTGACCTACCGGTACTTCAAAATTGTTTCATCCTTTTAATAAAATTTGAGTGGTAAAAATTAGGGATGACATTGGGTACTCGGGTACCGGACTCCTACCCGACTCCTATTGGAGTCAACTCCATTTTCAAAAAGTCGGGTAAAAAAAAAAAAAAAAAATGATAAATTTTAATGAAATTGCACTTGTTGTCTCGTTAGTTGTTATCTTATCTCAAAACGTGAACATAACAAATCAGCGAGAGTCTTGGCCGGGCCAAGAGACAAGCAAGCTAGTGATACGTAGCGGGTGGAGGGGAGGGGGGGGGGAATGGCCGGACAGCGTTGTGCAACCCCACTGAAAATCAGTTATATAACTGAGTGGGTAGACTCATACAATTTATTTATTATTTATTTAGTAGTGTATTTATATAAGTAGTGTGTATTTATAGTGTAAAGTGTGAGTAGTGGGCTAAAAATAACTTTTGCATAAAAAAAAAATCTACCCGGTTCCCAAGGCTCCGGAGTCGACTCCAATATTTACTACCCGATGTCATCACTCGTAAAAATAGGGATGCAGCCATTACTCGATGGCGGCCTTTAGGCCTAGTAGCCTATGTATGTATGTATGTATGTATGTATGTATGTATGTATGTATGTATGTATGTATGTATGTATGTACAGTAAGAACTCTCTTATCCGATCTCCGCTTATCCGATGTACCGTGTTAACCGAGCCGCAAAAAAAAAAAAAAAAATTTAAATATGTAAATAAAACATAAAAATAATTACAGACGCCGCGCCACACTATTTAAATGTACTCGCATACATTTTGTAGGCGTGCCTTACGAGTGAGTGCAAAGAAGATAGATCGGCGATATATCTCGACTTTCGAGCAGTGTGCATCAGTCTCACTGAGCATATAGAGTTCAGTGGCCAGTGTGCGTCGGGTGCATCGCCGGTAAGCGTCAGTGTCACTGAGCATATAGAGGTCAGTGTGCGTCGCGCGCCTGCGCGTGCGCATACGATCCAACCATCATCTCACACACAGCTGTTCAAAGATGGTCGTTGTGGAACTAGATGCAATCATGTTTCAACCGATTCACGAAATTCGTAATCACGACGCATTGAATTGTTATTCCTGGGCTTATCTTATTTCTTTCCCAGACTTATCTTGCGTCGAGAGCTTCAGCGCGGGCATAGTAGTGAGAGGTTTTCCCACATGAGAAAGAGAGCTAGGCCTAGGCCTATGTTTGCATTGTAGGCCTAGGCCTACTGCGTCGAGTTTAGGCCTAGACATACGTTTTTATTACGACATGTAGGCCTAATTGTGTACGTGTGTTTGTGAGCTTGATTTACAAGCTATTAAATCATTTAGTATACCCTGTATCAAGTGTATCGTGTGTATTTTATGTTCCTTTATCCATTACATGTGTCATATATCATTTTACCACATCAGGCTATGCTACGAGAGCAAATAAACAAATGAACCGCGCCATCCGAGTTTTTCGCAAATCCGAGGTGCCCCGGTCTCATCCAACTCGGATAAGAGAGTTCTTACTGTATGTATGTATGTATGTATGTATGTATGTATGTATGTATGTATGTATGTATGTAGTTTATTTCTTTTAGTTCAATAGAACAGAGTAGTACATTACACCCATTTCTTACATTTAATACAGGACACTCAAATACGAGATGAAAAACAATAAATGCAAGATGCAACATTGAAATTTGAAAAAAACATTACTTATTTAAAATTATTTTTACAACTCCAAACGCTACCCGCAGGCGACTACATCATTTATCAACTAACAATTACTAAAGTTGAGTAAATATGTATTCAATACAGATTTTGGATAAAAAGATGTTGGTATGAATAGCCTAATTATTAGGCTTTTAGGCCCTAGTAGCCTTATAGACCACAACAAATTCATTTTCATGCATTCATTATTACCAGATTCTCTCATTGGCCTTTACAAAAAAAAATATTAACTGTGTACTATTTACCTGGCAAGCTGTTTTAAGGTTAAACTTAGCCTGCATGTAGAATGTAGTCACATTCATCGAGTTCGGTACTCGTGGCAAGACATTGTTAAAACGCTTGTACCGCTCCATAAAGTTGGAAGGTGCAGGAAGGTTTGAAATTGCAATTTTGTTGATGTTCTTCCGTTCATCGGCGTCAGCCACAACCTTCTTCCACAGTTTGAAGACTAGCAGGTAACGTACATAGAGCGTATCATTCATTGGATACACTCAAGACACTAGTCAACAGTTTCCTGCAAGTAAGAAATTAAATCATTGATACAAAACTAACAAAAAGCAAACTAAATTAAAATCAAATGATGACTTGATATGATTGCCTTGAACTGAGCAGGGTGTTCTGGGTACGGATGACGGAACCCTACTTTTTAAGACCCGGCGGTGGTGTAGTGTGCATATACGGGCGTGGTATACACACTGCTCGCGCTAAAAAATGTTCGTATACACACTGGTTTTGCTTGTGATACGAGTGATTAGCAATGATATGGTCGTAACTCGTAACCATGGTTTAAAAAAAATCTAATCTAATTTAATAAATGTTACAATGTAACCTACATACAAGGATGCTAATAAAACTGAACTGAACTAGGGCCTATTTGTCATTATTCAAGTAGGCAAACTATCTGCTGCCCGGCATTGAAAGGAAGCGATACGTACTGGTAAATTTGGCACCACACCACTGCGACCCGGATACCCGTTAACAATACCTGCAGGTTACTTGGGTAGGCCTTGAGCTGCCTCCCGGGAGTCCATACACATAACAGAATCCCAAAGCAACAGAAATATCAACTAAAAATTATAAATATTCAGCGAGGAAGCGATCGGGAATGAAACAAAAGGGTTGATGAACAAACAGCGATCCCTTAATAAATCATTTTATCAAAGGTATACTGTGCAGCAGTTTAAATGTATGTCCTTTCTGTATTTATATTTCCCATAATGAATAAACCCATTAAAACATTTTTCAATCGGCGCGTCCTAACCCACGCGACGCAACCAATAATGTTTTCTTTAACGAATATCCAGTAGTTCCAAGGTAGGTGACCGTGCTTTCCCGACCGAAAATATACTGACAAAGCAGATGTTGCATGGGTTCTTCTTCATTCGTGCTCACCCCACAACATTACACACGTAAATACTCTCATAAAATTTTCAGTGAAAACCACTTTTGGATTTATGTAGTTCTAACCGGATTACAATTTTACTAAATGATGTCATCCCTAAAGTTCATCCACCCTTGAGGTACAAAGTGATCAAAGGCCGGTGAAACAGGTAGGGGAACATGCTGTACCTTGGACATAGTTGTACCTTGGACCATTCAAGATATCTCTGCTATCTTGTGGTAAAAAAAATAACTAAAAATTCTAAATGTCAATTATACCACTAGGTGTCAATACCAAACTGGGATGGTGGTAGAAAACCTAGCATAATTAAAAAAATAATTTGTTTTCAACCATTCAAAGTAAATATTTTGCATGTTTTTTTTTTGCTTTTTAAAGCTTTGAATGATATTTTACTGCTAAAACACTTTATTAAATCTGAGAACCATGTTTTGATCTATAATTAGGTATACCAATTACATAAAACAGGCAACTTAACCTCAAACTAAATTGGAGGGAAATAAAAAATTTATAGTGCTTGGTTGTACCTTGGACTGGTCCAAGGTACATTTAACATGGCATTTTCTTTACCATGGTAGGCCAATTAGTTTTGTTTGTTAAGATAATGCCACGAAGTAAAGAGGGCAAGGTGAGGGTGAAATTAGTGGAGTTGGGGGGGGGGGCGCAAAGCGCCTTGGGGCGGAAGCATAAAATGCGTTGCCGTTGTCAGCTAGGCCCCCCATGGTGCTTCGCGCCACCCCCCCAACCCCACTAACCTACTATCCACTTTTTTTTTGGGGGGGGGGAGGGGCTAGCTGATCACGGCAACGCATTTCATGCTTCCCCTCAACCCCCTACCCTACTTTCCTTTTCGGGGGGGTCCCTATAATGGAGAAGTACCGAATTTTCTTTTTTTTATTCTATAATTCAAAATGGCTGGCCTTAATAATATTTTTAGTCAATAGAAATATAACTATACACTCCCACTCTTTAAAATAATATGAAGTACTAACAAGACAGAATACATTAAGTAGGCCTATTGGCCTATCCTTCAATTTTCTATGTAATTTATGTACATAATTCAAGGTACGAATTACATGGTCCAAGGTACATCGCTATGCTGTATCTTGGACCACTTTGCACTAATTATTAAAATGGTTAATTTATAGCAATAATTGTAAAGTGCCATATACAATAAAATCAACAAAGTTTGTACAAGGCATGTTCTAGCAAATACAAAAAAAATAAACCAAAATCATCACCTCATTTCTCCAGAAACCATATAAATGTAAAAAGTGGTCCAAGGTCCAAGGTGTTCCCCTATCGATCTCCCCCGTTCATTGTCTGCATGCCGCTAGTCCACAGAAGGGTTGGAATTAACGGGTACTGATATCCAGGCAAACACACTAGACTAGACTATTTTACAAAAACATTTAGTACCCAAATTCAAACTACAATTATTGTATGATGATAAATAAGAACACAAAATAATAGTGCTTCAAATCAAAATGTTCTTATTCTAAAACATATCTTTCCAATGATTGCTGTTAAAATGTAGAACATAAGAACAATGATGCCAACGCAATAAACATAATACTAACACGGCAATTTTAATCAAAACTAACAATAAATAAAAAGTTGGTTTAGATAAAGCCTATTGGCTTGGTTAGTGTTTGTGGTTGGGGAAAGGAGAGAGGAGACC
Organism: Sweltsa coloradensis; assembly: GCA_024449915.1. NCBI lineage: Eukaryota > Metazoa > Arthropoda > Insecta > Plecoptera > Chloroperlidae > Sweltsa > Sweltsa coloradensis. Next base: position 551,614 of record JAMZAV010000090.1, read on the forward strand.
AACAGTTACCTTAAAGGATGTAGGTAGCTGCTTGAGACGAGGTTCACATATATTTATTAACAATTAAAAATTCACAATTTACATAAATGTTGAACGTTTCGGCCTCCGCGGCCTTGGTCACCGACCGTTGGAGAAGAACTAACAATTAACAAACAAACAAAAACTAACATTTAAACATTATTTACAATTATATTACAATACAAGGTGCTGTTGGGGTGAGTAGGTGGCGGTGTGCAGATGGGATGTCTACCTCAGATTGAGGTTAGGCTTTTGGCGCGAGCTGGTGATGATTTGGTGTGCCAATTCCCATTGTCTCAGGTGTTCCTCATTGCATGATGGGGGCATCGACTTCACTACCCTTGTGGTGTAACAATTGTCAAAGTCTCTGTTATTTGGATATTTTATGTGTGTGTGGGTGCCTGCACATAAAATATCCAAATAACAGAGACTTTGACAATTGTTACACCACAAGGGTAGTGAAGTCGTTGCCCCCATCATGCAATGAGGAACACCTGAGACAATGGGAATTGGCACACTAAATCATCACCAGCTCGCGCCAAAAGCCTGACCTCAATCTGAGGTAGACATCCCATCTTAACACCACCACCTACTCACCCCAACAGCGCCTTGTATTGTAATAGACCTATAATTGTAAATAATGTTTAAATGTTGGTTTTTGTTTGTTTGTTTGTTAATTGTTAGTTCTTCTCCAACGGTGGGTGACCAAGGCCGCGGAGGCCGAAACGTTCAACATTTATGTAAATTGTGAATTTTTAATTGTTAATAAATAATATATGTGAACCTCGTCTCAAGCAGCTACCTACATCCTTTAAGGTAACTGTTGGTCTCCTCTCTCCTTTCCCCAACCACAAACAATAAATAAAAAGTGAAATTGAAGAACACTTGACCACCCTCTTGAGCCTTGATCATACAAGCCCCTAGGTCCATGTTATTTTCTAAGATTCTATTACTAGGAAAACGCGTAAGTCCCGCCGCGTTGAAGGATAGGCTTTTTGTAAGTTTTTAGTTTGCGTAGGACCACTTTTCCTTTGCAAGTGCTTTTTGAATGCATTGTAGGTGATTGTTGGTTGTCAAGTTTCTATTGTTACTTGTTAATTGTTATTATAACCCTAAAAAAACTCATATTAAAACCTTTATTCTATGGATTCTGGCTAACTTTTTCAACTTTTTCTTTCAGAAAGCAATACATCACCATTACCTTAATGTCCATGTAAAATATGAACGTTGTAGCCCCACCCGTTTGGTCATAATTGGCCCAAACATCACGAAAATATCGGGGGGAAAATAAAAAAAAATCGTAAAAGTACGATTTCTATGAGAAATATTTCTTCAAATGTCCCTAAAATCATAACATATCTAACTTTAATGATTTCAAACGTTCCCATAAAGTTTCATCAAGATCGGAGTAGCCGATTGCCCGGTCCCGAGCCAAATACCACGGAAATATCGCATTAAAAATCGAAAAAAATCGTTTAAGTGGTACCTACAATATTCATGAGAAATATTTCTTCGATTGTACCCAAAAACGTAGCAAGTCAAAGTTCAGAGATTTCGAAGGTCCCTTCCAATTTTCATCAAGATCGCATATGCCATTTGCCTGGCAGAGAGCGAACAAACAGACAAAAAGAAACAAAAAAAAAAAAAAAAAAAAAAACACACGAGCTAAATTTTTTGGGGGGTCAGTGAAATTGAAGTCTTTGCATCACTCATCCAATTAGGCCAAGAAACGAAGGATTTTCTTAGACACACAGACCTTCCAGAAAGTGTCCTTAAAAAGGGAAAAAATCGGGCTGGAACGTTGGCCGCCATCTTAGGGGGGCCAAGTAAAAAATTAATGTGATATTTTTAGGGAACTAACATATCATACTATCCTACACTGGCTTCAAATTTGGAGTTGATACTCAAAAGCAGTATAACTTGGCAGTTGGCAGTGACTTTTACGGCTGCGTTCGGGCAGGAAGCATCAGACATAAACAGAACTTTACATAGCTGTCAAGAAAGCTTACATGGACAGCCCTGTGGTTTTATATCAATTTTTGTTATCTGCCAGAAAAAATCACAAATTTTGTTCTTTTCAACAAAAAAATATATTTTTTGAAATGTGTTACTGTAGAGACTTTCAGTTTTGCTTCCTAAATTTCTCTAATTAAAAAAAAAAATGTACTTAATTTACGATTTTGGATTTTGTTTATAGGTCAAAATTTACTTTTTAGTATTTTAGGGATTTTTTCATGTCAGATAAAAAAAAATATTGATAATCCAAAACCGTAGGGCTGTCCATGTAAGCTTTCTTGACTGCTATGCAAAGTTTCATTTATGTCTGTTGCATCCTGCCTGAACGCAACCGTTTGCCAACTGACAAATTTGTCCTATTCTCTCTTTTCCTCAAATTTTGGAAAGCTGTCACACCTAAACGGCTTTGAGTATCAACTTCAAATTTGTAGCCAGTGTAGGTTAGTAGGTATGATATTATGTTAGTTCCCTAAAAATAGTATCACATTTATATGACCTTCAAAATGACTAATTTTGAGTTTCCTCCACATTCCGTCTATTTTTGGGGGTTAAGGGGACCCAGAATCAATATAATTTTTTCCCTCATACATTTGTATGTACCTAGAGTGCTAATCACAAAAGCATCTGTTTTGATACTTGGTAGGCCTACCCTTTTTGATCGATTGGGATTCAAATAGTAAAAAAAAAACTCAAATTTTACGAGGAACTTGATGTCCAAGTTTATGGAAAGCACTGCCTCCTAGAATGATGTTGCTCGTGGCTCCTTGTTCCCTGCCTGTCCACACAACAGGTTTTGATTGTTGACCAGTAATTTGCATTTTTCCCCACATAGGCCTAGCGCTAGTTACCGCCCCCAAAAGCTCAGTTTTGTTTTTTTATGTCAAGTAGAGACGATTAAAATGTCATCTCAGTGTTTTGTATTCATACTTTTTATGTTCAATTTAAATTTAACTTTAATTTAATTCAATTTAAAAAGTTCAATTTATTATTATAATATATTGGAGATGACTTTTAATGTGATGCACGTCAAAACAACAACAGAGCTTTTGGGGGCGGTAACTAGCGCTACCAGGACAACAATTAACACTGTGCGTGTGAACAGGCAGGGAACGAGGAGCCACGAGCAACATCGAGGAGGCAGTGATGCCAAGCTATATTTTTTAAATTTTGTTTTTGCATAATTCTAAAGAACAATGTATTTGAAAAGCATTAATGTAAAATTGGATGATGTAACTTTAAAAAAAAAAAAAATTGTTTTTGCATTCCAAAGAACAATGTATTTGAAAAGCATTAATGTAAAATTGGATGATGTAACTTTAAAAAAGCATGCAAATGGTAGCAACAACAGCAAACCTTCAAAAAAAAATTAGCTCCACCGGCGCAAGCGATGTTAGGCCCCCAATATCGGACATGGTTTGCTCTAAAAATAAAAACAGAACTGATTTGGAATCTATCTGCAAAATAATTTAAAAAATGGTTGATTTCTGGTGGAATTACCCTGTGAGCTTCTATTAGTATTTTTTTAAATCAGGTCTGCAAAATCGAATTTTGCATTTACCCGGAATTTTGGTTACCCTATTTCATTGTTGGTACAGTATTTCCTAAAAAATACCATATTATTTGACTGTCCATTATTAAGCACTAAATTGCATTTGAGTAAAACAATAATTGGATGAGCGAAGCAAAGACTTCAATTTCACTGACCACCCAAAAAATTTAGCTCGGGTGTTTTTTTTGTTTTTTGTTTGTTTGTTTTTCCGTTCGTTTGTTCGCTCTCTACCGGGCAAACGGCATATCCGATCTTGATGAAAATTTGAGGGGACCTTCGAAATCTCTGAACTTAGACTTGCTACGTTTTTGGGTACAATCGAAGAAATATTTCTCATGAATATCGTACTTTTACGATTTTTTTCGATTTTTAGTGCGATATTTTCGTGACATTTGGGCCGATTCTGACCAAACGGGTGGGGCTACAACGTTCATATTTCACATGGACATTAAGGTAATGGTGATGTATTGCTTTCTGAAAGAAAAAGTTGAAAAAGTTAGCCAGAATATATAGAAATAAAGCTTTTAATATAAGTTTTTTGATTTTTTGTACGATATTTTCGTGCCATTTGGGCCAATTCTGACCAAACGGGTGGGGCTACAACGTTCATATTATACATTGACATTAAGGTTATGGTGATGTAGTACCTTTTGAAAGAAAAAGTTGAAAAGGCTAGCCAGAATTTGTAGAAATAAAGCTTTTAATATAAGTTTTTTACAGTAAATAATACCAATTAACAAGAAACAAAAGAAACTTGACAACAATCACCTACAATGCGTAGGCAGCAAAACAAAGCACTTGCAAAAGTAAAGATATCCCACGCAAACTAAAAACTTTAAAAAGCTCATCCATCAACGCGGCGGGACTTTAGCGTTTTCCTAGTTGAATGCACTGTGAAGTGACTTAAATAACCATATTGAAAACATCAAAGTGAATCACGTGTGTGTGTGGCTCGTTGGTCTTGTGGTTAGCCTACCTGCTTACAATGCAGAAGGTCCAGGGTTCGATTCCCACTAGTCAGAAGTATTTTAACTTCTGATTTGGACTTAAGTCTATCAGTTCTTGTCTTAGGAATCTGTTAACGGCCGTCCTAGCGACGAGGCACATAATAAATTTAAAGTTGTTCTAAATCGGCCTTGTTTATTCTGGCGTTGATCCGCGGGTGTTCGCACTGTCCATACCACTGATTGCTATATTTCCTAATAAAAATATCGATCTTTGGTTGGCTATCGTTCACTCGTCAATTGCGTCGGGGCCTGCAGGGTGGGCTTGGTCACTTGGTTTACGGTCTCCCACTGGAAATTAGTTGTGTAACTGAGTAGGTTGACTATAAAAACGGATTTATTTATTTATCACAAAAAGAAGAAAGAAGTGAAGAAGTGCGAGTGAACCTGAAGAGGACATGACAGGCCTGGCAAGCCGGTGTTAACAACTCATAAAATGCCCTAGAAAATTGGTGGCTATAGCCACCCCCTGACCTAACTTAAGTTGGAAACAGGAGTCAGATATATATATATATCACAAAAAGAGTGTAAAAACAGCACCAAAAGAGTATTCATTTGTGAATATTCAGAATTAGCAGCCATAGGCCTCTAGGATTAAAACTTTGGTTGTAATCGTATCAATATTTAAATCATTTCAATGTGTGTAGAATGAATTTTTCCTAAAATGCAATTTAATGCCTAATTGGATGAGCGTAGCGAGCGTAGCGAGCGAAGCGAAGATTCCATTTCACTACACTGGAGAAAAAAATCCGGAGTTTTTTTTTTTTTTTTTTTTTTTTTTCTGTATTTTTGTCTGTCTGTTAACACGATTCCGGCTAAACCGATACTCCGATTGCGATGAAATTTAATGGAGCCTTCGAAATCTCTGAACTAAGAATGCCACGTTTTGAGGTCGAAATTATTGTCAGAAAATCGCAATTTTACATTTTTATCGTTTTTAAATCTGCGCTTAGTAACTTACTGCGTTATCCGTTGTTGATTTTTCACAGACCATAATTGAGATTGCTATATTCCTAATTAGAAAATAATTATTTGTTGACATCGCATTTACGTTTTAAATTGCGTCTGCTGTCACTACTGGCTTGTCACTTTTGATTTTTCCCCTACTGAAAATAGTTGTGTGAATTTGTGGGATAGACTATAAATACTATTTATTTACATTTATCACAAAAACGGTTAAAAAGAAAAAGATTTATTTATTTGATTAATTTCTAAAAATTCACAAGCTCTAGATTCTTGTTGTTCGATCAACACAAAATTCAAATGTGGTAAATAATTTACCTAAACACCCCAAGTTTTCCTAGTAATAATAAGGGACAGTCAGTCAAATGTCATTTTTCAGGAAATACCAACAATGGAAAAAACAAAATTCCAAGTAAATGCAAAATTAGTTTCAGCAGACCTAATTCTTTAAAATACTAATGGATAGCTTTCATGAACACCATACAAAAGTCCTTTTGTATTTAAATCGATTTCTCACGGATTTACAGGTCATTGTTTAATCCTGGGGGAAAAATGAGGAAATCAGCAGATACGGTGTGACCTGTACCGAAGCAGTAACAGAAAAAAAGGAAATAAATACAGACTTGAGCCAAAAGAGTCAAATGGAGACGAATTTAAGAATATAAACATATTTTGTGCTGTAATCACCCCTGTACCAAATATGGTAGACACATTTTGAGGAATGAAAGGAAATTTTTGCGTTTTCAAACCTTTCGCCTATATTGACATTTTGAAGATTGCGAAAACAACCATTTTAGATGAAGTATTTTCCAAGAACTTCTTCCTATGACACTTTCTAGGAAGTGGAATCATTAAGTTTAAAACTGCACAGTTAGCAAGCGTAGTTAAACATTTATTGCTCAATGCAAACTTCCTTGTGTCCCTACCTATTGAATTTGAAAATTACATCCATTTGGCAGCACTTACCCCAGCACTGGACTGCAGATTTCCCTGTAATTCTTGTTGATGAACTTGGCTCGGATAATAGCATCCAGTATATGGTTCTCCGAATGGTCGAGGAAGTTGTTTAATGCTGAGGTTAGTCTGCAGACGACTTTCTTTGTGTGCTCCTTGCGACGCCTTGAGGCCTTAATTTCTATGTTCAGGTACATTGCCATCAGTTCAGTCATCTTTTCCAGATAAGTTGAGTTTTCGAAAGACTGAAAAAGGGGTCAAATTCTTACACAATCTTCAGACTATAGTCAAATAATGAAAAATGTGATCAATAATGCTACACGAGGCTTTGATTAAAGCCGAGCTCATATGTCCGAGTATCGGGATTATCATGATTGTAGGATACCTGTAGCTCCAGTTTTAATGCCCCGCTTTTTTAAATATTAACCTGGTTCCCTAAATATATAAATAAATATCATAAATAAATAGTAAAAATAATAATAAAATAATAAATACCTCTTTGATATCTTGATAGAACAAATGGAAAAAAACCAAGGCGTCGCTCATGCACTTTTTTAATTTTCCGGCACGGTTGGGCTTCATGTAGCAGTCTTGTATGGTTTTAGATCCCTTCCTGAAATGAAACGCAGTTTTTACATTAAATTTATTAAATATGTATGCATGTAGTTTGTTTCGATAGATGGCTGCGGAACAAAAAAAGGTACCGGTATGTGTGCGGTGGGTATATAAGAATACAATATAACATAGAATAATTAGTAATTACAAACAGCATGGCCTCAAAAGTCTAGGTGGGAAAATACATGTTCACAGCTGACAATGCGTCCTTGTTACTCGTGGATGGAGAACACTGGAACACACAAATAAAATAATACAAAATAGTAGTGACGGTTGACGGAATTAGACAAGACACAGAGCACGAAGATCAAGAAGGAACTGAGAGTGGCGAGTTTGAGCTATAATCTGGGAAGAGAAAGGCTGGACACGTGACGAGGAATAGGATGAAGGAGGACAGTATTCTGAAGATAGAAATGTAGGAGATAGGCCTCCAGGGCTGCCACCAAGGAAATTTTTTTATCCTTGAAAGATACTTAAAAAATCCTGAGAAATCCTTGAAAACAGTTATTCAGCATTAGCGTATTAAAACCGCGAAGGAATGTTACAAATTTTCAGGTTTCATACCAAAATATGTTATGCCAGCCTGATTTTCGAGAATCTAGTCAAAATTACGTGCAGACAAACGCATAAGAATCAAAATTTTCTTCCAATATATTTTAACGTTTTACTTTTAGGCCTACTCACCATAACTACCACTTGCGGTAAATGTTAGGCCTATGCAGTCACTTATGTTTATTTTTACTAGTACCTGATGTTTTTTTACTGTCTACATTGCTTTTTTTGGCTGAATTTAAAAAATGTTATTATTTAATGTATTTTTTAAAGACACTAGAAAATCCTAAGATTTTGCCCAAAATCCTGTTATCCTTGAGACACTCTAAAAATCCTGAGAAAAGGATAATATCCTTGAAAGTGGCAACCTTGAAGGCCTAAGCAGAGAAAATGAGAGAGACCTAGTCTGAAGTGGGAATAGGTAATGGAGATGTATGTGGAAAGATGACATGCAGCTTGGCAGCTTGGGGACGTTTTTAGACGAGTGAGCGCAGCGAACGTAGTCTACAACGCTACTCGATCGGGCCTTGGTCGTGATTAATTCTGTTAAATGTCTGTCTGTCCGGTCCCATACGGCCGAACGGCCAAATAGACTGAGCTGAAATTTTAAACAGACATCCGTGACCAGGTAACTGAGAACTGCTAACAAAATGAGCACTATCCGTTGCGATTTAAACCTGCAAGAAAAAAAAAACTGAAAAATACGTTAAAATGTATAGAAATTATTTTAACGACAATGGTTTTCATTTTGAAATAATATTTTTTGTTTGTTATTTAGCTGGCTGTGAAATGCCGTGTCCAAGGTTAATCGAATGTTGGACGTCAAGGTACCCCCAAATTCCGCTCGTAGATTGAGTAAACCTTGCAATATTTTCACGTATTTCGTACTGGCTATGTTTTCCATGGTATTGTCACAGATGTAGGACTACACTGCGTTATATGCATTTCAAAACATGTTAAATAATTTAAAAAATACAATCCAGAAATTACAAAATCTTTCCCGACCAATGAACCCACGTCTCCCACATTTGGGCTATAAGGGCACTTTAGCCAAGTCGACTAGGGAAACGCCAAAGTCGTTGTTAAACGAGTGAGTGAGCCATGTGTTGAGTACCCGGTAACATTCCTTTTCTTCCCCCTTTTTTAGGCCTCCCTAGCCTATCATAGGCTACAGTGGAGCATTATGGCCTAAACTATGACTTAAACTTAAATACCCTTTTGTTTATACGAATATTATAATCAAACTTAAATGCAAATGTTCCCGCATACTCAACACATGACTCTCTCACTCGTCTAACAACGACTTTGGCGTTTCCCTAGTATATTTTATAACCAGTTTTTTTTTAAAATATAGTTTTTATGTAGGCCTACCCTACCTACCTTATTGTTGGACATAGGGTAGGATATTATTACTATCCCAACTTATGGTAGGAGAAAAACTTTGTAATTTATTGAATGATTGGAGTGTAGTCTCCAATAGAGAGAGCAGAGCATGTTTCTTACTAGTTAGGCCTAGTTAAACCTGTGCGAACATTTGATTTTTCAATTTTGAATCGAACCTTGAACCTGCAAATTAAAAGGTTCGTGGACCTTGAACCAAACCTTTTTCAAAAGTGTTAGGGCCTAGGTCTACCTTAAAAAATGTTAAATAAAGTCCATAGGTTTTTATTTACATTTCATAAATTTAATTAATAATTATTGTGTATGCTGGGTCAGGATCAAGATAAGGATATACCTATGCTGTGTAGAAATTACAAAAACATAGAGTAATGAGAGATTTTGAGAGAAAAGTTTGTAGAAAAAGGGAGTTATTGTATGCATAGGTCTAACGAAGGCTATCTTGGCCCAGACTAGGCAGAGACAGAATCTATCAAATCTCGTTTGCGTCGGATACAGTCTGTTTCTTCTTACATCGCGGAATCTGTTTTATGATCGGTGTTTTCGTATTTTGATCGGGTTTATCACTTAGCTCACCTGCGCAATAGTAATCATCGTCAAACACAACAAACTATGATTCATTTTATTTAGTCTAGCCCTAGCCATTCATTTTCACAAGAAAATGATTCAAACTACTAAGTAAAAATACAGAACATTTATTGTATTTCTCTCAGAAACCCTCACAGAAGCAACACAATTGTAAATAGATTTTAATGTTAAGCATTGAACAGTCTTGAAAATTGAAATCAAAGCAAACGATGACATGATGCAGTCGTAGGCCTACTCCTCGCAGTGCTAATTCGACTATCGATTAGCGACCGTGGTGGACTTGTACCGATCGGTCGCAGCTGTAGGCGTGGCTTCCCGTAAGCGGAAACTTCAAAGGTTCGGTTCGAGGTTCAACTTTCAAAATAGTTTTTAACCCATTGGAGCTGACTTACGGAACCGTTCCGTATTCCACAAGTCTGGCCCAAAAACCGACAGACGGAACAGTTCCGTGTCCGTTCGTCTTTGAATTCGCACCAAACCGGCGTAGTTCAGTCAATCTCACACAGATAGCAGCACTATATGGAGGCTGACTCTTTTACCGACGTGGTTGAGTTTTCCCCCCGATAAATTCTCGAACACGGCCATTTCACAGACGACTACAAATAATATGATGGCCTACAAATTGTCAAGGCGGTGCGCCGTAACAGAAACAGGCTTCTCAGCTGTTGTTTACTTCGTAAAACTGACGTAAAGCTCCTGAATGTTACGAGATGGCGAATCTGAAGGCGATTGTGCTGAATTTCAAATGAGCGTGATATATTGTGAGATTCAGGAAGTGTTGTTGATTAGCTTGCAAATGATGCAAGCAATAATAATGATGTGGATGAAGATTAGAGTACTTCTAACCAAGATAAAATAAGACGATGACACAAGTAGGGTTAGGCCTAGGGCTGGCGGGAATATAAACTAGAAAAGCAAAGCATATGAACTAAAAACAATAGGCCTAGGCCTTCAATTTTGTGCATTCATGCAATTTCGGCCAGTAGGCAGGGTGCGGCGGGGTGCCATCCCCCATAATACGGATTTAACTGCTTCCGTACGGGCAAAATAAGCAAAATCAACTCATGGCTCAATGGGTTAAACCAAACCGGTTTCAAGGTTCGCTATTTTGAAGTGGTTTGCACACCTCTGTAAACCAGGTTTAACCCTTGTCCTCTGGCCAAGGGAGGTGAAGAAGGTAACAGCTACTTCAGGCCTGTTGGTTTAGGTACTTCACTGTTTTTATTGGGACCATTCCTTGTCTGCAGTGGTTTTCACAGTTAATAGGCGACAGAATTAAAGCACCGTTCATGCTAGGCTAACACGCTCACGCATAATAACACAATTTCTCCATCATTACTCCGTCATTCATTTTAGCAAGATGACAAATAAGCGTATGTAGCCATAGGGATAGGCGTCCACAGGGGTAAGAGTAGGGGACCCCCATATACATGCTATTGTAGTACGAGCGTAAAATGATCATGTAGGCCTATTTAAAGAATGATTTCTATGAAAAATCTTTTGATAAAAACTAGCGATGTGCAAACCGGGCCGAAATTCGACCCGAACCTTAAAACCGGTTCGGTTTGAAAATTATTTTGCAAGTCGGACCTCGACCCGAACCTTTGAAATTCCCGCTCACTGGAAGCCACGCCTACAGCAGCAACCGATCGTCACAAGTCCGCCGCGGCCACCTTTCTATAGTCGAATTGGCAATGCGAACAGTAGGCCTACGATTGCATCATGTCATCGACGCTATGATTTCAAGAATGTTCCGTGCAAAAATTAAAAACTAATTACAATTGTGTTGCTTCTAAGAGGGTTTACGAGAGAACAATAAATGTAGAAGGCCTACCATGTTTTTACAAGTGGTACTACTGAACATTTTCTCGTGAAGGAATAGGTCTAGGGAAAATGAAACGGTTGATTGTGTTTGACGATGATTATGATCGCGCAGGTGAGCTAAGTGATAATCCCGATCAAAACACATAAACACCGACCATAAACCAGATAAACAGATACCACGACATAAGAAGAAACAGGTTGTATCCAACCAGGGCTCGAATTTAACGCTCGCCCGAAGCGAGTGTATTGTTGCGCGGACGAGTAACTTTTGGAAATAACTTGCCCGGCGGGCGAGTGATTTTTTGGGTGAGCCATAACATAAATTGCGTACCGGTACATTACGTTTCAAACTACGCGGTCAACAGAGCAAGGTGCGCGAAGTCCTCAATAGAGTGCGCCATGAGTTGGTGGTTGAGCCTTGACTTCGACGTCCTGACCTAAACCAGAGTCGATAAAGAAGTTTCCCCGTTGGGGAGGTCCTCCAACTCCCTATACCGGCCTGGGTTAAATAAAAAGTAGGTTTTTGGCGTTTGGAATCTAACGTTCCGCGCGACTCTGTGTGACAATTGATGGAACTACTTCAAAAAAACTACGTCACTTTTCTACTAGTAGTTAACAGTCGATGACGAAAAATGGCGGACACGTCAAAATATTAAATACGATCGAATATTGGCGAATGTTTTGGCATAAAGCAAACTCTCTTTATTAATGAGGATATTTCTGATGGAGTAGACCTAAGCTTAGGACCTAGGCCGACAATATGTTTTGTTTAAGAATTCGATTTGAGTGCCTAGGGCGTACTTACGTCTGAAAACTGTATTGTGGCCTTGGGCCTAGGCTACACTTACGTCCGTAAGGCTTAAACAACCCATATCTCAATTAATTTCGTACGAAAATGTCAGTGACGCCTGCGCAACACTTTATAGTACAATAATAAATCAAAAGTAAATCGTTTTAAAAGGCTAGGGTCCTGGGCTAATATGATTGAAATAAAATTAAAGTTTGACGTTTCGTCTGTTGTTTTGTTTTTGCATTGTCAATGCATATCGATAATCTACTGACCGTATTTAGCGTGCAGTGCTTTTATTAGTTTCACATTTAAGCCGCCCTCAGCGCGCAGGACGTTAGATTCCGTTTTGACTTGGGAGTAAGGGGACCTCCCCAACGGGGAAACTTCTTTATCGACTCTGCCTAAACCAATCTTGACATCCAGTCGGAGCTTGTCACAGCGTGTTCAAGGCTTCTTTTAGTGGGCTGCTTTTCTTTGTGTTTCGTGTGATTGTGAATGTGGAATATTTGTGTTGTGTTAGTGTTACTGTGTAGATCTGTGCATCATTTGTTGCTTGTAAATATGTGGCGGTATTTACAAGGAGTTGATAACTCAAACAATAAACAGAAACCTAATTCTACTGCAGACAATGCAAAATATGAGAAGAATCGTGTGCGTCTTTTTCAAGAACACACGTGGCTACGTTTTGACCAACAACTAAATTTAAAAAAAAGTTATAGTAGGTAGTACTAGTAGTGGTTTGGAGTAGGAATACGGACTAGTGTTTTTAATGACTAGTAAATTTACAAGAGGGCGAGTGCTAAATATTTTAAAAATTCGAGCCCTGTACCAAACACATAGGGCCTACGAGATCCGATAGATCGATCTAGGCCTAGCCGTCCATAGGCAGTGACGTCACCGCGTCACCTATGAAAATATTGTTGAACTAATAAATAACTCGTAGCCCTTTCTATCAGTGTTTGGAATTGTTTAACAAATCGCCATTTATTTCGACTTTCATTTACGCGCACGTTTTGTTTACATTTGAATTTGACATAACCTTTAAAATGGCAAAGAAATACATAACCTGAAATATCGGCCTGCAAAAAGTTATGTCAATCTAATAATATGACAGTCAACAGTCTATTTGTAGTCAAACTCTACAAGATGGCATGTTATTGTGTTCGTAGAAACTCGATACCGGTTAGTCAAAGAAATGTTCACATGACATCATACTGTTCGCCCATTGGTTGACTGCGAGCAATAGCAAATTTTTGGAAGACGTGTGTGCGTAATAGGAAATACGTGTATCCAATATGGAGGCAATTAATTGCGGCAATGCATTGCTAGCACTAGCAAGAAATTGTTCGTGTAAAGAGCCTTTTAGGTATGCCTATATCCAGACCCAGCACCCACAATTGGGCTAACTAAATTTGTAAAATGTATATAAAAATCTATGGACTAGGAAGATATTTGACAAGTTTTTTAGGTAGGTCTAGGCAAAGGCCCTACCATAACAATTGTAGCCCTAATGAGTTCGGTTCGAAGTTCGCAGAACCTTGTTATTGCAGGTTCAAGGTTAGGTTCGAAATTGAAAAATACAAGTTCGCACAACCCAAAAAATAATAACATCCTATTGCAATGGAAGTCATTTAAAAAAGAAACACAATGAAGGATTTGAAAAACTAGCACCTCTGGCTTACCTAGAGGCTATACCTGTATAGGCCTAGGTAATATAATTATATTCTACGCGATAGAATGGACTATAGGTCAGTTCTTTTGCACCTTTGAAGAAATAAGCATTCTTTTGTCCAGATGTAATGACAACTTTTCTTCCACAGACGTGTTCTTCTGTCCAGGGGGTAATTACCACTATTACAACTTTTGCACTGCCTCTTGAGGATGTGTAAAAGGGAAATTCGCACAAACTTCAAAAGTAACAACGTTATAATGTGCTATTGTTTACTTATTATGCCTACAAGATAAAATTGGTAATAATTAGGGTTGCCGTCGATAATCAATTTCAGTAATATATGATAACCGATTCCAGTATTTTGATAATATGATATGATTATCGATTTAAATAGTAGGCTAACATCGATGTTTTTGCGGTTTGCGGAACTTGAAAATGCTGCGCTGTCGTATCTACCAGCCAATTGAATTTGGATGTCGGAGTAGCCAAGAGCCGCTCGAGTTAGTTAGTTATTGGGGTTTTAGGGCACAAAAACTGCCGCTCGAGTATAACGGCCTGCGGCCTGCCCACGAATACGCTACTTTAGTGAGACGAAACATCGCCTGATCGCGATCAGTACGGCTCGAGGTGTTGTGGCGTGAAGTTCTCATGCGTCGGTCTGCCCAATTATATTGAATTTGTGATGTTTCTTCCATTCAAAACAAGGATCTTTGCCATTACTTGTGATGCCACTTAACAAGATGAGTAAAGAGCAGTTTTTTTAATTCAAAGTAGATGACGATTGACGAGGGGATCGGGGGAAGATAAGACAGCTGGAATGTCAAGGAGATCTCGCTATCTCTCTTACTCGCTAGAAGCTAGCTTTGCCGGCACGTAGGCCACTGTAAAAATGTTGACGTAAAAAGTGGCACTTCAAGCAAGTCAAGAAGTGTTAAAATCAAGATTGTGTAATTGAAATTTAGCTCTCAATTTTATTTTTACACATTCTAATCCTTAATGATTTCTCATATTAGTAGCACATTACAATTTTGTGTTTTTCCTGCTTCCTAGACTCAATTTGGAATTTGATATGATAATCGATTTGGGTCAATGATATCGATTCCACGCCTAAGGTTATCGATCAGGATTTTCACATTGAACAGCAACGCTAGATAAAAATATACCTACGGTAATAGAATTATAAAAAAATTCACAAAGCTGTGTTATTGAGTGAGATGTCTTCTAAAAGTGTGTGAATCAGATGACAGCTGGCAACATAACCTCGAAATTTGCTGCCAAATTACAACAAAATCATTGTCCACGCGTAAATTATTGCACTTTTTATGCCCATTTCTCATTATGCATTTTACACAGCTGGATGTAATTACCACAATTTGAGGTGGACAAAAGAACAAATCTTAATTGTTTGTTTACTTTACTTACTGTAAATAAACTGTCAACAGGTTTTCCAGCATTTTCATATTTTTCGAGCCTACAGATGCTCTGCAAAGCTCATTAAACTTGACCTGCCACGGGAATATTTCTTCCATTTTACTGTCTTCCTCAAAAGCATCAAGATCATCTGATGCTTTTGGATCATTTTTATCTGATGATCCGGAGTCAGACATACTAGTAGACATTGTACACGTCTATTGTTGATGGTATACCTAGGAAGAAAAGAAAATCAATTACAATTATTTTTTCCATTCTACCTATTTAAACATAAAACACACACACAGTAGGCCTACAGTTATCAGAGTAGGCTTTCAGTAGTAAGGAATCATTTTGGTAGAAGTGAGGGGTTGACTTGCAACGAGAGCGGAAATTCATGAGCGCAAAAAGCACATTTAGGTAGGTTACAGGGGTATTTAACCGCTAAACTCAAAAAATATATTTCATTCAGGCTAACTAGTAATGAATTTAGCAATCAACAGAAAAATTATTGGGGCCACCATGACCTCCCAAAAAATTGTCAAACATGACATTTTTCGAGCTAGGTCCCATCGGCAAAAATCTCCCATAAGAAATAACATGGGGACGATCTTTATGCCCCGTGACCTTGGAGAATTTTGACCTAAAAAAATATTGTCCATTAATGACGTACTCTTCAGCCTTTTCTATAAATTCTCTATATTTTGTTTTGTAATTTGGGCAAGTAGTTCGGTCAAAATATGCTTATTACCAAGATGGGGTGTGGTTTTGGAATGCATATTTTTGCGTGTTTGAGGGTATATTTGGGCACAGTTTCAAGACACGACGATATAAATGGGCATTTTAGATTGGTACGATGCTCTAGTATCTATGTGGACCAAAAAAGAAGCAGGTTTAAGCCGATTTAAGAAATTTCCCAAAACACCAATTTTCGCAAATTTTTGGATTAAAAAAATAAAAAATTCGTGTTAAATCACAGTTAAAAGATATAATTTTTTAAACGGTCATTTTAGTGTAGTATTGCACTATTTTTAGCCCCTTTAAATGGGGTCCACCTCTGCCAGGCATAAATTACGTAACTTAGGTAGGCCTATTGATAATTTTCTTAAGATATTATGTTGTCTTCATCCAAATTAAGGCAATCATAATTTGTGTAGTTTGGCCTAGCCTATAATAGGGCCTATTTTGACTTAGCATGTTTAGGAAAATAGAAAAACATGGTCGAATAGCCTTTAATGAGAATTTCCTGAATTGAAATCCATGTTCTCAACTTTCGATTTTTGGACCTAAATCTCGCAATGACTTTTTTAAGACTGGCTAATTCTTTGCAACCAAATGTGTAGGCCTATCAAATCAATAGAAAGATTTATTAACATACATGCAAAATTTGGTATAGGCTAATGATATTTCCAACTGTTCTTCTGAAATCATCAACACCTAGAAGTGTGTGCATTTGCAACCGCAGCCCTTAAAAGAGAGTAGGCCTCCGCCTACCTACATAGGACATGCGTTTTAGGCAAACTGTTGTTCGCTTGGCTGAATGACACTCACAGATGTTTGAAATTTTGAATGTAGTATGTCACGAATGTGGAAATATAGGGCTCTGCAGTAACACATTTTCAAATTTTGCTTTAAAATAATTTATAAAAATAAATCATTTTTAACAAATTTTGATTTTATTAGGTTAAAAACTCCAAAATTGACTATAGGTCCCTCCTCCCTACCCTATTCATGATTTTTTTTGGCTCATTAAGATAAAATTTAAAAAATCTATGACCGCAGGGCTGTCCATGTACTATGCTTTATTGACAACTTTGAGAAGTTTCAAAGGCCTCGCCTCGCCTATTATAGCCTAAGTTGGATGCATCTTGGCCAAGCGAATATTTGCTAACTGCCAAATGTGTCCCATTCCCTCTTAATAATAACCCTATTAATAATAATAAACACAACAATTTTTATGTATTGAAATAATAGTCTGTTAAATAATAATGTAGGCATTATAGTATAAATAGGCCTACTATAACAGCTAGGCCTAGCTAGATCTACCAGTGGAACCTACGCCAATATGTTCAAAGGACAATGTGTGACGGGTCAACATTAGTAAATAAACAAAATGAAAAGAATAAATTGAGGTGAAGGAAAGGGAAAGTTCACAGGCCTAAATATTAACATAGCATTCCCTGTAGGCCTATAGCCTATCATTTCACAATAATTTTTGGTTCTTGCCTTGAATGGGGGGTATTGCCCCCAAACTGCCCACCGGGGCTCTGCCCTTGGCTAGGGTGCCCTGACAGCAAGGCAGTGTCGATTTTCAGCTGCGAGTCCCGTAACCCACTCCTGCCACACTTCCCGGCAGGACGCACTTTTGTTCCACTTTTTTTTTTAAAATGCAAAATTTCAGTTTTTGCATTTTTTAAACTTTGCGCTTATTATCTCGCACCCTTTCGTTACCAACAAATGTAGGCTACTGGCCCGCTGTCAGTGAGAGCTTGCTAATGCTTTCCATTGTCATTGTAAACACTGATGTGGGCACTACCCGCTGCCGCCGACAAGGTGTCAGTCAGCTTGCTTGTTTCTCCCTCACACACATTTCAAGGCGTTTGTAGTCTGTGTTCGATTCGTATCGACAGTGTCGGATGTAGAATGCTTCCGCCCAAACCTAAGTGTATTTTCAATGACAATGTAAGGAAGGACTTTCCTTACCGGTAACTAGTTCAACACGAGACTGATAATGACAAAAGCGTTTTGTACGATCTGCAAAGCAAATTTTTCTATAGACCACAGTGGACGACACGACATAGAAAAACGTGCAGAGACAAAAACATAAAGAAGCATTGCTATAGGTGGAACCAGTTAAGGTGGCGGTCGCCGAGGGATTGCAGCACTGTCGCACAGCTGATGCCCTCGCAAGTGGCCAACGGTAAAGAAACCAATAGGCCTATGCTAGCGTCCCGGGCGCTGCTCATGCTCATAAAGCAGAACAGCTTCTTGAAATTGCCTCTGAAAAGGCACACCCGGTTTACGAATTTTTGAATTGCTTGCCATGATACAATAGGTACCTAGAGGGCTATGTAATAAAAGAATATTTTGAAGGCAAACGATGACAACTTTCATGTTGTGTCAAAAAATCTAGCGTAGCCATCAAAATCAGAGTGTGTTGGCAGCGGAAAAGCAGAAAATTTTAAATGGCCATTGCCAATGAGCAAAAAAAAAAATTTAGTAAACTCATTTATAAAATCAATATTTCGCTCATAGGCCTACTTTAAATATTAATCATTACAAAAATCTAGTTTAATTAGAAAAATATAAGTTTATACTATCAAATATAACAAATAATTAAAGAAATCACTTATTAGTGAAATGGTGTTGGTTGGGGAAAGATTGATAGAGGCTGGGAGTCAACAGCTTACCTTGAAAAAGTTCGGAGGCTGTGTAGAGTTCAAGATCACATAAATATATACACAAATCACATTACAATACGACGAAACGTTTCGGCTTGAAAGCCTTGTTCACCCGTCGGAGTTGAGAGAGTTAGGCCTACTAACTAAATAAATGGCTACTATTTTACAAATATGTACAAATATGTATGCAAATTGTTGATGTTGGCATACATTCTCTGGCTTGACCTTGACGACCACCAGCTTATCTGGCTCCACCTATAGCACGTTCAACGTCTACAAGGATAAATGGGTCCCTTGAGCAGTGGCGAAGCATCGGGGTAGGCATTGAGACAGCCCTGGTGAAAATTCTTGTCAAGATCTTGCAAGATCTTGACAAGAACTTGTATTAAGTAAGATCTTGCCAAGATCTTGCCAAGAACTTGTGTTAACTAAGATTTTGTCAAAATCTTGCCAAGATCTTGCATTGAAATAAGATCTTGTTCGATTCTTGACAAGAATATTCTTGGCAAGATCTTGGCAAGATTCTTTACAAGAATATTACTGGCAAGATCTTGGCAAGAACTTGGTTAGAAACAAGATATAAACAAGATCTTGCCAAGATCTTGCCAAGAACTTGTGTTAAGTAAGATCTTGTCAAAATCTTGTCAAGATCTTGCATTGAAATAAGATCTTGTTTATTTCTTGCCAAGATCTTGCCAAGATTCTTACATGAATATTCTGGCAAGATCTTGGCAAGATTCTTAACAAGAATATTCTTGGCAAGATCTTGGCAAGAACTTGGTTAGAAACAAGATATAAACAAGATCTTGTCAAAATCTGCCACCTGGTGTTAGCATCTTGAACCTCATCAGTCATCACTAACAGTTACATCAAAGCCATGCAAGCCTGCATTTGTGCTGTCTCACTGTTTCAGTTTAGTATTTAGAACTAGAGTAGACAGTTGATAATAGACCTGGTCTACATCGTAAGCAAAGGCCACATACACATTTAAATAGCTACCTACAGATAGTTGCCATGTCTTGTACAGACCTCAGACTATGTGAGTATTTACAACCACTACTGTAGCCTAGGTAGTAGGCTTAGATGACAGTTGACTAAAAGTATTATGCCTTGCACTATAGGTCTAGGCCTGTGTTTGCCCTAGCCTGCAGGCAAGCCTATAGTGTATATATCCTTGAGATACAAAGTGACCATCCGCGGACGAGACCGGGATCGGTCGTCCCGTCTATTGTCTGCATTTTTTCCTTTCCACCTTTTTTTGGCGTGACCGAATTTGGGAACGAACATGGGTTTATTTCTACCTGCCTCCGCACATTTCAAATCTATTGTGATAAAAATAATTTATTCAGCGAAATATTTGTTTTATAATTGCATGTATTTAATAACGTGGTTCAAATGTGTAGCTTGAGTTATGAAATGCTTTGTTTTCCCTAGTGTCTACGATCAAAACTGACTGAAATATAAAAATATTATTATATTACTAAATAATATTAACAAAAGAAGCATTATCAGTAACTCAGTCAGTTTTTATCGTAGAATTTCGTCCAAAAAAATGACATTCAAGACGCACGTTTAATATTTTAACAACGTTATTAGATATTTGCAATTAAACAAAAAAATATCAATGATAAATAAAACAGGAAGAGAATACAGCAGGTAGAAAACCCTCATCTTCTAGGATGGTCTATTTTACGACTTCACGCGACAACCCTTAGCAGCTGCCTCATACCCATACCCGACGCGTTCGTCGATGGTCACTTTGTATCTCAAGGATAAATAAACTTTACTTGCTGTGTGTTCTTGTTCACAGGGCCTAGATTAACAAGCCACGGATAAATATCTAATAAGGTGGGCACTAGGCCTAGGCCTGTGTTTGCCCTAGGCCCTAGGTAGCCTAGATTAACAAGCCACGGATAAACATCTAATAAGGTGGCAAAGTGTGTATCAAAATTGCATCAAGTAGGCGTACCGGTACCGCATAAATAGACCAACCACAATCTTGCCAAGATTATACAAGATCTTGGCAAGATCTTGTAAAATCTTGGCAAGATCTTGTAAAATCTTGGCAAGATCTTGACAAGTTCTTGTATAATCTTGGCAAGATCTTGGCAAGATCTTGGCAAGAAAAATACAAGATCTTACAATACAATCTTGCCAAGATCTTGCCAAGATTTTTCACCAGGGACGTTACTACCCAGGTCTGTGGTTTATCGTTTATCGGTTAAGGTGGTATCCATGAAACTGATGAAAGTTGTGAAAAATGTGTCCCAAGGAATAGGAATAGAACTCCCATCTAACCCACAGTATTGCACAGAATAATATACACATTCAGACTTTTTGTTTCATTACGTATCACAAAAATGTGTATTACTAATTTTATGAGATTTTTTGCTTGCTAAATAATAAACATGATCAAGTAAATTCATTCTGGAGTTGACCGTGACGCATGACGCTACAATATTGCATTGGTTTAACATTGAATGCCGCCATGCAGCCGCCCGGTATCTGCCTTGGAGCTTCTCCACTTGACCACCAGATGTCAGCCACTTTGCTTTTAAACGCGAATTGCATTAAACTCTTTCAATAGCATTACCCGTAGGTCTAAATCATCATCGGCCTACTGTATGGCCTATTCTAGTCTAGTTCTAGTTTAAGTTACCGTAGATTAATTAGTAACTAAGACTTGTTTTAGCTTATGGATCAGTAGGCCCTAAATCTATAGCTAGAGTGCACACATTTAAGTACACCTAAAATAGCTCTACTAGACTTTTGTTGTTGCTTTCAGTCATCTTATTACATTGTACATATTATCTTTGATTGATAATTGCTCACACTCAAGTTTAACTGTAAACTTTGTGGGCTTTGCTGTCTTGTATTTTCATAATAACATATTGTAATGTAAAACCTGTAGGCCTATACAAAAAGCATGCGAATAAAATGTATGATGAACTGAACTGAACCTAGGCCCTAGGCTAGGATAAGATAGCAAAATGAATGCCTAGGTAGGCCTAGACGTCTCAAAGTCATAGGCCTAAATCGGGGGTTGGGACTTGGGAGCCGTAGGCCCTAGGCCTAGCCTAGGGAGGTAACCATGTTGTGGTCTTTAGTAGGCCTATTCTGGGCCTCAGTTTTTACAAAGCCAGAGGATATTCTTACGGCATACCGTAAGAATTACTAGAAATTATTCTTACGGAATGTGTTCTCATTGGTTGTCTCATCACGTGACTCATCAACAGGCGCACCGTAAGAATAGTGTAGCCTAGGCTATAGTAGCTAATTCTTACGGTCTATGCCTACAATGACCATGCACTAGGCAGGCCTAGGCTAGGCCTAACGTGGCTATTTTAAATCTAAAGTACCTACAAAACCTTTAACGTCGCTATTTTAAATCTAAAGTTCCTACAAAACCTTTAACGTCGCTATTTTAAATCTAAAGTAGGCCTAGCCCTACCTACTGATCAAAAACTGGGCATACCAAACGAAAAAGTTCGCTCCATGCCGTAAGAATAGTGTGTAGTAATTCTTACGGCATGCCGTAAGAATATCCACTCCGTTTTACAAAATTACAAGGGGAAGTGTTCCAGTTTTGGAAACAAGTATAAATTATCACATATATTATAGGTAGTTGGTTCTCAGGTTAAGAGGAAAATTAAATTAGCAGCAATACAACATCAAAACATTACAGTGATAGGCCTATAGCCTAGGCCCTAGGGACTTTTTTCTTGAGGCCCAGTTTACTGAGGACCACAGTAAGTCTACCCGCCTAGGGCCTAGGCCTAGCCCTAGCTCTAGGTAGGGGCCTACTGCATTCTAATTCTAGAGTGTCAGCCAAATCATAAACTTTTATTTGGTTGATATAAAGTTGGCAGGTTTGGCTCTAGACCTCCCTTGAAAAAATGGTAATCAACATTGATTCCCACCTTGGGCATGCCTAAGGGCTAGGCCTAGGCCCTAGACCTCCCTCCCTAGGCCCCTAGACACACAGGCCTAGGGCTAGGCCTAGGCCCTAGGCCTAGCTAGGCTAGGGCCTAGCTAGGCCCTTTTCTAAGATCCAAGGCTAGGCCAAGGCTAGCCTAGGGGCGTCAACGGTACTAGACAACAACATGACACACACTAATTAAAAATAAAAACCCTGCAAACCTTAAATGAAATGTTAGCCGTTACCAAAAACATAAAGTTTCGTTGCGCACAGGCGTCCATTGCAGATTTCACCAACTCCATTCCATGTCGCTGCTGGCCGCTGCGCGTTGCGCGTAACAACAACGCTCACTCGACAAATGAGGCGGGTGCCCAAATAAAATAGGTCGTTTATTATCACAAGTTCAACAAGCCTTAAGCCTCTATATCGATGCAAGAGACATATTATGACTATGAAGGATATCTGTTAATTATTAAAACGGTTCTGATCTGCCACTTGAAAACCTCAATAACATCAATGATAAGACACATTTTCCCACCGAAGCTTCCACAGTGGTCTTTGCAAGTCGGTCGTAGGCTCTACTCGTACGAGCCGTTAACGGCACTTTCAACTTGTTACAATCACACACGCATCTAATATTATTGCAATAACATTATACAAAATGTAAAAAGGATGACCATTTAGGTAAATTGTCTTATCAACACGAGGTAATTTAATTAAAAACTAGGGTCTAGTTTCCACTCCACGCACACTGAACAGTGCCAAAGAAATGTCCACATTCACTGCCTTCTAAACAAAACAATGTCATCAGACTGTTCAAACTGCTTGAAAAACCTACGACGCCAATGAGCCAGCGAAAACTTCAAATTTAGTACTAGCAAATACACAACAGGTTACACTAGACGAAAATCGACAAGGTAGATTTTCTCAATTACAGACCAATGCTACCTGTTCCAGATGGTTCAACGTTCAAGGCAGCCAAGGCCAATCTAAACAGCGAAGAATATTATGCAAAATTGTAAGGGAGGGCCCATTCTCAGTGGCGAGCAGGCAAGCCCATAAACATAGGAGCCACGGCAGGGGCGGATCCAGGACCTCTCAAAGGGGGGTGGGGGGCGTCTCAGTACGAGCCACACGGGGTCTGGGGGGCAAAGCCCCAGGTTAGTCCCGTAGGTAATTTTTTGAAAGCCTTTTTTTAACAAGTTTTAATGGCTTTAAGAGGGCATATTTCAATATATTTTATGTGCAGTTGTTCACGAAAAAAATAGGACCTGGAGGAAGGTAAAACATGGGGAGTTTATAATCAAACTTTTTCGAAATACGCTTTCAGGCAATTTGTCTATTGATTGGATGAGCATAGCGAGCGAAGCGAAGATTCCATTCTACTACACCGAAGAAAATAATCCGGATTGTTTATTTTTTCTGTATTTATGTGTGTTTGTCAACACGATTCCGGCTAAACCGCCACTCCAATTGCGATGAAATTTTCTGGAGGCCTTCGAAATCTCTGAACTTAGAAATGCACGGTTCGAAAAATCTATCGAAAAATTATTTCTCTTGAAAATCGCAATTTTACGATTTTTTTCGATTTTTAAAAAAGTTCTTCGACTTATAACACCTACATGCTAAATCCGATTCTAATTATTTTTTAAAGAACCTTAATTTTATGCATTAATTTATTCTTGTGAAATTTGAGCGCAATCAAACAATTTTTTTTTTTTTTTTTATTTTTTTTTTTTTTTTTACGATTTTGCTATGATGCTGCGATAATGCTAAGGCTTTTACAATTTTCTTTTTTTTTAGTGAAAGGTGTTTTAGATTAAAAAACAATACATCGAAACATTCACCAGACGGATTTTATAATTTTCGTTTTGTTTGATAAATATGATTTTTACCTTTGCATTGTTGAAAAATGTATGCTTGTTGTAACAAATCTATATTTCCCATATTTTAATTAAAAAACTATAAATCTCATCATAAAAGTGTCTAATGAATTTGTCAGAATAAGACTTGTGAGCATATTAAAAAAGAAATTATCCATTTATTTTAAAAACTGTAGAAGAAGTAGGAAAAAATGTTAGCAAATGTACTAGAATAAAAGTTTTGAGATAATAGCATTTTAAAGTTTATTTATGTTGTTTTTTGGTAAATTTGAGTGTAAGTTGTAACATAGCCGTAAGGTTAAGTTTATTTATTTTACATGAATTCACTGGGCCTTTATAACCTGTTAATCTAGGATTCTTTAAAATTGACTAGAATTAACACTCTATACAGTCCTAGTTAGGCTTATATCAGTACTGGTAAGCCATCTTCCCATGCAAAATAGCATGCAGCGCTCAAGAAAAAAATCATTTAATGCTTTTAGCATTATATCAGCATAAAATAAATTTATGTAGTCAATAAAAATAAAAAAAGTAAACTTAAATAACAATTAAAACAATAATAATGCAAAATTGCTGGTTTTTCATACATTTTCAGTGAAATAACCCCTTAAACAATTACGCTCATCCACCAACGTCCCTGGAAAAGCGTTTGCGAAGCTTCCTAGTTTAAAAGTTATAAAATACTGTCCTGAAACGGTTAAAAGAAAT
Organism: Sweltsa coloradensis; assembly: GCA_024449915.1. Classification (NCBI taxonomy): domain Eukaryota; kingdom Metazoa; phylum Arthropoda; class Insecta; order Plecoptera; family Chloroperlidae; genus Sweltsa; species Sweltsa coloradensis. Next base: position 576,878 of record JAMZAV010000090.1, read on the forward strand.
ATTAGTTTTAACTGAATAAACAAAACATTTTCGAAATAATAGAACGGTTAAAGTCACATACAAATCAGTCAGTACTCAGTGGCATTGACTATCTATATACAGAACAAAATCACGTATTCTTGTGCTTTTATATAGCGATCAATTACTTTATCGAGATCTATTGCACCGCGTCTGCTAAGTGGTTGTTTCATGCTTCGAAGGCTAAAACTTCTTGTGAGCCCTTCTACGTTACTCATGGTATATCATTAATACATTCAGTCAATCATCTCATATGCAGTTCTATTTTGGGGCATCTCAAGTCATGCTAAACGAATATCATTATACAAAAAAGGGCGGTGAGAATAATCGCCGGTATATCAAGGCGGCATTCATGTAAGACACATTTCACTAATCTTCATAATATGAAGATATATATTATATTATATTGACTCTTACATCCGAATTAATTTTGTCAGCTTCCACATTTGCACACTCTCGCGTACCAACTCTAACATATTCATTCCTACTTTCAACCATTTACTATTTAAAAACAGTCCAAGCTACCTCTGTAGTAAAATTTACAATAAATTTCCACAATCCATCAAAAACGATACTCCAACATAATTTATAATTAAAATTAAATCTTTTCTCATTCATAACCCTTTTTATTCCTTAGAGGAATTCTTTATTGCAAAAATTTAATTAAACTAACACATTTTTTGTCCCATCATCCTTCTCCATCACATAATAATGTATGTATGTTTATCTATCTTATCGATTCTTATTAATTGTTCTCTTAATGTATTACTATTTATATTCTAATTATAATTACTGTGCTAGTTATTCACTCCCTCTCTCTCAGGAGATGGTATATTTTTACTATGTACGAATCTGTGAATAAAAAATGAAATGAAATGAAATGTTCAAAAGAGCCAAGCTTGTCATTCTTTCTTGGCTCATTTTTATTCTCATCCACGTCTTTAGCCTTCGCAGTGACTGATGAGAAACTTCGCTCCGCGCTCGCCATGCTGACAGGCATCGTACATAAAATGCGACAACATCACAGCAATGAAAGCATCAATTACGATATTAGGTAAAGATGTATCAAGCTGCAAGAAAACAATGATATTTCTGGTGGCTAAACATATTCATTATAGAATAAAATTTAGCTTTTCAAGAATCAAGAGGGGGTCGATCGCCCCTACCGCCCTCCTGGATCCGCCACTGACACACGGGCCACGTACATCCCCATTTAGAAATTCTTTGAGGGACTGAGGGAGTCGAACTTCCAAACAAAGGAGGTGTTTGGTGGGCTTGACCCCAGAAATTTGTTTAACCTGTCATTTCTGTGCAAATCTGTGTGAGTTGGGACACAGAGAAGTTTAATAAAGCAATTATTAATACTAGGCCGCTTCACGAACGCTTTTTTTAGTCGCGTTGATGGATGAGCTATTTGGATGAGCGAAGCGAAGATTCCATTTCACTACACTGGAGAAAAAAAATCCGGAATGTTTTTTGTTCTTTCTTTCTTTCTTTCTTTCTTTCTTTCTTTCTTTCTTTCTTTTTTTTTGTATATTTGTGTGTCTGTTAACACGATTCCGGCTAAAACGATACTCCAATTGCGATTAAATTTTCTGGAGGCCTTCGAAATCTCTGAACTAAGAACTGCCACGTTTTTGAGCGCAATCGAAAAATTATTTCTCAAGAAAATCGCAATTTTACGATTTTTTTTTATTTTTTAAAAATGTCTTATAGCACCTATATGATTTATCCGATTATTATGATTTTTTCACAGAAACTTAATTTTATGAATTTATATATTCGTGTGAAATTTGAGCGCAATCAAAAAATTATTTCGCATGAAAATCGCAATTTTACGATTTTTTTACATTCTTCGACTTATAACACCTACATTCTATATCCGATTGGGACTCCTCTGCCAGGTGCCTAATGCAGAGGAGTTAAAAAAGCGATTTTGATAATTTTTCATCCCATTTTTAACTCAGAAGGTATGATCGCATCCCAACCAAAATTAGCATGGCTTGTCAGGTACCTAAATAGCTCTGATTATGACGTATTCAAAGTTCATTTCACGTTTCATGGAGGCTTGGTAACACCCCGAAAACGCAAAAAACGTGTTTTTTTTTACAAGGTACCTGAGTGTACAGTACCCTATAGCGGGCACCTAGGTAATAGGTTTTGCGAAATAAAATCTCCCCGTAGACAACCTCAATGCCTACTACTTATGGGGTAGAAATTTGGTGGAAATAACATATCCAAGGGCTATAGTAAGGGGCTTAATCTGAGATTTTACCGAATATGTTTAAGGAAATCCATGAATAAAATCTTCAGTAAGGATTTTTAAGTGTGGGTTTTGATCCAGGTACGTCCCAAAATATAGTCTTGATGTGTAGTACGTGAGAAACTTCTATCGACGAATTATATTATTACGTTACATGATTTGAGTGCGCCTTAACGTAAGTAAACAGATTTTTGACTACATACTCGTAGGTTCATGGCCCTACAGATTGTAATAATAACCTTTTTCTGCCATGATTGACTTATACCGTATCAAGTGTGGCCTATTTACTAATTATTTACAACAATGAGACAATCATAAAACATTATTGTGCCAATAGAAAAACCTTTACCAAATTACATTGAAAAAATACAAAATTAATTTTGAACAATTGAAATATTTTTTATTCGAAAGAACCTTGAAAAAGCTTTGATTACATTCAAACACACATATTTTAAAAATTCAATTTTATTACATTTTCATTTAGGGGATGAAACCCACCCACCCTATAGGGGTTTTAGGGGTTTCTTTATGGGTTATTAAGTTTTTTCTTCTGAATCCAATGATACCAAATTCGCTTCTGTTGCAATTTGTCCTAGGTTCAGCCTCAAATTCGCGTATAGACCCCGGACTAATAGGCCGTTTGGGTTAAAACACATTAGAACATAATTTTAATAACTAATTTGATTAAAAATTCAATTGTGGGTTAGAGCTATGAACTATTTTAAGTTTAGGTGATGATTTAGGGGGTGTTGGGGGTTGAATATTGCTTGTCTCTTGACGGAAGTATGTGAGTCTGAGGTACATCTAAGTGTGGTCCAAGTTTCATAGTTCTAAGGTGTACCGTTTTCTCTGTAGGCTCTTATTCCTCTCTGGCAGAATCCGACCCCCCCCCCCCCCCAACCAACCAACCAGCCAGCCGGAATATTTTCGTCGATTTTTACGCACTTTTTTAACACAGAACGGGTTATCGGATCGGGCTGATTTTTTTTTTTGGTACGTCATGGACCACATATCAGGTCATATACCGAGTTTCAAGATTCTAAATCTTTCGGGACGGCGTGTGCAGATAGCTGAAAAACCCCCAACTCGGGTAGGAGTAAACAGGGTCGAGTTAGTCATCGCCTTCTAGCAGTCGCGTGCGCTTGGCTGCGGGCGAACGACCGTCGCCCTAGATCCTTGGTTCCAATAACAACAAAATAAAAAAATAAAAAACATCCGACATGGTTTGTCGTAATGGGGGACACTGCCTCTCATATAATTATAATATTGATGCATTTATGAAGTTTTGAAATTATAAATTTTTACCATATTATATAAAAAATATTACAAAAAAAACATTCGCAGTTTGTTTTGTTTACAGTCTGGATCGAGCCCACAACCATCTGCAAATTGGGAGCAGAACATCTAGCCGCGAGACCGCACTTTGCAGGTAGGACCCGAGTCGACTGTACAAGCACAATGCTGTGTAACCCGTAATCTCACACATAACAAAAACTTGTAAAAATACAGCCAAACCTTACACACTCAAAAGAAATTAGATCTAAAAAAAGGGCCAAGCTCATCTACCCTTCCACATTTGCGCATTCTTAATTCATAAACGTACAGTGTCCCGTAACAACATCCTTGAAGAGTAATAGTTTATCAAAATTCTTTTTTTCTAATTAATTTAAACGTTATAGTCATGCAAATTCTATTTTGCCAAGCTTTTCAAGGATGTTGTTACGGGACACTGCACGTTTATGAATTAAGAATGCGCAAATGTGGAAGGGTAGATAAGCTTGGCCCTTTTTTTGGATCTCATTTCTTTTGAGTGTGTAAGATTGGACTGTATTTTTACAAGTTTTTGTTATGTGTAGGATCTCATTACTTTTTCAAGTTCCATTGCAAAATTATTTGTTAAAAAATAATAATACTATTAAAGTCAATTTAATTGCTATGGTATTACTAATTGACAAAGAATGAAAAATGTAGTGGTCCAAAGACTTGTTTTTTTGTAAACAATGTAGGCGATCATTGTCAAGTAACTATAGTTACTTGTTGATTGTATGCATGTAGAAGGCTTATTTCAAAAACCTTTATTTGGAAGCCTTCAGCAAACTTTTTTTAACTTTTTCTTTCAAAAGGAACTACATCACTATTACCTTAATGTCCATGTAAAATATGAACGTTGTAGCCCCACCCGTTTGGTCAGAATCGCTGGGAAATTGAAACTGACGAATTAGACAGTAGTAGTCAGTAGTAGTAACTAACATCCTTATTCCTTAAGGTGATTTTGAGCATGTTTCAAGTCATTTTTTCACCAAGAAGGAATGATCGTACACAAACCAATTTGGCATGTGTTGTCAGGTAATCACGTTTCATGATGGCTGGGTGACACCTCGAAATCACCCCAACTCTGCTTGCTGTATAAGGTGCATGAGTGTGTAGCCCACCGCGGCTTGGCTGCGGCGCCCTAACGGGCACCTAGACACGACAAGTCAAGTTCAATGCAAGTCAATGTACAAGTTTTAAATCTCATGACAAAATGTTGCAGCATACTGTTATAGTGTCATATCACCAAGAATCTAGAGCTATACAAACGAAAAATACCTACTTTTATAAATCTGTTTGAAAGTTATTAAAAAAAGAATACTAAACAAAATTAATGTCGCATCGGTTTCCCTTTTAATTAGTTTGCCATTATTATTTTAATTTGCCGAAATATCCTAATGATAGTACAATAATTTGAAATGCACACAACTGTGGCGCCATCGCAAAGTGTTAATAGTAGGCATGCGCTGATATGTAGGCAATTTGCACGAAGTTATTAGGTAAAAGTTAAATGTGAAATTATAAATTGATAACCATGCAAGGAAAGTTTCAGTACGAAAACAGGTATTAATTCTTGAGAAAGTATTTCTTGATCCAACCATCCACTTTGAACTGGGAGACAACCAGGCAGAAGATGTGAGTGAAGAAAAGATGAAGCCTTTTTCGTGAGACTGGTTGTTCTGCAGACTTGGGTAGAGCGTGCAAATTTTAGCCACAATGTATGCCGAGTGCAGCAATCGAATGCCACACTGGACGAACATAATGCCCAGGAAGCACTGCGAGGAAGTAAATGCACAAGTTTCCCAACCCGATCAAGAAACGATTAGTTTTTTTTCCAAATTTAATAAAAAAATTAAAAATAGAATAATCTAGGCGAATCTTTAAAGGGCCCCGGTCTGGATTGACGAGACAACGTGGCACGACCGGCCAATCACGTTTCCAAGGTTCTATAACCGAGAATAGAAAATTCCAACATTAGACAAATAAAAATTACATTCCTGTAAACTATGAATGACTCACTTGAATGAATTAATTCATAATTTCAAGGCTAGTATAAGTTAGGTAGCGGTCAAAGGCTCAGAGCTCTCAAACCGCTTATGGATTTTTTGAAGGGAATTACACGATTTCTAAAATGATAATAAACGCACAATAAAAATCATTTTTGGATTTGTTCCTCTTGTTTATTTATATTGAACCGTAGACAAATATAACATGCATATTGCTTCAGTTTAAAAACTTTTCTAATACGTGACTAAACATTCAAACTAACAAAAACAAAATATTAAATTTTGGTTGGTTTGCATGTTACTTTGTAAGTGTCGTTATGGGTTAGGCTATCTGTCTAATTATTTGGCATTACTTAAAAATGATTTTTTTAACGAATTAAAACAAAAATGCAAACAAAGCAAATCGAACATATTATACAATGACAAAAACCATTTTGTATTTATCCTATGGTACTGACGTCAATGATGATCCAGTCGTTAAAGTCATGTACCGTTTAAGCAACGAAACGGGTCACGATAACATTTTGAAATTTTTGTCAGTGTTGTCAACATTCATGGTGGTAACATTGGGGAGAAATTATTTTTTTCCAAAGCAAACTTTTAGTTTATAATATAAAGTAGTAATTTGTTTAATTTTAAATTATTGTTGGTTGGATTCCTGCAAATGTTGCTGTCCATGTTAACAGCACTCTATCTAATTGGTCCTTGACGTTGGTGTGAAATTTCGTCAAATCACCCCCCGAATCACATTAGGTTCACATGCATATAGTGGGTTTCGCACATTTGCAGAATTCCGATGTACTAAAAGGCATTACGCCGCCGTTTTGATTTTGAAAGAGTGTCAAATATTCTCCAATATCTTCCGGGTGACGTCGGTAATCGTAAGCCCTGTCCCGGCCAAACCCCCGAGACAAGGAAATCGAGTTCCCGCTTAGGATACATGCAAAGCTCGGGATACAGACACTGTGATAATAAGTCTTGTCGGAGTCGGCGGTAAACTAGTTGAAAAGTTATCAAAACATGCATAATATAGTGTGATCGTTTCTATTTTGTGGCGAGACTCCCTCGCGCTCGTGATGACGCGCGCACGATGGCTGTGTCAGGGTGGGGCGCGCCGGGACGCGTCAAACACACGTTCGTCCAGCAGCAGCAGCAGCAGCAGCAGTCAGTGTGTTGAGGCGAAGCTGGCCGGGTGCGGGACAGACGGTGCTTCTCAACATCCGCCATGAGCCTAGCGCCGTCAGACTAACAACCACCGAGAACAACAGGTGAGTACAGCCGGGGAGGGGACGCGTTTCTCCGAGGAAGTCCTAAGGGCTGGAACAGGTTCCTTTTATAATATCATAACAAAAATATATTGTCTTAAAAGTTGCTGTTTTGTGTACATGGAAATAAATTAACGTTCCTTTTAAGTTCGTTACGCTGTAGGCTGAGTAATCCCGGTGAACTCAGCAGTCAGGATTAAACATTAACAACACCAACACCCAGCGGCGTCGGAGCCGGGGGGGCAGGGGGTAGCCTGCCCCCCCTGAGCTTACGTAGGGGGGGGGGGCGAAAGTATCTTCTCGTCCCCTCTAAAAAAATGACTAATTAACCATAAAAGCATATTATACCAACAAGCATAAATATTAAATACTTGTCATCTAGGTTTACGCAAAAAAATTGCTTTTTTCTATTTTGTTTATTTTTTCGTTCAGAAAACACGTAAAAACCATTTCAAAAATACGTATTTTTCGAAAAATTGCCTGCGGCGCTATTGTAGGGGACCCCCCCCCCTCCACATTGAGTTGTTCGTCCACCCCCGTTTTCACCCGTAAGCCACTGACTCAAGGACATTAGTTGCATATGATGTAACTATGTATGGAAGCATATACTTTACCCGGGAAAGTTCGCCCCCCCCCCCCCTGGAAAAATAGACTTCCGACGCGCCTGCCAACACCAACAAGCTCAGTTATGGAGACTTTCCGTAATAACGAGAATAGATGAGCTAGTAGGATTTAGATGTTTTCATTATTTACGATATTTTTTAGATAATGAACGAAGTTTCTGTCGAGGAAATGGCATATTCTTATTTTTAAGAGGAACAGAAACCTGTCTTGTCTATGTTTCATTTTTTTGCCAAATGGCATCATGATCCTCCTCTCTCTCCAGGATTCGGACATTTATTGACTCAAAGAAAATATGTATATGTTCAATATGTAATTTTTTCTGCTCTTAGCATAAGTGGGGATGCGGAAATAATTGGATTTTGGATTTCACTGTATTCAATGTATTCAAGCTAAAGTATCAAAACCAATTACACCATGTAAAGGCGCAATTTTATGTGGTTAATAATAATAACATCTTATAAAATTCATTAATGCGTCCGAAACTAACAGTAATTTGAGTTAAACAGCACAATTGTTTTTGCGCTGGCTTAAATGTACGCCGACAGGACCAACCAAGACCCACGAGGTACTTTATAAATGTTCATCTCTGGTGTCCACGCGTGCAATGTGCGATGCTGAGGATGCCATCGTTTACTTCGGATTTGACATTTTATTAGCTTTATTTGAGATATTCTTAAACATAATGTTTGCAGTTGAAGACTTCACATTTGTCACAACGCAATGTGGGTACGTGTCACAACCTGTGTGACCCTGGAAAAGGTTTTTAACGCGATTTTTTGGGGTTTTGAAGGTTTATCAACAGTAGAGTTCTGTTTAGCTAAAAAATAATGTTATTTATTCTTGAGATCGAGTGAAGTGCCGTATATCCACCGAAAGAAAAAATATTCAAGTTTCTTCCAATATGCGTATACTTCCGGTGCACTTTCGGATCCACGCGCTATTGCTTACAAACATTTGGCACTTCCTAATCGGCAGTCACCGAATTAACGTTGACAGGTGAGAAACAGACAACGCCCTCTTAACCCGCACCTTTACCCATAAGAGACCAGAAAGCACAAAAAGGGTTTGAAAGGGCGGTTTATACACAGGCCAAGGAGGTCTGTCAGGAGTAGAAGCACGTTTAAACATTTGTTTGTACATCACAAATGTGTTTTCTGGTAAAATAATACCATTTATTAGCACCTATATTTGATTTAATTAGTTTTACCCATAAAACCTTACTGATGGGTAGAGATGTGCAAAAATGGTGACAACGAAATTCGCGAATTTTTTTAAAGTTGCAATAACCCCTTCAAATTCAGTTTGCACATGAATCTCATGAATTGTGATTGAATGGTACCAATTTCCAATTCGCGAATTTTCGGGAAATTTTAGTTGATACCGCGCACTAGGGGCGAAATTAGCAATTATATCCTTAAATGCGAATTAGGTCACGAAATTAAAAAAAAAAAAAAAATTAAAAGTTTCGGTGGAGGTGCCGGGTTGAAACCGAAATTAAATTAATACTGGCTGGTACATATGGTGGAGGTGCCGGGTCATGCAACGCGATTGAGAGATCGTAATAATCGTTTGAACGAGAGTAAGCTCAAAACACTTCATATCCATATCAAAAGATATTACATAAAAAATGCATTATTTCGTAAATTTGGTGGAGGTGCCGGGTAGACGAAATTAATTCTGGTAAAAACTGTCGGAAACTTTGAAAACTGAAGGCTGAAATTGACCTTAAAATTAAAACTGATTCTGAACTTCACTCTCATGAGCTTGTTTTTCTTTTAAATCATTAAAATCAATAAAATTATTCTGAAACTTGTTTTTTTTGTTTTTTTAAGTTGTGCATGAGAAAATTGTGTTTTTTTGGTAAATCGCAAATTTTTATTTTTAAGCGCGAATATTTCAAACTTTTATTCGTTTACGTAGTTGATAGTTCCAATGATTTCATTTGTATAACACGAATCATGGAAAAACAACACCAACATTGTTTCTTGTTTTTTCTTCTACATTCAACCCATTGCAATCAGACTCGTAGCCGATAAGCAACGTTATCTATTTTCAACATGATTCGGAATGTAAAGTACCACCGGTGACCACCAGCGTAAAAATTGTAATTTTAATCCAGAAACTGATGTTAAAACTCGCTTCGAAATAGCATTGTTTATGTGTAGAGCTGAAATTAGCGTTTAGTTATTATGCTAAATCAGTGGTAAATCTAAAGCTACAAAATGCTTATTACGAATAAGGTTTACATATACTAATGAGAATTGGTTAGCATTGTATTCTTAAGTTTAAAGTGACTAATTGAATTGAAAATGTTCCTACAAACGCATAACAATTGAATTCATTCCCTATTAAAATACGAAGACTCCCCACATTTCGGGTTGGTGCAATGAAGAATTATGCTACAAAATGCTAATTGAAAATAATGCTAAATATTCAGATATAAATGCTATATTTTCATAGCTCTATTATGTTAAACTGCAAACTACATACGTTGTTTGAAAGAAGGTTGGTGTGGACTGTTGTAGAGGGAAGGTTTTGTATATAACTCACAAATAGTGTGTCTTGATTAGTTAGGCCTTATAATAATATAAAGAAAACTTTACAGAACCAGAAACGACATAGCATATAGCATGAACATATACGGCGTCGCATGAACCCCTAATTCGGGAGGTCCATGGTTCGACACCCGCCTCCGGACATGCTTAATACTTTCTAATCTTGTCTTCAGTCTAAAGTCAAATGCACGCAAGTCTGGTTATAGGTAGTCTCATGCACAAAACTTTTAAAACATATTCCCTTCAAACAAACATCCGTTAAAAAAGTTCAACAACTCCATCGATATTTAATTTAAAAATACAAAATATGTTTCTCATACAAATGCAGATTTAACATCCAATGTCATTTTTTCTTATGAACAAACAATATAACAGCTAAAATTTATTCAAATTTCTCCCATATGCAGTAATAGCATACTATACATAATAGTAAGCGTTTCGTAATACTTTGTTTTAGTCACATCTATTTCATTACAGAAAATCAACGTGTTTTTTATTTTATTGGATGAGCGTAGCGAGCGAAGCGAAGATTCCATTCTACTACACTGAAGAAAAAAATCCGGATTGTTTTTTTCTTTTTTTTTTGTGTGTTTGTTAACTCGATACCGGCTAAACCGATACTCCAATTGCGATGAAATTTTCTGGAGACCTTTGAAATCTCTGAACTTAGAACTGCCACGTACGAAAAATCAATCGAAAAATTATTTCTCTTGAAATCGCAATTTTACGATTCTTTTCGTTTTTCGTTTTTGTTTTTGTTTTTTTATTTTTGTGAGTTTGTTAACACGATTCCGGCTAAACCGATACTCCATTTGCGATTAAATTTTCTGGAGATCTTTAAAATCTCTGAACTTAGAACTGCCAAGAACTAAAAATCGATCGAAAAATTATTTCTCATGAAAATCGCAATTTTTCGATTTTTTTCGTTTTTCTTTTTTGTTTTTGTTTGTATTTTTGTGTGTTTTGTTAACACGATTCCGGCTAAACTGATACTTCAATTGCGATAAAATTTTAAGGAGACCTTCGAAATCTCTAAACTTACAACGGCCACGTTTTTAAGCACAATCTAAAAATTATTTCTCATTAAAATTGCAATTTTATGATTTTAATCGATTTTAAAAAAATCTTAACACATTTCTTCGACTTATAACACCTATATCCTTTATTCGATTGTAATTATTATTTCACAGAACCTTAATTTTATGAATTAATATATTCATGTGAAATTTGAGCGCAATCGAAAATTTATTTCTCATTAAAATCGCAATTTTACGATGTTTTTACGATTTTTTAAAATTGTCTTCATCTTATAACACCTACATGCTTTATTCGATTGTAATGATTTTTATACAGAACATTAAATTTATGAATTAATATATTCGTGTGAAATTTGAGCGTAATCTAAAAATTATTTCTCATGAAAATCGCAATTTTACGCTTTTTTCAGTTTAAAACAATTTTCTTCGGCTTATAACACCTACATGCTTTATCCGATTGTAATGATTTTTTCACAACAATATAGCCAAGCGTGTTCGCAAGCCATTAGCAATGGGAAAATGAAATCAATTTAAATACCATCTGTATAACACATGGCAGCTCAATGCACCAATTACGCTCATCCATCAACGCGGTGGGACTTAAGCGTTTTCCTAGTATAAAACAACTGAATGTAAATATGTTGGCAATAACTTTTCAAGTGTGTTCTTTTAGTCAATTAATTATTACGGGGAAATGATTGGAGAATCGATCGAAGTTATGCCTCAACATGTATACGAATTAGAGCCATTTTGGCTGTGCGCCTGAAATATTTATATAAACACTGCTCCAGTTCCACTCGTAACTCCTCATCCTGATGTTCTTTACAAGGTTTTCCTCGGCAAGAAAGGTGAAAATGCTGGGATTGCGATTTAAAAACAACCTTTGGGCAATCGTATTCATCATTGGAAATTGTCGTCGCAACCTTAAAACAGAGACTCACAACCCTTTTCAAAGGTTTAATGTGAATTTTTATGCTTTATACATATAAGTACAAAATCTGCGATGATATACCTCCGTACGATATTTTACTATACAAAGCAAATCGATCCGGCCTGTATTCGTCGGGGTCTTATCAAGATCTACCCTTCATTGTTAAACTGTCACTGTCAATTCCAGCATTCACTTCACTTCATTAGAAAGTCCATTCCAGCCAGGTGTAGTATTAAGAGCCAAGGAAGTAAGACGCGTGTGAGCTGAACAAAGAGTAATTGTGTAATGTTTCGCCGGGCCTCGGTAATATGGCAGGCACGCACGGCAACCCTCCATCAGCAGCTTGATAACCCAGCAATCTTATCGCACATCGACTTATTAGGCCTATACTTCACCGGATACATGTGAACGGTAAGATTCGAGCGTGTGGGGGACTTGCCTTACTGGCGAGTATAATATGCATTGTAAAATCCACAACGTCCATAGTCCAACACCGAATGGAAAACTCACTTTTCCTGCTTTTGGATTCTACTATATTATGTATCACGTCATGTAATCAATGTTACCACAAGAGGGAAGCTCAACTTAAAAAAAAGGATTACATGTTTTTAAAAAAAATCGTCGTTGCAAAGGGTTTCGGATTTTGCGTTTTTTTTTTTTTAAAAAAAACAATCTTAAAATCTAACCAAAATATGTTTTAGTTGTTACAACTCCGAAAGATAAGAATATGTTATGTGTAGCAAAGTACCCATCCAGACTCATCGATCCATAACTTCTTTCTCCATGTACCGTTACTCTCGTCAATTATAAAATATATGAACACAAAAAGACAAACTTCCAACAAAAAACTATATTTCGAAGTGACCCATCCAGTTACAGTTCAATTTTCAGTGGGGGATTTAGCTAAATGATCACGTGTCTGCTTACTGTATTGTCGCAGATAATATAATACACATGTGTTGATATGTATGTATATACATGTGTGGTGTAGTGAATGTTGCGCATTATTTGTTGTGCGCCATCCATGATGACTACGACGATGCATCGAACAGTCACAGCTTTGTAATAATACATTTTTTTAAAATTATATAGGTCCTACAAATGATATAGTATCAATTAAGGGAAGACCGATATTCAACGGTGACCCGGGTTCAATCCCCAGCCATCACACATTTCTAGTTTATTACCATAGCCCTTTACCCTTGTGTTCAAAATCAAATTTGCTATCCGTGCCCAGCTTATAGCTAATGAAAGAAACGTAGATCCTATGGCCTAAGCCTACCGTTTATCTCGTCGTTTCACAGACACCTGTGGAGGACAAGATTCGGGGGTTGCTCCTCCTAGGAAAGCCGGCAGGACTGGCACACGTGGTCTGTAGTCTGCGGCTGGAAGGCAGCCTTTTCCCCCTGTGAAAACTGTTCAGGGGATAATATTATGTCATGTATATTGTGGACTCCAGTTGGAAGTCATTTTCTCAATTAAAGTTATCTTCAGCTTTTCGGGTTTTCAAATTGGGTAAACATGAGCATTAGGGTTGAGGACATGTGTAGATGTATCGCACTCATTAATTAAACAGTGTATTGTTGGAAGGAGTGTGAGTAGACCTTGCAACAAATTTAAAAATATTTAATTCTTTTTAATAATAACCACTCATTGGACTAAACCTTCCGACCATTCCAATGCGTAGCTAATTGCCGGCTTGAATGTCGGTGTGCCACAGGAGCTGTTAGTGTGTGGATATTTTGTAATCGTGTTCAAGCCGACGCGATTAGATTTCATGTTGAGTTCCGTCCTCGGCACCAGATAATTCCGTTTATCTGGCTCGTCTTGGGTGTTGTTGGGGGCGGGGTGGGGACGGGGGGTGGGGGTGGGCGACGCACGCACGAGTCCTAGTCCAGTCAATAACTCATCCAGACCAGACCTAGCTTCCTGGGTCGGATCCTGGAGAAAATAAAAGACTATCGAACAAGTTGACTAGTGTGCATGTCTGATGAGCAATTACGTTAATGTGACTGATTGTAAACGAGTGAAGCCACAAGGGGTGACGATATCAACACTGTCACTAGTCACTAAATTAATAAGTACCCAATATTGTCTCAAGTCTTCCACTGCTGACAACTCTAGATCGATATTAGCAACCTATTGTTTGGGAGGGGTGTTTGTATAGGCAGGGAGACTCCTGTGTGAAAAAATGTATTTACTATTCGTTATAAAATTGAAACAAATCGATTTCATGAAGCGTACGTACTTGCCGATTGAATGTAATAATGATGTTATCTCTCTAAATACTGTGCCATTAACAAAATACAGTATCTGTCTTCACCTGGGTAAAATATAACTATTACGTGCTAATCGAAAAATCAAACATAGACAGTATTTGGTTCACACTTGTGTAAAATATAGCAGATGGGCGGGATTTATTTATTTGTTTAAAAAAATACATCAAATGTTTATGGATAGTCAAAAAAACAATAAAAGCGTCTAAAACTTCATATTCATATTCATTCATTCATTCATTCTTTCAAGTTTGTATAATACCATTGAGTACACAATATTTTTAGCGTTCAATAATTTCCATTCATTTTGTTCTACTTAAGCCCTGCTCGTTATACTTCACAACTTATCTTCGAATCAACTTCTAATATAATAACGCATTCTTTCTCTTTCTGCTATGGATAACAATACATATTATGCTATGTTTCGTTTCATCGTTTGAACTTTGAGATATTATGTGACTAGATAAAACGTCAATTAATTCCATAATATTATTTACCTTTGTCATACGATGTGGATACAAACCTCAGCTTGTAGGCCTATATGGATCTTAACAACTCCTCTGTTCACTCATACATCCAAGCAAGTGCGAATGATTGATTGAGGTCTGTATTAAGGCGGGATTAAGGCTAGTGAAGCCTTATTTTCCGTTCCGAGAGTGAAAGAGAGATAGAACCATGCTACTAATAGCATTTAATCATGTTTAAAATCTGAGGGGCAGATAATTTATAAGTATTATCTCTTGTTTGCCTAAAATTTCCGGTTTTGGTTTAATTTATTTGTTCGTTTATTGAATTATTTTAATTTTAATTTAACAACAGCAGGGTGGGTCCCTGGTATATAACAATGTGTTGGTAATATGTTCTTGGTCTCGCAAAGTCTTTAAAATGCTATTAAATACAGCGTGGCTTGGCCGCGTGTACATGGAAGTTCGGTTGTGACAAAGGAAAGCATTGTGATGTTAACTACGGGTACTGTGCCAATGCCAAGCGGTGTCGATAAATAATTTACCCAGCTGTTAGTCCGTTACAACCGTATGTCATCGACGTAACAATCCGGCTTTCGTCGTAAAGATTTCGAAGTTCGTTGGTTAGGAACCATGTTGTACTTGATACCGAACAAAAATGTACACAAAAAAAAGTGTAAATGTGTAC
This sequence comes from Sweltsa coloradensis, assembly GCA_024449915.1. Taxonomy (NCBI): domain Eukaryota; kingdom Metazoa; phylum Arthropoda; class Insecta; order Plecoptera; family Chloroperlidae; genus Sweltsa; species Sweltsa coloradensis. The sequence continues at coordinate 592,316 of JAMZAV010000090.1, forward strand.
ACTTGAAAACATAAACGTGTTGTATGTATAGAAATGCATTATTGTGGATAGATTTAGGAGGTGGCTAACACTATATTATGTTACCAAATGTCTATGTTTATTGATTGATGTCTCTTTAGAGTTTAGAGCAGTGATGATGCTATGCTTTTTTAACTACAAGATGTGAGAGGCGAAGAATAAAATAAATACATCTTCTGTTGCATGCTTTGAACTAACGATGGAAAAACGGGTAAAACCGCACTAACCAAACATTACTTGAAAAATATCTAACATATCTGCTTGATCTCGAAAAGTAGTATAGTAAGTAACGAAGTTAACATCTCTCTCACATACTAAAAATAAGCGATTACTTAGACAGTTAACTAATATTAGATATTTCATATGCATTTGAAATCTCAAATTCACTGGATAAAGGACTATAGGAATGACAAATGAATATCGATTACAATTATACGTGCTATCGTTTATATTGTCGAAGTATTAGAGTACGCATAGTTTTAATAATTTATAGAGGGACAATGATGAAAAGTCGATTTCTAATGTTCGATTTTATTAAAGAAAGCGCTCAAAACCAATGTATTTTTCGGTTTTACTTGATTAATTTAGGAAAATCCACTAAATTTTTATGATCATCAATCGATATATCGAAAACAAATTAATATTTAACCGAATGTTTTCTATTCGATGTCGATTTGATACAGGATTCGATGGCCTGTGACGTCACTAATGCGTCTTGAGTATCGCGAGTGAGACAGGGTAGAGGACAAACTGCTAACTTCAAGTCCCGTGTGTGGCGGTTGGAGCTGAAACCAATTAAGACGAGGAGAACCCCCCCCCCCCCCCCCCATGGAATGAGCTCACTTTCGGATATTGCCAGCAATATCCAAATTAATTATTAATAATAATTCCAGTCTGCGTGCTGCTTTACGAAATTCTTGGTCTTTGCATAGCGTAATGGTTTGTTGAGTAAACTTCATAATGTGAAAGACCTATATGGTTAAATCAAAATTGCGTACTAGTAAATAATTAAGTTCGAAAATGTAAGTGTTCACATTTTTAATTCCCCTGAAAGTTTCATCAAAATTGGGTAGTCCTATTCGGATTGTTAGTCTTGTTAATTCATTAAAAAAACATAGTAAAAAACTTATTTACAAATATGTTGGTGAAAAATCAGTCACCTAATAAAGTTATGGAAACCGTGGCTGGTAGTATCTGATGAATAATGACGAAAACTTAAACGATCTTTTCAATATGAAAACTAGAAAGATATGCTGTTAAAATGTCTGTGTTTCTATATTTTTAGATTGTTAGTTGTAAAAAGTATAATCGTACTTTTTTTTAAAGGACATGAAGCACCATCAGATGACAAGATGTAATTAAAAGTCAGCGCCCTTGATGATTGACATAAAAATAAATATTTACCAGCTGTCGATTATGACGTCATTACAGCTGCTTTGTGGCCACGTAACAGCGTTCAACAATCAAAGAGAAACCGTTCCAGCTAATATTAGATCGGCATTGACGACACGGGTAAAAATACTCTACTAATCAGACAGGCGAATATTTCAGGATATTGTGCTTGTTAGATGAGCGTAGCGAGCGAAGCGAGCGAAGCGAAGACTTCAATTTGACTTTTTTTTTTTTTTTTTTTCACTTACGTTACCCCAAGAAAAATAGCTTGGGTGTTTTGTTTTTTTATTAGTTTTTCTGTCTGTTTGTTAACACGATTCCAGGCAAACGGCATATGCGATCTTGATGAAAATTTGAGGGGACCTTCGTTTTCTCTGAACTTAGAGGTGTATTGTTTTTGGGTACAATCGAAGAAATATTTCTCATGAATATCGTACTTTTACGATTTTTTCCGATTTTTAGTGCGATATTTTCGTGACATTTGGGCCGATTCTGACAAACGGGTGGGGAAACATCGTTCATATTTCACATGGACATAAAGATTATGGTCATGTAGTACCTTTTCAAAGAAAAAGTTGAAAAAGTTAGCTAGAATCCATAGAAATAAAGGTTTTAATATGAGTTTTTCGATTTTTAGTGTTATATTTTCGTCGCATTTGGGCCGATTCTGACCAAACGGGTAAGACTACAACGTTCATATTTCACATGGACATTAAGGTTATGGTGATGTAGTACCTTTTCAAAGAAAAAGTTGAAAAAGTTAGATAAATCAATAGAAATAACGGTTTTAATGTGAGTTTTTTATTTTTAGTGCGATATTTTCGTCACATTTGGGACGATTCTGACCAAACGGGTGGGGCTACAACGTTCATATTTCACATGGACATGAAGGTTATGGTAATGTAGTACATTTTGAAAGAAAAAGTTGAAAAAGTTATCCAGAATGCATAGAAAAAAAGGTTTTTATATGTGTTTTTCGATTTTTAGTGCGATATTTTCGTTACATTTGGGCCGATTCTGACCAAATAGGTGGGACTGCAACTTTCATATTTCACATGGACATTAAGGTTATGGTGATGTAGTACCTTTTGAAAGAAAAAGTTGAAAAAGTTATCCAGAATCTATAGAAATAAATGTTTTATTATGAGTTTTTTGAGGTTTATAATAACAAGTCACAAGAGAAACTTGACAACAATCACCTACAATGCATTCACAAAGCACTTGCAACGGAAAATTGGTCCCACGCAAACTAAAAACTTACAAAAACGCTCATCCATCAACGCGGCGGGACTTTAGCGTTTTCCTAGTTAGATGAAAAGGGGAGAAATAAATTTTTCGGGAGTCGGGGAAACAAACGCAGAGTCCATGATTCGCCAATACAATTATCCGACATAATCTGAATTTAAAAAATATTAACGTACGATATTATTTGTTTAACCTTTTCATCATTTTCATCAAACAAACATGCCCAATAAGAAATTTTGTTTGAAACTTTTTTTTTAGTATTTTAGATTTTTTGGAAATTTTTTTGGATTTTGAATATTTACCGCAATGTGCAACTTTTTTTATTTGTTAAAAAGATTTTAGTTTAAGAATAAGCATCTTTATTTATTTAAAAAAAATGAAAATCGGATAAAATTGGCAAAGTTATTATCGTTTTTTTTATTTTTATAAATTATTTTCAAAATTCCACTTTTTTCAATTTTTTACACTAAAAGAGTTTAAAAATTATGTACGAGGCGTAAATATTATCCTATGTGAACGTGCGATTATGTGCTCACTGCTCAGGAGCAGTGGGACTCAAACTTCTCGTCAGGCTTATAGAGCTATACCAGAATAAAACTGAGGGATTTGTGAGTGCTGTCAGGGATGAAAGGTAATAATACAGTTAACGTTCAATTTATATCTCAGTGTTGTGCTCGTAATTAACGAAAATAATGCTTTACTTTTATCGTTGGGTAACTTTATTACGAAACAAAGTTTTACGGTTAGCTGATTTGTGGTTCGGCGCGTTCTTTTTCCTGCATCCATAAATCATTACATCTGACATCTGAATAAAACTTTGTATTGATTGCAATGGACATAAGTTTATGTCCCAATAATTTCAGATGTTTAACATTTATCATAAATCAGTCAGAAAATGCATTATTAGGGAGTTTTTGACCATTTGACAATACTAAAAATTTGGATTTATATTTTATTTATTTTGAACAGTCAATTTATGGAAAAATGCTATGACAGTTTTTTTACAATTCATTTTAATTTTTACATAAATTTTAATTTTAAATTAATTTTTATTCAAACATAATTGACTGAAATTGACTGAGAAATTCGAATTCTGTAAAATAATGTGTGTCAGTATTAAATCAATGTTTTCAGGACTTTTACAAGTTTTTACCGGACCGATGACACTTCAATAAAACTGACAGTTTAGACCAAGTTCCAACTTTCAACAAGCGAAATAAAAAGTTTTTTAAAAAACTAACTTTATTGATATTTAATTAACTTCTATTTGGCGCATTATCACATAACGGTTGACGCGCCCTTACTCCAAAAAACTCCAAATAAACTAAAATGCAAAATATGTTTGTGGGTAACCAACACGTCATGACTCTCTCATTCGTCTAATAACGACTTTGGCGTTTTCGTTATTTTGATTTATATTACATTAATAATTGTCTAAAAGTTAATTAATCTGTTCCTCTTTTCGGTAACTTATCCAAAACTAGAATAACATGTTAACGGATTTACTTTATTGCTTCATTCTGTTACACATTTATCAGGGAATTGGTCTTTGTTGTGTGGAATAGCGAGGATTACCACGCAATGCCCCGACTAGCTGACGTGCAACCATATAAACAAGACTTACCTTTCAGCGGAAAGTCTTGAATTGGTCCTTTAAGTCGGAGCACAGATGTAATTGAATCAATAACTCGACAGAAAAATGTGCCATAGTAGAAAGAAAATGGTTGTACGCGAAAGACTTTGAACAAATTATAGTGTGCCTTAACATTCACTTAAAAGCCAGCCGTTTTTTCAATTTGAACCAGTTCCGAACCACAGTTAACACACGAAGTTGATGCAATGTTTTCAATATTAACCGTGGTAAAGTGTGTATAATATATTTTTATAAAGACGTAATTTTTTAATTAAATAAGATTTGTACTTTTATTCATCTAGGCCTAACAGTAAAAACGTATACACTAATGACTACATTGCACTCACCTTGTTATTTTATACTTTTAATTATTTATATAAATTAATTTTACATGCGTTGCTCCAATTATTTCCTAGCTGTCATATGAGATAACAAGAGTTGTTTTGGTCAATTCAATGATGGTATCTATCTTTCCCTATTGATTCACTTTTGCACATGTGATATTTGATTTGATGAAACCGTTATTTATTCAATTAAATGTCCTGACTTTTTACAGCTATTACATACTACAATCAATCTTAAGAGTTAAATTTAATTTGCAGGACTATCCCAAACACGATTCAATTCACAGCCACGACACAAGAAGTAAATACGATCTCTATCAAGACAAAAAAATAATAAAATTTCTCAATTAAATTCCGACTTCCGTTCTGCATCTATGTAATTAGATTTATTTAGTTGTCCTCCTTTGTAAATCAGTTTTTATAACTGAATAGGATATACGTTAAATAAATAAATAAAATAAAAAATAAATAAAATATAATAAATTACCAACTTCTATAAAAGATATCACAGATTTACGTTCCTTTAAATGTAGCTTAAATTCATTTCTTATCGCTAAAGCCTACTATAGTATTAATGAATATTTAATGGATAAGTTTTGATTCATAACCACTTAGTAATATTATTTATTTATATGTGTAAGAAGCTTGTTTATTTGTTACTGTTTTAGTTGCTTTGTATTGTTTCAAAGATTGTTTAATTTATTTGTTGATGTTAAATTGACTGATCATTCAATATGCCTTTAAATAGGCTCCACTATAATTTTGTTTTTGTAATAATTTTTTGATATTATTATGATTGTAAGATTGTGGATGAATAAATGAAATGAAATGAAATGAAATGATCTATCTTCTATCTTCCCTTTCTAGAAGGATGCGTTTTTTCAGTTGTAATTGGCTTACAATGATCTTGTCCAACCACTATGCCATACATTCGAGGCCTTCAAAATGCGAAAAACGATATAGCTGATGTGATTTTACGATGGGGTGTACATCCTAAGATGAGGAAAGGCGCAGGCTCTTCGCTAGACGGCAATACCGAGTCTACAATGTCAAATAATATTGCTGCGCTTTTCCTCTCTCTAGTGAAGACGCCTCGTTTTCCCCTCGCTGTGTGACGTCTCATTAGGCCTGACGAAGAATATCGAAGGCCTCGCTACATTTACGATCGCCTGCATGTCCCGGGGGTATTATAACATCTTTGTCATCGCGACGTCATATTTGCATGTTTTGAAGGATTAAGTGCATATTAAGATATTCTCGGCAACGCTGAAGACGTAAGATAACATACATTTGCATGTCTTAGGTCGTTTCCGCTCCATTCGTAACCAAATGAACAGCGAGGAGATTCACGACGCGTCGTTAGGCTACTAGCCCGTCTCAACACGCACACATGCATCACACTTCCCATCTTGCACCACGTCGTTGATGTATTGACGGTAGCATCATGGGTGGTTTAGATTTTAGGGATAAAACGCGACTTTTGCTATGATGAAATAAATCTTCTATAATTATTGTCTATACTCAGTTATCAAAACCATTTACCACTGGGCCATAAGTCATGCATTGAGTTCCGAAGCTAAATAAATATAGCTCTGTTGTAACACGATTCACATATCATACCCTAAATTAAAGTCAAGTAAAGTCAAATTTATAAGTTTAATCTGCCTAGCATGAACACTCTTGAACACTGACTGACTGATGACTGACTGACTGACTGACTGACTGACTGACTGACTGACTGACTGTCTGTCTGTCTGTCTGTCTGTCTGTCTGTCTGTCTGTCTGTCTGTCTGTCTGTTTGAACTCTGAACCTTGTACATTGGAATAAGAATAAAATCACAGGGACGATGATTTCAGCGTGGATCCATCACAATTTTGATTCTACTATGTGCCGCTTTAAATGGAACTCTTTATTGGCAAGATTTATAGTGTTTATGCATACACTTAGATTCACGTATCAAAATTAAAAACATATTTTCAAAATGAATTGACGGGAGATATGGGCAAGAAATAAAATAGATTTATGGAATTATTTTCTTATCAATGCGCATACGTGTTTATAGGCCTATTTTTTATCATGTATATTGGATAAACTTAAGCCAACTATTTTTAATTGTTAAAAAGTCCATCCTGAAGCCTTTTTAACCCAAAACTATGTATTTCAAGACAGTTTAAATATGATATGCGCATGCCAGTATAGAATATTAGGCCTATAATACATTTCCTTTTTTTTCTTTTTAAATGTCTCCTGAATACGCTTCTTAGGCTAGAACATTACTTTCATTTTCTATTTTATGGCTTATTTACTGACAGTCTAAACAATAAACAAACATGTACAAATTATAAATATACACATTGATGAAAACTACGACCATGAGTAAACGGTATTGTTTCTAAAGTTCTTTCATTCATGGGAAAAACGTGCAGCGATTAAAATAACAACAGTCCTTTGGAAGTACCAGAAGTTATACCTATCTCCAGCAGTACGATACTATCTCATGGACAAATAATTATCATTTCGTGGCATGCAACGAAATTCGCAAACGTGCTCTAAATGTGACGTTCAATTTGAATTGCAAATCCAAAAACCTTGAGCGTTGGAAGGGTATTACTACTTTGAATTCCAGATGCCTCTCGTATAGCATTCCTACGACGGATTCAGGTAGTTGCTTGTTACTACAAAAACTGAAACTACACTTATTCTCTATGTAATCTCGACAGGGCCTGTTAGACTACTGTAATGCCGTCCTGGAATGATGTAAGCATTGTGCTAGAGAGCACACAACGTTAGTAGAGCGGGTGACATATTCTACAAATGCAATCCCACTTACAAGATACTCTGGACAATTTTTTAAAGCTTTTTAGAAGATGATCAGCATTTTCCAGCAAATTATCTCCGAAAAAAAAACATAACTTATAAATCATTTTAAACGCTAGTTCACCGCGAACAAAACCAAAGATGCAAATAAGTTCCATCACAATAACTTGCCACTAAATTCTCATAACTACATTTTATTATAATCTGCGATTCTTTTTCAAGGTCCCATGACCAA